>VYZM01017042.1:63400-105331 GCA_013398915.1 Dromas ardeola
TGGGCGATGGGGCTGAGGGTGTCGTGGGAAAGGGGGGGCTCCGGGAGGAAAGGGGCGGGGGGTGGGGTTTGAGGCCGGTAGCACCGGGCCGCCCGGTCTTCCCGGGCTTGGGACAAGTCCAAGCTGTGTCACCGTGAGAGCGGGCTGCCGGGCTGCCGGGTGGTGTTTTTCTGAAATCCGGCTGTGCTAAAGTTTGCCTCTCCGGCCGAGCCGCAGAAGCGTGCTGGCCTTCCTCTGTACAGAGTTCCTTTAAAAAAAAAAAAACAAAAAAAAAACANNAAAAAAAAACAAAACCAAACAACCCCAAAAAAACCCAACCCAAAACCCAAACAGTTTCACCATATGTTCTTCCTTTCCTATGCCGAGCCTATGAAAGATTGGGCTTTTGTGAGGTCTTTTCTTTCAGGCTCCCTTTAAAGGAAAGCAATGGACAGCCTAAAAATTAACTCTGTTAATTCATTACATTGTTAGGGCAAGAGTATTAAATAGCCTGGAACAGGAGGGGCATATTTTTAAGCCTTAAAAGTGAGACTTCTAGTTAAATGTCAAATCAGCCAACAGTTGTAGTTAGTGTAGCCATATGTAACTGCACGACTCTTCATTGTTATGGAGAAAAAAAATGTATCTCCCCTTCCCTTCCCAAAAACACCCTGCAGCTTAACTGAGTTTCTTCTGTGCCTTGTTATGTAGGTCAAGTTTCTCTCTTTTTTCTTTTTTTTTTTCTCGCCAGCAGGAGGAAACTATTACAGTATTTTGATTTCTGCTAGAAACAATGCATGAAAGCATTATCAGCCCTTTGCCACTACTTGTTTGTCTCGGGGCAGATGAAGCTGATGCAAATATGTCAGCTTTGGGGGCAACTAAAAATATGTATTTTTAATTAGCAGCTTACTGGTTGCTCAACTACATGCTATGTTTAAAGCTAATTAAATAGCATAGCGTACTCAGTGCTGAATTGAGGATTATCCATTCCTTTTTATGCAAACCTGTTCTCTAAAAATGCAAATGTTGTTCCGACCAAGTGCTTGCATATATTTTCGTCCTGGCTCTAGAGCTTGTTGGTATTCCTCTGAAAGGTACTGGAGCTCTAGCTTAAGCGAGCCTGCTGATATTAGATGTTCACCTCCTGATACAGGAGGAGGAACAATCCCACTAGTGTACTCGTGTGGTTTGTGTGGGAATACTAAGTTTTGAATCGCTGAAGTGTTGATTTATAAAGTAGTAAGGAATTAAGTGAAATTTCATAATGGCGTATATTAAATTTTAAATGTGTTACTTTAACGTCTGCCATTTTGCTATGTAGACAATTAGCATATATTAGGAAAGAGGGAGGCAAACTAGATTCTTGGCTGAAATTCTGTCAAGCCTTTAAATTTTGACCTTATGTAACATTTTATTCTTTTGAGTACCAGAAGACCATTAAAGCTTAATAGCATGACTTACAATGTGGAAACTTGTAAATAGCTGAATTGTGCTGTGTGACACAGTTCAATTCTAAAACTATCAAAAATGTTCTATTGTTTTATGCATTCAAGATCCCATAGTAGGCTCTGGTGTCCATTTTAAAATGAGCAGTCTTTTACACAGCTTGAGAGTTGTAATGTCCTCATTTATCCTCCCAAATAAAGTTTAAAAACAATTTTATGGGCCTGGCCATTGTCCCAGAAATTTTTTTAAATGAGAAGCGTATATTGTCTCTTTTGTAACTTTTTTACTTTTGCAGGTTACTGTTTAACTGCTTAAGGGCAGGCCTTGTAGGTGAAGGTTAATAGCGTTGGAAAAATTACCCGAGGAGCTTCATGCTGCTCCACCATCATCAATTTCAGCTCAGTTCTTTCAGAGCTCCTTGCGTTTCTGATGAAGAAGTACAGTCTCTGCCTTTGGTCTGCTAGCCTTCCTCCTTTCCCTCCACCCCACCCTCTAAATAATCTGGACTGCAAATACTGAAACAAACCTACCGAAGCCGGAGGTAGCCTCACTAGCTAGGAGGAGGATTTTGGGTGGTCAAACATGTTCTGACAAAGTTCCACAAGATAAATTACCCACCGCTTAGATGACAATGAACAGGTTGTAACATCAGAGTTTGAGAGATGAAGTAAGAAAGCACAAAGAGAAGATGAATACAGAAAGGAACTGCAGTAGAAGAGGTCAGATGTCATGGAAATAGTTTGCTCTGGGCTTTTTGTGGTGTCTTTTTCTTTATTTCAGATAAAATAATGGGATTCTTAAATCTACATTCCTTACCTGAGGACACTTCCTAACAAGTCTTGTGCTTTTTTCCTGTGTGCTTTTTTAAGTACCCTCATAACTAGTTCTGTTCTAGCAGCAGTGCTGCTGAAGGTTCCAGCTTGTAGGTGTGATTTCTAACTGACATGATGTTGTAATAAAGTTATAAGAGTATCAGCTCCTACTTAACCTGCGTACTATATATCTAATGTTTAATGTGTTGTCCATTAAAATAAAATACTTGAATTCTTGAGTGTTTCTATCTCTTCTCCTTGTGAATATCCTTTAAGGGCTTTATTATTAACCGTCCATTTGCACTATTTGGTTTGTTTCTCATTTTCTTGTTTTTGAGTTATTCTGGGGAAATTAGGAAAAAAAAAAAAAGGCAGCTCATTGGCATTAATAGGTGCCTCACGTTTAGGTAGAAAATGTGCTTAACAGTTGTTCCGCAGTGTGACTGTATTTATCTTGGGCTTAGGTATGCCATCAGCATTCGCATAGCTTCTTGGAGTTGACCCAAGTCTCTGGAGTTGACATGGTTTGATATAGTCAGAAGGCTGCCCTGGATGTAATTCACTATGTGAAAGTTGAATACCTGTAATGGAGACTTTTCCTGAACATGCTGAAAGAAAAACCTTTTCAGACACTTCTAGACTGTTTAGTTGCATCATTCTCACTGGAACCAGAAGTAATGAAGCTGTCTGGGTTCTTGATTTGATAACACCATTGTGTGGGTCTGTAAACGATTGCGTTGTATCAGCTCTGTCCTATGCAGGTGTGGTTGTATCTACCAAATCTCTCATCTTGGTAGAATCTGAGAAGGCATCTTAGCACCACGTCTTGCCACGCTGAGATTGCTGGTGCATATAACAGGCTGCTGCTCTGCTTGTCGCTTGAATGAAGACTAGCCTGGAAAATACCGTCTTGTTATTTGGATGTGTGAATTAGTATTCAGATGCTCTGCAGCTCTCTTTCCATGTTCCCACACAAACACTTTTCAAATTTTTCTTCCACTTCATAAGTTCGGAGGATCTGAGCTTTACTGGCTGTGCACGTGAACAGAATGCTCTTAGCATATGCGATGCAGTGTTTCCTTGTTAAATGACTGAAAGGAGGACTTCCTGCTGAAGGCCTCTTACTTGTTCTAGTAGTACTGAATTATTTTTTATTTTTTTTGTGTGTGAAGTAGTTTTAGGAACAGTAAAGGAAACAGTCATCTTGTTCCCTTTTTGTCACTGTATAGTCTCCCACTTTCTTCTGAGAGCCTGCTGAGTGAGGAACAACAAGAGTGGCCTGCTCTCCTAGGACTAGATTCAGAAAGAGTCCATATTTTGCTTTAGGTCATAGAGGCTTGAATTAAGACATTGAAGTCAAGATACGGTAAAAGATTTTTAACTCCAAAATTCTAAGCTTGGAAATACGAAAACTAAGGTTTTGTTTTCTTAATGTATACAGCTAATAGATTAATATATTTCAGATTCTCTTAGAGGATATAAGGCAGTATTTCCTTGATAGTAACATAGTTGAGTCTGTGCTGCTCATACTCTGAAATAAAATTGCAAAACTGTTTTCTTCTGCAGTATTGAGAGGATGGGATATAGAAGATTGAGAGATGCTGTGGAACTTGTGAATATAGCATATAGTGGAGTGTGCTTAAATGGGAGGGATATAGCCTGTTTTGCAGTTCAGCCACATCATCTACTGTCTGATGAAATTCTTTTCAAATTGATGTCTCTAATGATAAAGCTGCTTCCAGATGGTGGTGTCTGTATAAGTCATAGAATCATAGAACAATAGAATCATAGAATAGTTTGGGTTAGAAGTGATCTTTAAAGGCCATCTAGTCCAACCCCCCTGCCATGAGCAGGGACATCTTCAACTAGATCAGGTTGCTCAAAGCCCTGTCCAACCTGACCTTGAATGTTTCCAGGGATGGGGTATTGACCACCTCTCTGGGCAACCTGGGCCAGTGTCTCACCACCCTCATTGTAAAAAAAAAAAAAAAATGTCTTCCTTCTCTCTAATCTAAATCTTCCCTCTCTTAGTTTGAACCCACAGCCCAAACCATGACAAAAGCCATTACCCCTTGTCCTATCGCAACAGGCCCTGCTAAAAAGTTTGTCCCCATCTTTCCCGTAGGCCCCCTTTAGATACTGGAAGAGGCTATAACGTCTCCCCGGAGCATTCTCTTCTGCAGGGTGAACGACCCCAACTCTCTCAGCCTGTCCTCACAGCAGAGGTGCTCCAGCCCTCTGATCGTCTTTGTGGCCCTCCTCTGGACCTGCTTCAAGAGGTCCATGTCCTTCTTATGTTGGGGGCCCCAGAGCTGGATGCAGCACTGCAGCTGGGGTCTCACCAGAGCAGAGTAGAGGGGCAGAATCACCTCCCTCGACCTGCTGGCCACACTGCGGGTGATGCAGACCAGGATATGGTTGGCCTTCTGGGCTGCGAGCACACACTGCAGGCTCATGTCCAGCTTTTTGCCCACCAGTACTCCCAAGTCCTTCTCGGCAGGGTGCTCTCAATCCCTTCAACCCCCAGCCTGTATTGGTGCCAAGGGTTGCCCTGGCCCAGGTGCGGGACCCTGCACTTGACCTTGTTGAACTTCATGAGGTTCACATGGGCCCACTTCTTGAGCTTGTCCAAGGCCTTTTCCTTGGTGAGAAAGGAGACTATTGACCAAGTAATGGTGGTCATCCTACCTGAAAAATAACTGAGCCCTCAGATGAATTTCCAGATTAATTAGGAGCTCTACAAAAGGGGCAAAGGTCGGGAGTTAGATTCTGCAAACTAAAATAGCAGGCACCAGTGCTAACAAGCAAGACTGTTGTTAAATAGTTAATAACAGATGGCTGAACTTCTGATGCAAATGATCAGCCAGAACAAGAGAAGTTCTCTGCATCCTGACCCAGAGACTCCTCGCTGCTGCCATGGCAACTAACACTTTTTTTTTTCCTCTCCAGTTTTAGCAAAGTTTATGGAACTGAAGATGGCTTGTTGGTTTTATGACTTTAAAATAATTTTTAAAAGGCAAAGCAGACCAGCTGGAGGAGGAGAAAACATAAACGAAGAGAATGTGGATATGAATTCCTAGAGGCCTTGAGTATTTTAGTTCCTGTAAGATCTTTCTAAAAGATGTCTGAAGGACTGTATACTTTAAAATGCCTGGCAGTTAAAGCATTCGTTTAAATAAGAACGTTTATAATCTGAGCAGATCTATCTGAATCCTTTTCCTTTAACTTAACATGAAAATTACCTACTGCAATTAGAATAGCATTGCAAGGGAGAAGGGGGTAGGGAGCTCTATGTATTTTACCTGGGTACAGTACAGAGGAGCAGGAAGAACTTGCAGCTCGTGGGGTGGATGTGGCCTTTCATGAGCCTTGCACTTGCAGCCAGGCATTTGTCCTCCTCAGTGGGAGTAGGGGAATGTCACTGTAGGATGGTGGAGGTCTATAGCGGGGGCCACAGAGGGGGACGAGGGCAGGGTAGGACCTTCTCTGCTCCCTTGGTGCAATTGTTAAAGCCTGGGAGAGTATTCTGGAGAAGTAACACTACAGCCCTACGTTCTCCATGCTCTTTTTTGCACAGGTGCTTGCCTTTGGCAGCTGTGAGCAGGATGCTAGAAGGACCCCGAGTGCTGTCTTTTTTACCCGCTATAGCAAAGTTACTCTACAGTTCCTCTACCTACTATAGTTAAATTCAGAACAGAAGGTTCAGTATCTCTTCTTAGGATATAGACTAAACTTCATGGCACTGAAACTACTGAAGGGAAGTGCTTCGGAGACAGGTTTTGATCTGGTCCCCTGGGAACGCTGTGAACAAGACCTGTGTATGTTACTGAGCGCAGGTCACTTCTCATACAGCATAAACAACCCGTTGTAAGTCTGTTTTATCAATGCTGTTAAGAACATGTAGTTTCTTCAGCTGTTGCTGGTTTTGAGGTATGTCTCTGCCTGTGGGTCTTACACAACAACAGTGGCTTCTTTACAGAGTGAAGTCCTTCATCTAGGTGTGTACCAAGCCACTGTATTCTCAAACGAAATTTCCGGAGAGTATCATATTGCTGTGTTTGATTGCCTAGACGGATCAAGGAATTCTTCAGCCTTCAGGTGTATAACTCGGTCATACCATTAGTTTTAAAGAGAAGGGAAGCAAATTCATAGAGTTCTTACCTGAAGTTTGTTTTTGTTGTCTGTGATACAGATTAAGAGGCACATTGAGGTATCATGTTTGGCTGGGTATTATACAAGCATGGAAGAAAAGGCCATCCTCACCTCAGCCCTCATGCAAGTATCAAACACGAAATCAATGACTTCCAACAGAGGGCTGTGAGGAAACAAAGGGATAATACTGATGAGACAGATAAACTGTGCTCCCAGACAACAGGCTAACAAGCTTTTATTGCCATAATAGAGGAGCTGGAAAGCAGAGTCATTTTGCATCAAGTATGTTCTTCCCGGCTGTAGGACAACACGGGGGAGGAAGTGCAAGTGATTAAAGTAGTCAGAGGCTAATTGGAAGTTTACTGCAATAGTGAGTGGGAGACAATGGGAATGGTGGTAAGCCATGGAAGATCTTGAAAGTTAAAAAAAAAATAAAAAGTCATTTGATTGTTATGAAAGATGATGTTTTGAAAGGCAAAAAAGACAACAGGAGAACATGGTTTCCTGTTAGACCCCGACCAGACGTACCTTCCTCACAAGGCTGGATGCTAGTGAGGCATAATCTTTTCTATGTCTTTTTCACGCTCCTTTTTGGTGATGAATTCCATGAGAAATCCTGCGGGCGCCGCTGGCACTTCCCCGAGCAGGCAGATAAGACAGTGCCATCTGCTAGCTGAAGCCTGGGTGGCATTCACGTGGGCTGTGCCCAGAGGTCCCCACTGGCAGGGCGCGTTTCCAGCTTCATCGCAGCTTGTACTGTGACGAATGTATCTCTGAGGAAAATCTTAAGATTTCAGACTGTGTTTTTCCGTAGTCAGGAGTAAAACCAACTCATGCTGAAAGCAATTCTCTAAATGCTCTTTCCTAGGGGTCCAGCCCAGCAATAAGGATGTAGTGAACCCAATTTGCATGTTTTTCTGGGGATAAAGAGGTCAGGTTGCTTGTTGTCTGGATTCGCATGCCAGATTCTGGTCCTTTCAAGATCAGCCACTAATTCAGATGGTAAGAATAAAATGTTCTGTGCTAAAAATCTCTCAGATATGTTTTTTATTAGTTGTTGAAGATAAGTGATTGCAAAAGCCAGCTGTTTACAGTAATGGCCAATGTAGTCATATGTAAACTTAAAATCTTTTTGATTGTACTCTTCTACACTTACTTCTTTGTTATGTCTTAAAAAAAGATCCCTTTCCTCCAACAAAATTATGTGTTGTTGTCACTTGATAGTAGCAGAATTTGTTTTCTTTATTGATTTCGAACAGAAAATCTGTATATAATCTTTTTGGTAGCTGAAAGGGTTGACACGTATGTCTGTCAGGCACTTGGATTCTGTAATGTTTGTGGGGCTTTTTTTTTTTTTTTGTCTGTTGCTCAACTTGAGCATTCACAATAATTTGTTAAATCTATTAAGCCTGACAAGTGGGCGAATCTTTAATGTTGCCTGAACTATGCTAGTAGCTGATGTGTAGCAGATAGTGACTTTTTGGCATTTTTGAGCTGAAGGCAGCTTGGAGCAATTTTCCCTAAAAGAAAGTAATTTTGACATCTTCTGATTTAAGTTTCATTAAATATTTACTTTGGACATTAATATCTTTTCTGCTGGTCACAGATTCAACTTTTTTTCTTCCCTGCTGTGTACTTTTGATTAAATATTTATTTGCAAGTTATCAAGGAGGAACTAAAGTTGGGTTTTACTTATTTATCTGTCTTTGCTTATGTCAGTTGTTTTTGCACAGAATAGAAAAGAGGCTGTGGAGAGCCTTGGATGAAAACTGTTGTTCTTCGTACGCTGCTCGTCTACACTATTTTTAGCATAGTGTTTTGCTTTGCCTAATAATTTAGTGCTCCGTCACTTGACTGACGGGTCATCTGATTTTAGGGCACGCAAACGTAGAGGTTGGATCCTTTACTCGTCCATAAACTGCTAGTTTATCTTGAGGAACAGGATGCTGCTGCTGCTGGTGAGATTGGGTTGGAAGTGGTCGCGGAGGGGTGAGCCCTGTCCCTTCAGTTCTCTGGAAAGTATGTTCTAAGAATACGCAGTACAGGGTGTTACAAAACACACGTGCAACCAATAAAGTGGGAGCGGAGGCCAGGGATGGTGGGTGACTCGAGGTCAGTGCTGTGCAGGGAAACTTTTGCCTGCTGGCCCTCACCGTGCCTGTCTTCGCTCCGTGCCAACAACGGCGCATGTTGGCCGAGTTCATCCATGAACTCACTTTTTCCCTGGAGAAGGGAGAATTGTTTTGAACAGATACGTTATGAATATACCACTATTATTCTTGCTCTAGTAGCGCTAATTTTGGCACTTCAGACGAGTGTCTTGCAACTAGGATTGTCGTAAACTTGTTTTGTTCCACGAGGTGCCCGGTAGCTGCATGTTCCCAGTAGACTTCAAAGCTGCAATGCAAACCTGGCAGGATGGCTGAATGAAGGGCAGAGGGAAAGCAGGCACTTAAATTTTGTAAGCAAGCAAGCATGTTATTTGAAATTTCAGTGGTCAAGTGGGCCCAGTTTTTAAAAAGGTACTTTCCAAGATGCATGTATGTGTGGACGGAAAACCTAACAAGGTCTGAATGCACCAGAGTTTCATTAGTCTCATTGCTTTTTTTAAAATCTTAAGGTAAATCTGTAGCAAGATAAATGTCACTCAGCTAGATCCTGGCCCTTCCTCAAATTGCGTGAAAACAAAGAGGAACAAAACCTGCATCCATCAAGCTATTCAGTACTTGCACTGATGAAATAGGTCTAGACAGTAAAATGACTATTCTGATGGTTTGGATTGAACTAAAAGTTCATTACTGCCCAGGCAGTTGCAGATTTTTAATTCCTGGCCCATGAGGTCTTTTCAGCCTCGTGGAAAACTGCGCAGACTGTCATCTCTCTAGAATTTAAAAATAAAGCAAATTAACTTTTACCTATCTGGATCTCGGGCTAACTGAAACGGGGATATCAGCTGACCTCGGTAACAGTGCTAGCATTCTCAGGGCTTTCTTTTCATTCATAACATTACAGTTTTTTTTGGTTCCTCTAAGACAACAGAATATTTGAAATTGAGTGTTGTGCGCCCTTGAGGGAGAGGGTTTGCTTTTGGGTGGGTGCAGGGCTTATCGCTGCGTGGGTGAGTTGCTGGTAGCACCTCTTCCGCACTCTCACCAAAATTGTAATGCGAGTAACGAAACCAAAACTTTGCAAAAACGTTGACACATCTAGATGATGACCAAAATTCTTGTCCCTGAAGAAATGACATACTAATCATGCACTTGGGAGGCCTCAGTAAGTTTTTTTTAAATAGTCTTTTAATAGAATAGACTACTTTCACCAGAAAGTGGACTAGGTCATAAATGTTTTTTTTCTTCCCCAAACCATCGAGAATTCTACCCGCCTCCCATCCCACAGCCTTCTCTGGCTTACTGTTGGTTTAGGGTTTTTTTTTGTTACCACAGTAAAACTGAGAAATTGCAATATCTGTTAAAAATCTATACTGATAGGTAGCTTTGAGGAGATTTTCAACATACGAGAGAGGTTCCTCAGTAGTCCTTACAGCGATCTTATATCTTTCTGTACATTGAAAAAAGATACGTTTCAAGAGATTAAAAGCATGGTGGAATTACCGGGATGTCTGACTTGTGCAAGTTTACATTAGCTTCTTAAAGTCAGTAGTTCCTGACTTCAGAGTCTGACGATCATGGCTATCAAAAACCATTGGTTGGGCTTGTTGGCACCTGACGGTGACGTGAAGTTGAGAGCGTTTGGCTGCTGGTTGTTTTCAGACTGTGTGGAAGGCTGAGTGCTTTAGTACTTAGAAAACTTCACTTGCTTTAACAACAGTCCTGTGTTGAAGGCTGAGTGCTCACTGAAGGGTTTCCAAAATGTGCGATCCCGTAAGTCAGCATGGAACGTTTCTCAGGGGGTTTCCCTGACTCCAGCGGCTGTGGCATCCCTGCTGATTCCACCCAAAAATGAGTCAGTGCTTTCACATTGCACTTTCCAAATTTGCTCTGGTTTATTTTCAAGAGCTGACTATGGTCTCAAGCAAATGGCACGTGATGTAACCGTTCTTTTTCTTGCAATAATCTTAGGGAAGAAGAATACCAGTTTGTGCCTGGTGATGATAAACCAAGGTGGAACCTGTGCTCACACAGAGCGTAGCTGGCCTTCCCCAGCAGGAGTTTTCTGCGCTTCCCAGGCCCTTAATGACTCTTCCAAATAATTCACTCAAAATCTGTTTGAGAGCTGAAGGCTACTTTACATTCCTCCTCAGAAAAGAAATGTTATTTTATCAGTATTAAGAGGGAAATAAGCACAAGAACACTTGAAAGTGTATTGTCAGAGATTCTAAGCACAATAAATATTTAAGGTGATGAGATAAAGCATGAAATACATGAAATTAATTTTTAGTGTCAGCGGGAAACTTTAAAAACCAGTGTTTTTTAGCAAGTGTAACCCCTACATCACTATGAATGCTGTTCCCAAAGATACTTGCCTATGTTGTGAAGATGAGAAGCTACAGAGGAATAAACTGAGTAACACTTTAGCAAAAATCCAGTCAGCACAAGATGCGAATGTATCGTGTTTTAAGTAGAGGGCTGCTCTCTCTGGCAGCTCTCGTAAGCATTGAATTACCTACTGGAGGATTTTTAAACAGTCCTGTGTTGTTTTCCAGTAACATCTGAGAGTGATTTATTATCACAAATTACTGCTTTCCATCTTTAAACCAATCTCTGTATAAAATACTGCAGAAGTCTGCAAATAGTTGAATCTTTGTCAAGCTGGATTGTTAAACAAATTGAAGAGGAAACTTATGTCTGTTGTCCTGAATTGTATTGTGTTTAAGGCCTCAAATAAAATTTCTGGCATGTATTTTTATTTATGTATTATAAAAATGCTATCGCAGCTGGAATTTAATGCAAAGCTGCTGTCAACCTGTTTAATGGGAGGGATGTCTTGGCTTCCAAATGGAGTTAGGCTTCCCAGTGCTCAGTTGCTGCAACTGTTCTATGGATGATATGCCTTCAGAAAGAGACAAGGCTTAGCCAAATACATGTGCTGCTTCATCGTTAATTCACGTTGGGCTTCTTTTGAAAAGAAAGTAACAGCTATGAAGCCACTGCAGTATGATATTTACAGCTAACATAAAGTTGAATAAGTCGATGAAAGCCCTCAGTCTGTGTGGCTTCAGCCATGTAGCTGCTGCTAAGCTGGTTCTTGAATTAGTGAGTAATAGTAGTGAGGATGGTCATCAGGCGCCATCATTCTCATCTCCAGAGTTCCCTTGGCTGGGGAAGCCTTGATGAAAGATGAAATAGTCATCATCATCAAAATCAGTGAAGGAAGCATGAAAAAAAAAAAGGGATATATTTAAAAAATGAATATATTATATATCTAGAAATCTCATATTGGAAACATCTGTATTTTAATATGGAAACGCTTAATTGTTTTTCCAGAAAACACCTTAGGAAGAAATTTTCACATATTCTGTAAGCTTAAGTGCGCTCTGTTTTCTGTTCTAGGGTGACACACGGCTCCTTCAGCTCCCTAAAGCAAGCATGTTGGATGCAGTTTCACATTATGGTGGCGGTGACTGTGAAGCTAGCCTAGGTCTGATCTCCACATTGCCCTTGCTTCCTCCCGTGAGCTAGAGTGGGATTTAAAACAGGAGCATTTCAGTAATTTGTTTTCAGTATAATTCTGCAAATTTTGTATCAGCATATTTATGAGGTTGGTAAATTACAGTACTGATAGTGAGGGTGAAGGCGAGATAAAAGCCCTTTATTCCCTTCCAGTTACAGCTGAGTGTCTATTCTATACTTAGAGCCACATACTAATTCCAAGAGATGTTTTCTCCTAATTGTTTTCTTTCATGAGCTAGCAGAAATACCTGAAAAAATTGTTTTGAGTTGCAGAATTACAAATTCTATGGCTTTATCATTTTTTTAAGGTGTTTTGTTCATGTGGCTTCATCGAGTCATGCAGTTTGTTCTAACGTAATCTAATTTAGGCACAGCAATAGCTAATCAAAGGAGAAATGTAAAAAGCTAGTGAAGAATGAATGGAAAACTCAGAAATTACTTAGTCTGCTCCTGACTGTGTGTGTTTCATTATAATATAACTTCAGAGTTTTTTGTGTAGTCACATTTAACAAAATCACAATCTAGGAAACCGTAATATAAAGGAAAACACAAACTGATGTGTGCTTAAGCAGGGGCATTAGCTGAGACAAGTCGTCTTTGCTTTCAGTACTCGTCCAGTTATAGCATGTTGGTACAAGTAGCATCTTTTGTAACCCGTTCTGTAGACCAATAAGTTTAGGGATCAGCAAAAAGCTTGTGTTCTGTTCCTTCAACTGGCTTATATTTGAAATGCTGAACATTGCAGCACAGAAAATCTTACAGCTTTACACTGACATTTCAGCACGCACTTACCCACGTCAGGATACAGTGGAACAACTGTATTTTAGAACATACAAGTTCTCTTGCAACTTTTGGTGAACTTAGGTTTGAAACGATCCTCAAACTTCACGTTTTCAGGTATTGTTTTCCTTCTACTAAATACAGACAGTGAAATCATAACAATTGACCTACTTCACAATTTGTGATTTCCTTGCGGAGCAAGAAACAGTTCAGCTTACATCATTTGTTCTTAAGTATTCCTTTTCTTTGTCCAGTTAAGAGAAAGTAAAACCAGTTTCCCTCATCAAAATGCAAATACTGGATTTGGATTTTGGTTTAGTGCCAAAAAATCAAAGGAAGCAGGTTAAACTGTTGTTGCTTAAGTAAAAATAGAAAGCTACAGTTGGAAGAAGAGAAGTGACTCAGTAAGCAGTACGGTGATGGCAAAATAGGATGTCAGCCAAAATGCAGGAAGCAAGATGGGAACACCCAGATCAGTTTAACAGTCTGCATTTTACACTCTCGAAGAGCGGTAGTTTCTGAGATTACTGCAGGAAATTTAAATGAATTTAACTAGATTTTATTTCTGTACTCATTAAGTTGTTTGAAACTAAGTAAGTTTTTAGTAAAATGTGAACTGTACGTTGTGGTGGTTTTTTTTTTCCCCCCAGACTAGTTTTACGAGCAGTCTCTTTTTGTTAACTTTATTTAGGGTAAAGCTGCCTCGAGATTAGCTCTGGATGCTGTGCGAGGCATCCAGCAGAAGCGTGCGGTGGATCGGCAGTGATAGGCACAGAGCAGGGGAATTACTGCAGTGCTGCAGTCTGGAGCAGAGCTGATGGCACTGATTGGCACTGATTGATTTTTATTGCTCGGGAGCTCCGGAGTGACTTCATCAGCTGCCATGTAGCTGTGTCTTGATTTTTAAAAATATCCGCTCACTTGTAAGATGGTGTGCTTTGTTTTGTTGTTCTAATTATAAACTGGCGTAACAACACAAAAGCAGGCAAATATCTTCCTATTATCCTACCCAAAACTAAGTAGATCCTCTAATTTTTTATAGCTTATACTCTATTTACTTTGAATAGCAGGTATGCATCAATCCTAATACAAAGTTCCTATGCTGCCGTTTCCTGCCTACAGCTGAACTGCTTTGATAATCAGGTAGTGGTTCAGTTTGGTACCTGGGAAAAAGTAAGGAGACAGCAAGAGTAAGATGAGGTGCTGTGCTGCTCTCCTCATGTTTTCATAACGGCTGTCCCAAGCTCAAAAATCTTGAGCCCTAAGAATCTAAGACAGGAGTCAGTCTGGGGGGAAAAAATACCTGTATAGGAATATTCCTAAGATAAGGTAACTAGTTCATTACATTTGCTTGAATTTAAGTAAACCAACTAGTAGCTTGCTTCTTGATGCAAGTAGGCTATCTCGTGACTTTAACTCTTGATAGCTTAAATTGTACTTAAACTCTTAATATTGCAAGGCTTTTGAAGCGTGTGACTTCAGATATAATTACGGGTTTGCGATGTGCAGACGCAACGTGACTGCTCATTCAGAGAATCATGAATTTGAGGGGTTCAAGGGCAACTTTCTTTTGAAGTGAAGCACAACGTGGAATTAGTTAACCGAAGCATCCGTAGGTGTTTCTAATTCCAGAAGAGAAGCTGTTACTCAAATGTTTACATTGTGTTTCATTTCCTTTACAGTAGTCTCTTGAATCCCTGCCTTACTCTTAAAATATGGAACTGCCTTTAACCTACTTCTTGGAACAGCAAGATAATAAAACTTAACTCAGAGTTGACTGTTTTGGGGGAAGAGCCAGAGAGCTTTTGCTGGTGTTTTTTAAATGCAGAGCGATGCCTTTGCTGGGGAGGTGGTGGGTTCTGAACACTGACAGCTGCGTTTTCTCCAGCGTACCTGACTCTCCTGCCACAGGACTCTTAGACTAAAGCGTCTCCTTACAGACTGCCTGTACTAAAAATGCAAAAAGTAAGATCCAAGTACTTCAGCAATATTTTTAGTCTTTCAAAAAAATTGTAGCACGTGAAGGAAGGAGAGAGCAAAGGTGGGCAACCATGCCACGGTGCCCGCTGGACAGCTGGGCTAGGGCAGGAGCAGGGCTTGCGTCAGCTGGGAATCCGAACAGCCCACACCGGGCACTCCAGATTTTGTTTAGTGTTTTGCTTTCTGGGTTTCAACTTTCGAGGAAGTGAAATAGAAATTTGATTACTTTAAATTGGTGGCCTTCAAAATCCGTTATGGATGCCTAAAGATTTTCCACGGAAGGCCTGGACTGTTACAGAGCATATTTGAAGGCAATTATTAGTTGTTCTGTGGGCTCTCCAAGAAAGTAGCAGTGGAGGTCAGGACTAATGGATTCTTCAAGTTGAATAAATTTGTCTTTTTTTGAAGAAAGGCACTTTACCAAAAGTAGCTCTCCTCCTCAGAAGAGGAGGACAAGCTTGGTAGATATTTCTGGTGTCCGGTGCAGTATGAAAGGTGCTAGGACAATAAAAAAAACATGGACTAAGAGATTACAGTTGTAGCACTGCCTGGTGGTGACAGGGGGAGGGCAGAGGGCAGGAGGAGATCTGCTGGGGCCGCTCACTGCCTTGCTGTCTGTCCCCAGGCAGGACAGGGCAGCGGCTTGCAGATGTATCTTCTGGTGGCCCCTGGAGCACAACGGGTTACGTGATACTGAATGTCTTTGTTTCCTGTCTAAGCCTAGAAAATAGATTAAATGCTCTTCTAATACACGTATTTCAGGAAAACATTTTCTGTAATTACTACAGAAAATGCTGCGATAGGAAAGGGAAGGGAGTTGGTCCATGCAAGCGTGACCTAGTTGGGAAAGGAGTCAGCTGGGCACCATGAGATTAACTGAAGTTTTGGTAGAGTCCTTGTGTTACAGTTAAGTGTATTTGGGACTCGCTAGTACCACATACCTAACTTCCATAGGTGTTTTAGGATGTGAGCCAATTTAACTTTTTGGGGGAGATTTGAGTTCTTACTCTTTATTCGAATGCTCCAGTGATTGTGCACATGTGTGTACTGGACAGCGGAGAGCAAGGATTTGAAGACTGTCTTTGTGACATCCCTGGTTAAATGGGCTTTCTGTTTGTCTAGAAGATGTAGAAAATCAGTCTTTGTTGAGGTTGATATGTGCAGGAGACAAAGAAAGACCGTATGATGTGCCTCCAGGTTTCAGTTCTCCAGTATTGTATCTTTTGGTTTATGTGTAGTAACTTCAGCCTAAATTTGTATTTTTCTCTCTTTTCCCCTCCTAGAGTAGTCTGACATCTGCTGCTATCTCTTGTGACTACCTGGTCAATAAACTTTAGTTTCAATGTATTGATTAAAGGGCTGTAGTGCCTTGTTACTTTAATTTCTATGTACTTGTGTCAACTAACTGGATTTTTTGCTATTTTAGGGGGAATAAAACCCGGACACTGCTGGGATGTATATTTATGCTATATACCGTCATGTTGCATTGCTAGAGATGAAGCAGAATAATAATCATATTTGTACAGTCAGATTATAGGATTGAGGTTATTCTATGCACAATATATGATGTATGTCTTAACCAGGGCTTAACCAAAAGCAAACAGTTACAGCACACACGCAGTAAGACTTTTTTTTTTAACTAAACACTGAGTTTGCTGTTTCTATGAATGTCTTTCCACCCTTGTCCTCAATTGCATCAACTTGCATCATCTGTGTCTGTTGTATAGGAACAATTACCAGCCTTCTCAATATTTATAGGGTTTTTTTCCTTTATGAAAACTCTTAGAAGTTGCTAAATGATACAGAAATCTAGCGGAGTTAAAAAAAAGTCAATATGCCACATGAACTTTGTAGGAAAACTTATTTCTCAATATCTACTGCTATTCGTGCTTTAAATTTTTCTTTTCTTTTTTTTTTTTTTTTTAAAGTCCAAATACCTGGTTTGTTACATTGCTCACAGAATTTTAAAGTGTTGTCCCTGTCTTTATAATGCTGTTATGGAAAGAGTACCATTTCCTAGTTCAGTACTTGCTGCTTATCATCCTTTAACAAGATGCAGTTTTTATTTTGAAACACCGTCGTGTTTTTGTAACTGCAGCCAATACAAATATGTCTCTCTAGCTTGGTGGGTCTCCTCTTCCATCCTTAAGGCAAGAAACTGATTGCTTCTGAAATAATAGGTCTGATGTTTGCAAATTGAACTTAAAAGTAAGTTTTATCTGTTTACATAAAGTAATATCGCATATATATTCTGTATCTTGAGTAATGATTATTTCAGATTTGTTTACCTTGCATTATTCACTAGATCTTCCTTGTTTACTAGACTCACTGAATCTTGCATTTGGACATGCTTAATCTGTCTATGGCTTGTTACGTCAATTTATGATACGTATCTGTGAAGACGCTGAGCATTTTAAGTATACAATATAAGCTTTGTTATCAAAATTTTTTAAAGCAAAAAGGTTTTTTACCTGAATCTAAACAGCTCAGCAGAAGCATTCAGGCCATAGGATTTATCTGTTAATTTGTGTCAAGTCCAGATGCTTTTGATCAAATATGGATTCTTTCTAAAAAAGAGAGCCAAATAATAGAAGGTCTGCTGCTTCACATGATAAGCTGCTAATGTTAATTAAAGGGCATGTCTATTTTATTTGCCATTTATAATTCTCTAGTGTAAATTTTCAGGCATCGAATCTTACTGTGGACATTTCTGTTACAGTAAGAAGGTGTTTGAGATAGGATCTGTCTGCATAGGTGCATGCAGATCTTGATCAAGCACTTTAATTTTTTTCTTTAAAACCATAGATGTTTTTACATATTTTAACTAAACAGAATTCCCCTTACACATTTTCTTAAGGATGAATTCCCCTTCTGTTTAGTCTGCTAAGCCGACTTTTCTTGTCTGTTCTTGAGGCAATTCTTCTTTAAATTAATATCGCTCCTGCTGAACACTTTCTAGATTTTTGGAACTTCTGTGTCAGAGTAGGAAAAATACTCCAGTAGTGATCCTTCCTGCTGTGGCTTTCTTAACATTACCGTGGCCTTTGGACATACAAAGATGAGTGTGGTGCTTGTGTTAGCAGCAAGATAATGCTGCGATTATTTTTTTTTCATCAGCTGTAATACCCAAATCCTTTTCAGAGTCTTTCCAAATCCCATTTCCCTATCTGTAAGTATGCCTTGCCTATTGTTCACCAGACTTTCAGCTGGAAAAAAAAAAAAAATTAAAAAAATTGCAGGTGCCTAATTTTGTAGGTGACTCATATCACTACCTAAGTGTCTTGTCCTCTCTGTTATTTACCACTCCTTTAATCTTTCATGCACCCATTATTAGTCATTTTCTGCCATCCATCAGATGAATGACCATTTTAACTCATGCCAGATGATGTAATGTATCGTTCACGTGCCGTATGGGGTCCTCCCGGGTAATTCATCTATCCTCTGCCTTTTCTTCTGCCTGAGGGCAGGCGGTGGCCAGATGAATTGTCCTGGCAGCACCCTGTTCTTCTGGGGCCGCGGTCCCTTCCCGGTGAGGGTGCTCCCCAGGGCGGTGGGCACTGGCGGCTGTTTGGGAAGAGTCCCTTCCCCGCTCCCCGCCCCGGAGGATGGAGCCGCAGGACTCCAGTGCCTGGCACCTTTTCCCAGCAGATGTGGCATGCACGGTGCAGGTCTGGAGTGCCATGCCACTGGCCGTGTGTGCCACGGACAGATGGGGGTGCACACCGGGAAGAGAGTCCCGCTTATAGCCTGTCCCTGCCACCCAAAACAGCTGTGTAAGCACATTCCTTTAAAAAGGGGGAGAAAAAAGTGTCAGTAAAGATGAGGACTCCTGTGCAGCGAACTGGGTGCCCTGGCAGTGGGCTGACTTCTCTTATTTACCTTATGTAGATCCCTCAAAATAGGCTGTAAGCCCTGGGGTCCGTGCAGTACAAGCCTGGGCTAGGCAAATACGTACATGCAAAAGCTAGTTTTACACACTTTACAATTTGCATATGCAGGTAATTGCACATTTAATTGGAGCTTTTGTTTCATGCATCCCTTCTTGTATGGATCGCTCAAGTCTGTCTTGTGGTGTTTGCCCAATGCTCTGCTATTAGGGAATGAAAACAGACTTCTGAATTCTTTTTTTTTTTCCAAGTGGAAAGGTGTTTTATGCATGGTAATCAAAACATGAGTAGAAATTAACTGTCCCTGTGGCAGTTTTGTTTTGGTGGATGACACAGGACATTTAAGCTAAAATTGTGAAGGTGTCATGTGGTTTTGTTCCCCTAAAGCATAAAAATAAAGGTAAAGAGCCGCTGGCAGCCTTGCCTCCACCTGCTTTTCTTCGCTGCTTTGAAGTGAATGTATTTTAGCTTTCTCGGGAAGGAGACTTTTCTGTAACCTCTTCAGTAACTAAATCATTTTGAAACTTAAGCGTTTCCAAGCAGAGAGGGGAATGACACAATCTGGTTGTACTTGAAACTGTTTGAATGATGTGTGACATCCTCGTGATGAGGGGGGAGGAGGAGGAGGAGAAGGGTGTTCTACAAAACACCATAAAATCCGGGGACTGGCGCATCCTACGTCTGCGGGAATCAAGTGTGCCAGGGTAATTCGTGAAGAGCAGTGCCAGCTGCTGTTTTCTCTGGGGAGACTTGTTGAGTTTTAATTCTTTGCACAAGTTTAGACTGACCATGGTATAAAACAATGAATACTCCATATGTTCCTTGGGAACCTTTCCTATGTGTTAATGGTAACTAAAAATGGACCTTGCTCTCAGCAGGAGGGACTCACAATAAAAGAACATTGTGTCCCACTTTTTCTAATAGAAGTAAATCTTTCTGTTTTTTTCTTACTCAATTTTTAATGTATTTTATGACGTATTGTGGCTTCTTTTTCAGTCTGATACTAACCATGCCAACTCATACTGCCATCAGACTTCTCCCACTAGAGCCCAGGAAACTTTTTTTACTTTTAGAAAAGCTGTGATCCAGCTGTGGTTCACCACACAAACAGTTGTTTCTCAGCACCGCTGAAATCCGGTGCGTTGATCAGTTACTACATGAAGCTTTCTTTGGAGTATTTCTAATTTTGTCTGCCTGACGATATTATGAGATGAAGAAATGTTTTGTGGTGATATAGTAACTCAGGCCTTTTGGGGAGTGCAGCCAGGCTGATACAAAGATCCATTTCCCATAGCTCTCGTTTCGAGTGTAAATTGAAACAAACTGCTGGGACAGCCAACAGTTGAAAGCTTGTTATACAGTTGATGTCATTATTTTTTGTCTTTTTGAAATGACAGATACTTTGGATGAATACTTTGAGTATGAAGCTGAGGAGTTCCTGGTCTCCTTGGCCTTATTGATCACCGAAGGTCGAACGCCTGAGTATTCAATCAAGGGCAGAACAGAGGGCTTTCATTGCCCACCGGCACAATCAAGTCAGCCGCCAACAACTAAGCATGAATGCAGCGACAAACTGGCTCAGGTGTGGTGAGACCCATTTCATTTTAAGTGTCATGGCGTGCATCCTTGCTGCCGTGATTAGAGTCAGCTGAGAACCCCGGATTCACAGTTAAGCATGAATAACAATTGCTTTCTGTCAGTCCCACATTTAAACAAGTATGTAATTCAGTATTGTACTAATAATAGATCTGTCCTTAAAATGAGAGATCATTAAGCCTTTTATCCTTGAACATGAAATGCTGCACGACTCCCTGAATGCAGTACCTATTTGAGTCTTTATTATGCAAATGGCGAGCGCTATACTTGGCATTCTTGGTCTGGGTTTTTTTGGTTTGTTTTTTTTTTTTGAGAAAATGTAGGCTGACTTGCCTAACTTTTTGCTTTTCCAGGTATTGTTGAAAAGTTAGTGATCCAAAAACCATGAGCTCATAAAATCTAGCTAGTCTATTTGGGAGTGAGGTTGGAGCATCCCATCTCTCAAGTAAAAGTTCCTAAGGACTGTGTCAATTTAAGTTATTATTCATGCAGAAGTTAGCCTGCTCCAAGACAGAGAATTTATAAAGATACTGCTCGAGTATGTCCATCCAAGAGGATGATTTGTGGAGAGAGAAGTACAAGGTAGCAAAGTATAGTGGTTGGGAAAATGTATTTTTATGAGCTCTTGTGATTTTCTACAGAAGTTGTTCAAATGGCAACTATAAAGGATTTGTTAATTATTTTTCATTTAGTAGCTCCAGAATCTTATCCCTGATTTGGTGAAACCTAGTTTACAGAATTTGACCCTTACCCTTTTCTAGTACTTTGGAACATGTTTTTAAAGCAGATTTAAATCTGGCTAGTAATTTTATGACTTGGATATGTTGACATTTTTTCTTTCCCTCAGTGTCGTCAAGCCAGGCGAACCAGATCTGAGGTTATGCTGCTGTGGAAGAACAATATTCCAATCATGGTAGAAGTGATGCTACTTCCAGACTGTTGTTATAGTGATGAAGGGCCCACCACTGAGGGGAATGATTTAAATGATCCTGCAATCAAACAAGATGCATTGCTATTAGAAAGGTGGATTTTGGAGCCAGTTCCTCGACAGTAAGTTGGATATTAGGATTAGCTGATAGTTGCGAGAACCTTGTCATATTTAAGTCTTTAAAGTAATCGGTTAGTGGTTTTGAACTGGTCGTTTGCCCTGAGGACTGATCTAAGAAAACCACTATTTACCAGTGAAATCTAAGCATCTTTTAATCTTAGTCTTCCTGTACTCATACTTTCTGCAGTGTACCTTGTGCAATGCAGAGTATGAAATGCTCCTAGCTGAAAACGGTCATTTTTATACATTATTTGTTATGTTAAATTGTATAAAGTATTATGTGGATAAAACCAACTCAGACTCTGTATCAAACTGTTTGAGGAGTATCATTGTTTTGCTTGATTCAGCTGTGTTTTATCTTCAGAATGAAGATCTGAAAATGTCCTAGTTCTAGCAGTTCTCTGTGTATATTCTTACCAAGATCTATGTGTTTCTCTTAATACATTTTAGGAGTGGAGATCGATTTATTGAAGAGAAGACCCTTCTATTGGCTGTTCGCTCTTTTGTTTTCTTCTCTCAGCTAAGCGCGTGGCTGAGTGTTTCACATGGTGCTGTTCCCCGAAACATTCTGTACAGGTACGTCTGGGGTGGAACAACGCTTGTTTGCTGTTCGCAGGTTTTTGCAACTTGTCTGAAAACCATTCTTGCCTCCTGTTCTCCTGTTTGCTTTCAGAAGGTGCCCAGTACTTTGGCGGTTGTGTAGGATTCGTATACTTCGCAAAGTACAGCAGTTGCTGGTGTCCAGTGCTTTTTCTTAGGCATTTGTGTTATGA
Organism: Dromas ardeola; assembly: GCA_013398915.1. Classification (NCBI taxonomy): domain Eukaryota; kingdom Metazoa; phylum Chordata; class Aves; order Charadriiformes; family Dromadidae; genus Dromas; species Dromas ardeola. The sequence goes on from VYZM01017042.1 coordinate 85,487, forward strand.
AGTAGATAATTAAAGACTCTTAATTTAGATACTTCTGTAAATGCCCTTCTGTATTGTTTCAGGGTGAGCGCTGCAGATGTGGACTTGCAATGGACGTTCTCCCAGACACCAACTGAGCATGTCTTTCCTGTTCCTAATGTTTCTCACAATGTGGCCTTGAGAGTCAGCGTCCAGTCCTTGCCCAGACAATCGAACTACCCAGTTTTGACCTGTAGTATTCACACCAACCTTAGCTTTTACGAAAAGCGAATGCAAGAGCGTAAGTTACATCAGCACAGCGATTCCAGTGTGGCACAGCAATGCAGTACCTCCAGTCCTCAGCGCTTCTGTGGGAAACAGACATGGACAATGACACCTGAAGGCCTACTTAATGGAAAAAAGACACCTGAATTTACTACTTCCATCAGAAATTTAAAACTTTATCCATCTAATGGACTTGTATCTGACTTTGGAGCGTCTCAGTCTAAAGTTCAGTGTTACAATGCTACAGCAGACAATAAGACACAGTCTCATGAAACACCTGTCAGAACTTTTAAATCCTTTTCTCTAGTTGATTCCCGTGTTTCGAATAGTCATTGCTCTCATCAGCCCACGGGAGAAACCAATCCTTTGATAGGCTCTTTACTTCAGGAGCGACAAGAAGTCATTGCAAGGATTGCTCAGCACTTGATTCACTGTGATCCAGCTACTTCACCAGTTGTTGCTGGACGTCCATTCAACATGCATGAAAACAGCTCGGCTACACCGAAAGCTTTTCGGAGTACTTACGAAGATGAAAACTTGCCAAGGAAAGGCAAAGAAACCTCCCCTGTTTCTACTGCCAACTTAGACAATGCAATACACGAAGATGGTGGTGAAGGCAAAACTAGAGCAATACCGGAGGTCCCACTGCTCGATGCCCGTGTTCCAGCGAACCACTGTGGCCGTCAGTCGGCAGGAGAGAGTAATCCCCTGATCGATTCTCTGCTCCAGGAGCGGCAGGAGGTGATAGCAAGGATTGCCCAACACCTGATCCATTGTGACCCAGCTACTTCTCATGTCACTGGACGTCCATTCAAAGTGAATGAGACTAGCCCAGTTACTTCAAAAATTTTCCGAAGTACATATGAAGATGAAAATTTGCTGAAGAAAGGCAAGGAACAGTCTTCTGTTTCTTTTGCTAAATCTGATTTTTCTTTGTTAGAAGACAGCAGTAAATCAAGGACAAAGACACCTGATACTCCTATCAGTCCTTCTAGGTTTGATGGAGAATTGAAGTCTTCTTTGAAATTCCAAGCAAGAAGAAAACTAGTTTTAGCAAAACCCAGTGAAGCTGTCCGAAATGCATTTCATCAGACTTCAAATAAAACTTCCCATGCATTTACTAACATTCACACATCATCATCATCATGCGTTAAAGAAAATAAATCTGAATTGCCAGATAAATTAGAAACGATACATTCTGGTTATGCACAGAAAGACCAGATAACCAATAGAATTAAGCAGTGTTCAAATTTCAGCAGCATTGATGAACAGATTTGCACAAATAAACTTAAAGAAAGAACTGTTGTTAGTGTGAACAACAGCACAGACAGTTTTAACAATTTACAGATAGATAAATGCAGAATACTTGAAGGTACAAAAAAAGCAACTGTGATGCAGGTATCTGACTGTTTGCACAAAAATGAGCTCAAGTGTTTAGATAAAGACTCAAAAAAACCAAATATTTATGAGCAAAATACTCAGCTTATTAGTATTGAAAATTATTTAAATAAAGACCATGACAGTTTCAAAAACAAAAACAAACAAGATAAAACAAAAACTGCACATGATGAGAATGAAGACCCCATAGGCCTCGATTTCCAAAGCACTTCTCAAAAGAAACCTACAGAAGACGGCGTAGTTAAGTGTGAGCGGCTGAAGAACCCAGATGTACAGGTAAATACAGAGGAAGAGACCAACTCCTGTAGCTGCTCTTAGTGGCATAGCTTGTACCCTCTGTCTGCTAAGGGCCGATACAAAGAGGGATTTAAGTCTGACTTCATAGGAAGCGGCATGTTGCTGTTGTCTTCTTGGTGGTCTGAAGTAACATTTGGCCAGTCGTGCCTCCCCCATACCTTCTTAATTACAAGTTTAACGTTGAGAGAAACACTGTCTTACTCTGCTCACTATGAACAACAGTTTCCATAGGCAGTTAGGCATCCCGTCTTTTTATAAATATATCAGTGTCTGACTATGGTAAGTGATCTTTAGTGAGCAGTCTGTGTGATTGTAGATTGAGTCAAGGGGAATTCATACTGAATACTTTATAATACACTTGTGTGGTGCAGATCCCTCTGGTTCAGAAGTCTTCTCCATTACAGCAAGCAAAGCATTACCATGATAGGTCATTGAAATGTCCCATTGATATCTTGAGTAAATTTGTTTTGCTGACAGAAGGCACCACCTTCGTCTCTAAAACACACGAATACATGGCGGAAACATAATTTTCGATCCTTGGATGGAACTTCAACCAAGGCTTTTCATCCCAGAACTGGATTGCCTCTCTTATCAAGTCCCGTAAGTTATTGTTGAAATTATAACTTATCTTTTAAATGAGAAAGGAAGTATTTTGTTCTTGTAATATCTGTGTATGGTAGAAAATTTGACAGGTTACCTAGGTGAAGTATGTGTGTTTACTTTCAGTGTCAGAGTGAATACTCTTGCAAGTGGAAATTTGAGAGTTAACACTCAAATGAAGTTGAACAATAATTCTGGAAAAGAAAATATTAGAGGTAGTTGTTGAGATCCTGTCAAGATTAACAAAAGGTGACATTAGAAAATTCTGTGGCAAAGAAAATGCTTCGGTGCTATTTTGGAGCACAAAAGAAAGCATTTTGAAGATTAGTGTTTTAAGTGTAAGCTAACATATTTTGTCACTTTAAAGTTTTTGTGTGAGTTATTAATACCTGATTGCCTATTATTCCAAAGCTTTTGTTTCTGTGAACAGTTTGTACCGTATATTCTTCAGCAATCAGGGATGTCATTGAATGACTAAGTGATACAAAGCTGCTGTGATAAGACAGAAAGGCATTGGGGAAGCGTCATAGTTCTTGGTAGGTTGTTGGGGAGTTCTAAAGAAAAAGGCAGTCCCAGTTAAAACTACTGAAGTAGTGATGTTCTGTAATCAACACGTGATACGTTTTATTCTTCAGTGCTTCTAAAGGCTGTCATATTTTTAGGGAACTTGGATGGGAATTTTTATAGCCTGTTTATTAGTAACGTTCTATACCGTTCCAAAGAGCCGTCAGCCTCTTGAATGAGTCTTTATTTAAGTACTTCCCGTTAATCAGAATTTATGGTCTTGTCATTTACAATTTTAGAATTTTCTTCACTAAGTTTAGAATGTATAGGAATTACTCTCTTCTGCTCTGTTTTTATAATTTTGTAATGTCATGAAAATTCTTGGCAAACTTGTGCTTACTTGGCAAAATTGCCCTTACTAGAGGTACAGTTTTCAAATTAGCATCTTCTTTCCCTCTTGAGGTTCCTCAAAGAAAAACACAGTCTGGGTGCTTTGATCTGGATTCATCACTGCTGCAGTTGAAATGTCTGTCTGCAAGAAGGTGTGTTTTATTTACCAGAAATGTTAAGAATTTTGGGGGAGACATAATGCCTGTATGCATACACACCTGTATGCAACAACAAAGCACATTAGCAAAGACAAAAAATGTGTGCCTTTCGAAAGAATCCTTATTTTGAAATAAGGCATGGCACCTGAGGTGCCCCAGGGGTCTCCAGGTTAGCACAGCTCTGGGGCATGGCTCTGGAGCTGCTGCTGGGACGAGCTCTGTACCATGCAGGGGCAGGTATGCTGTAAGATACATGTGCCTTTTCAAACAGAAAAGATGCTAGTTGTTGATTCTTCTTCAAATCAGTGTTATTTTTGTGTTATGTTTTGTTCTTAGTGATGAACGGATTAAGCATTTTGCCTTAATTTGTTCAGAGCGCTTAACTTTTAAAATGGACTGACCGTTTTATACATTAATGCATGTAACATAAACAGCTTTTAGTATGGTAGTTTGATGTTGGAAACTTCAGAATATGAGACAAAAATATCTGCATACAAGAGAAAATAATATGATTCTTTGGCTCCTGCTAATGGAGTTAATGAGCAACCTAAATTTTTATTGTCTTTACCCCTTGTAATGTAAAACTTGTGAAAGTATTTTTTCAGTTAACTAGACAATGTTTTGCTGACGTATGTTCAACTCTTACTTCTTTAGGACAGCATTTTGTAATACAGTAAGTAAATGATTCTTTCTAGAGCTGTTTATACCCAGAAGACAAAAGCAAATGTGTTTATCCTTTATATTTATTCTGTCTTTTTTTTTTTTTTTAATAGCCCACAACAATGTATAAACAGAGACAGTGATCCAGAGAACCATGGGAAACCATTTCTAAGTTCTAGCGCTCCACCAGTAACAAGTCTCAGCCTTCTGGGAAACTTTGAGGTATTGCATATTCTCTAGAATTCTTGTGGTATTTTTGGTATTCTTCTGTACTGCTTTTAAAAGTGCATTACTGTGAATAATTCCAGCCTGATTACAGTGTAAAAGTTCATAATTAAATTGAATAAAATTTGTTTTATTTCCAGCTGTAAAGGCACATATTTTATGCCCCAGACATCTTCTGTCTCAGAGATTCAGATACAATGAGTTGCTTGTAACTTTTATTTCCCACTGTGGTAAAGTTAGGAGGTGTTCTGTTGGCTTAAATGAGATTTAACAACCCATAATTGTTCAAGTTTATAATGCATATACATAGAAAAAAGAATTTACATTTTCACTCTTAAAGTCTACTTAATATGTCACAAAAGCTGTGTTAAATCAGTGTAGTAAATAGAACGTGTTTGAAGTGTAGCCTCCAGCTTTTCACTTCCTGTAGAATATCAAATAGCAATAGCTAATAGCTAGTGTGTTAACGGGTTGTATCGTACTCCATATTTGTGAGATATGGAGTGAATATGTTGAGGAAAGTTGAGGAAGGATTTTAGATTATTTTTTTTTTTCAGATAGTATATATCAAGGAAAATCATGCATAGATCCTGCTGCAATAAAATTCTCTGTGGGCTTTTGCACCCGTTTCAGTGGGATGGAGACTGGATTTGGATGATGCTTTCTCTTAAATTACTATCATCTTGCTGAATGTTTTGCTCTTCATCATGATTTTTGCCTCAGTGTTGATTTTTGGCAGGTCGCCTTACGAAAGACCCAAGTTCTTATATAAACTCATTTCCTTTTTTACTGCTTAGTTTTGCTATATTTTATTCGAGGCGTTCCCAACCTAAGCTGTGTGTGTTTTTGTTTGTCAGGAGTCTGTCCTGAATTTTCGCCTAGACCCGCTGGGCATCGTGGAGGGTTTCACAGCCGAAGTGGGAGCAAGTGGAGTCTTTTGTCCCACACACATGACTCTGCCAGTTGAGGTGTCGTTCTACAGCGTTTCAGATGATAACGCGCCCTCTCCTTACATGGTAAGTGGGTGCTTGGATTTATTTTAAATAAATTCCGATAGGTGGAGGTGAAGAACAAGAGCTTGGTGAGTAGAGGGTTCAGGAAGTGGGGATTTGCAGGGACATGGGTTATTTTCAGCTGCTTATGATGGAGTTCTCCTGTCCCTTTGCCCTTTCCCTAACTAGTGCTTTTCCTCCCATTGCTCTGCCCCACCATCCAACCACGCTCATCTTGGGATATTGAACATATTTGTCTCCCTCCACACTGGAGTGATCAAATCCCACCATCTCTTTTTATCCTTCTAACTTAAAATAGGCAGTGAGGCAATAGCTGGACTTAATGGGATACATTTTGTTGTCCCAACAAGCAGCTGCCCTGGGCAACTAACAGCTCTGCCAGCAAGTGGCTTAGGTGCAGGCCAAGGTACAGTTGCTGATGGAGACCTTAGACTCAGAAGTTATTCAGCCCTTTCTTTTAAAGCAAATACCATCTAGGCTAGTGTGACACGTGGCACTCTCACAAGCTGCACGGTTTGCTGATGTTCGCACCAACACAGAAGTTGTGGTTTTGGTATCTGTGTGCTAATTCTCTTCCACGTTTCTACAATGACAGCATGGTTTTTGGATGTTTAAAAGTGTTTCCTTGTAAAAAAGCAAAAGTTGTCTTGTATGCTAGCATTGAATCAGGCCGCTAGATTTGTTCTGAATGCCTGTTAAGGAACCTCAATATTACCTGGGTGCAGATCTAATTTTTAGAGGTTTTCATATGTGTATTTCTGTCAAAAATATGGTAAATAGCCTGTTTAAGCATGTAAGTAAAGCACTGAACATCTGATTGTCCCAATATTTAGACTTTAAATTCATAGTACTTACCATATTTCTGACCTTCTGTTTTTAAAAGTATTCATTAAATGAAATGTCTTTGTAAGTTAAGTTTGAGTAATAAGAGTTTAAACTTGTGTATGTCTTCTCTTAACCACTGCAAAGAAGTATCTTATTTTTTTTGCTTTCAACTTTCTGGATTATTGCACATGATTTTCCAGGAGGTGAAGGGATTCTGATTTTCCTCAAATGGTTAAAGCATCATTGCTTATTTTCCTAGCTGCGTTTCATTGTTTCAGGCTTTTCCACATGCTCTAAACATGCTATTATGGCTGAGTCTCCCAGGATTAATACAACACTTATAGAGTGCCTCCATCATCAGAAACATTGTTTTCTGTTTGTAGAGCTAGTTTCCCTGCTCTGGGGTCTATTTTTTTGTTATTTGGGTTTTTTTTTTTTTTTTTTCATTAAGCCCAGTGCAGCGGGGCCAACAGTTGTGCTCTGCAGGTTAATTAAATGTGTGCTCTAGGGCAGCACCCTGAGGGTGGTCTCAGCAGTGTTACAACCCTGTGGGGGACATGGGCGCTCTGTAGATCCCGGCTGGTACAAAAGCAGATGTCCTCATCGCTAAAGTTTGGATTAGAATGGAAGATTAAGTGCATCTGCTGCCTTTGAAAAGCAGAAATGAGTTCTGTGAGATTTGGAGTATTATTGGTGCGATTGTAGGTGATACAAAAATGGAAAGGAAGACACAAATCTTCCATTTTGATTTACAAGCCATTTTGAAAAGAAAGCTCTATTTCGCCATAGCTCCCTGACTGCTAGTTGAAAGATGTGGAAACTTGGATCTTGTTTCAAGAGGAGAACGTACCCCTTATTGCACAGCTTTTAATGATCTGCCAAAGTATGTCAGGCACCTGCTGTTGATTTCTAACTGCCTCTTAAATGCATTGCCTTCCCTATTTTTAGTTTTTATACATTACTGATTTTTTTTCAATAAATACAATTACATGAATAGAACATTTTGATTTCTCTCCCTGTGAACTAAATGTGTGTCTTTGTTTTTTTTTTCCTAGGGTGTAATTACTTTAGAGTCCCTTGGTAAAAGGGGTTATCGGGTACCGCCTTCAGGAACAATACAAGTGGTACGTACTCAGCAGATAAGGGTGCCTTGAAACCAGTAATGTCAAGAAAGTCATGCAGAGGAGATGAGGTTATTGGAGATGAGCACGAAGCTAGCAGTGGAAATGTGCATCTCTGTAGGTACTGTAGTTATTCAAAGTAGAAATCTATGTGTAATTTGTGGGACAAAAAACGCTCCCAACCTTTGAACCCATCTGTGCTGTGAAGAGCCTTAAAATCAATTACTAAAGATTCAGAACAGACATTGTGGCTTTGAAGAAGTAATGTAGAAGTAATTAGGCCACAGTCCAAATTCTGAAATCCTTCTAAAGGGATTAAGATTAAATACTCAGTTGTACCTAAATTTTGTTACACCTTAACACCGCCTATTTTTTGTAATAAAATCCGAAAGCAAATCCCAGTCATTGCTTAGAACGAACAGTCTGCCTCTTTCTTTTTAGAACCCAGTCCAGGATAGTTAACATATTGGTAATTTCAGTTTTAAAAGCGGAGCCCACCACTGTGCTTCCTGGGAGCGTATCGTGTCTAGGAAATAGTGTAGACAAAAAGCTGACTGAAAAAATGAACAAAAATGGGGATGCAGGTTAGCAAAGTAATAGTAGTCATATACCAGTGTTTCATTCAGATTAGGTTGTGTTTAGTATTATATTTAAAAATGGGAATTGCTAGTAGCTGAAGTGTTGAAAAACAGAAAAACTGTGCCATGTTTTTACCTAAACATTTCTCTATCACACCGTAACAAACAAAGTACATGGAGGATGATGACTATTTTGGCAGGTGGAGTTTGTTTTGGTTTTTGGTTGGGTTGTTGTTTTTTTTTTAAATTTGTGATCTCTAAAGAGTATTGTATTGAACTGTTTGTCTTTTCAGACCTTATTTAACCCTAACAAAACTGTGGTGAAGATGTTTGTGGTGATCTATGACTTGAGAGAAATGCCAGCTAATCATCAAACATTCCTAAGGCAAAGAACTTTTTCTGTTCCTGTGAGACGAGAAATCAAGAGAACTGTCAATAAAGAAAATAGTCAACAGACTGAAGAAAGGCTACTACGCTACCTCATACATCTGAGGTAAGCTCCTCGGAGTTAAAAGAAACCCCACCACAACAACAAAAAAACCCAAAACAAACAAAAACAAAAAAATGAGTACCTGCCAAAATTTATCTCATGTTTTCTTTCTTTAAGCTAGACAATAGAGGAAGAAGAGCTAATAAATAATTTGGATTCTGCTTGGGAAAAAACAAAGTTAAAATATAAAGCTCTTTCTTGGCATTGAAGTATGTTGTATAGCCTCGTAAAGCTTAATTCTGTTCTTAGCAAGGGAGATTTAGTTCTGGCTGGATCAATGTACTTTTTTTGAGGTTACAGGAAATAGTGTGGATGTTACATGGGCAAAAGCCGAAACTAAGGATCAATGTAGAGATGTTGCCCAGTGTCGTACACACGTGCCTCTTCACCAGAATAGCTGGTAATGTGAAAAGCATTCTGAGTTACTCCTAAAAATACAGTGTTTAATGGTAAAAATGTAAATATCTGTTTCATGATGCAATACCGCTGATAATGCCTTTCACTTTATAAAATATTCACACAATCTTCCTTAAATGATTTACAAAGCACTGCCTGAAACCAGATACTGTGCTGCTGCGTTCGGGATGTTCTGGAGACTGCAGTTTGAAACAAAGGAGGAATGGTGGATACTCTGTCGTTCTGCAGTTTGCAGACTTCTGCCCGCATTGTTGTAGCAAACAAACCAACATCCATGCAGACACCCTGTGCTTTCATTGCAGCAGGTGCAAACCCAACGGCAGCTGACATTCTGAAGTGAGCAAGCAGAACAAAATCAAATCTCATGCACTTTTCTCTCTAACGTGTTGTAGAATTACTTCTGGTACATATTATTTTCCCTATTTAGTGGCATTGATTTCTACCCAGCAGACTTTTGAAACACAACTTTGTCTAGGGCAGTGATTCCAGACCAAGCTTTCCTGTTAAATGAAAGTTGACAGTCATAAAAAAATGTGTTGGTTTACTGGAGTGTGAAAATAGCACCACGATGAGGCTGTTGAACTGTGTTTTGATTCTGAATTTTAGCCTGGATTGAAAGTCATCCTTTCAGGCCACAGTAACTTGCCATGTCTAACTTAACCACCTTCTAAAAATTTTCTTGTGGGGTAAATTCTGAAAAAGAGTGTGTAGCCCAAATAAAAGGCTCTATTCACTTGCAGTGTTGATCTAACTGATGCAGAGGAACTGGGGGCAGGCATCAGCTTTAGAGGTGGGCAAGAATCTGCGGCCAACCGGCTCTGGCTTACAGGCATGAAGAGCAGTGGAGTTGTGTCCCCTTTCAGTTTCTGCTTTAATGTAGTTTGTAAATTTTTTTTTAGATTGACCCAATAATTACTTTTATTTGAAGGCAAACCTGCTTTCTTCTGTTTTTTATAGCTAGAAGTCTTCTTTCATGAGTTTCCTGTTTCTGATACCTGCTGAGAGACAGAAATGTAGCAGTTCTGATTGCTCCTAGTTTTGAAATACCTGTACAATTTAGCTCGGCTTTCAGACCTCTGGTGGGGATCCACTTACGGATTTATAATGTGTAATTGGAAGTGCATCCATTTATGGCTGGAAGAACAAACTGTCTGATAATTACGATGCTTAGCTGCTTACTTTGGAAAGTGAGTATCTGCAGAGTATGCCAGAAGTTTTTTTTCTTCAGAGATGAACCCAAACAGTGGGTCTTTTCTCATAATGGAAGAACTGCAAAACGCCTTGAAATACTACAGCAGTTTATGTTGATTTGTCTTGGTGGCTTATTCTACAGAGTACTTCAGATTTTACAAAAGAGCCAGTTGTCAATCTAGTAGCCTTCTTTCCTAAAGATGGATTTTAATTAGGAGAGCTTAAAATGCCTTAGTAGTATATTAAGTCATATGTAAGTTTGTTTTTAAATTTCATTTACAAAAGCAGCAATGTTTCCTCAAACATGTTTTAGTGAAAACTTATATACAAACCTAAAAAATTTAAAATATTGAGTTGTTTTCTTTGTCACTCAGGTTGGCTTAGAACAGCCTTTCAGTTTTAGTTGCCGTGGTTGTTGAAAACAAGCATCTTAAGCTCACATGTTGAAATTTTGCTCAAAAAAACAAATGAAGTCACCACCAGTAAGCTGCATTGTGGTCGCATCTGCTTGCGAGGCCTTAATCACAGTTGTCAGCACTCACATTATGAAAGCTTCTTTTCAAGTGGTAATTCAGCAAAAATGCTTGCATAGGTCTGGAACTTAACATTGGCGGCCAGATTTTCTACAGTGCTCTTGTGAAGTGTCAGATTTATTGTGCATGCAGCTTCTGCATGCAGTTTTGGACGTTGGAGACACTGTTCAATATGCCATTAGACTGTATTTGTACCCACAACTACAGACATAAAATGTAGCTTGCACGGACGGCAGAGAAAATCAAGCGTTGCACCTGCAGTTTAAGTCATTCCATGAAGATGCTTTGGGGATAAATTAGTTGTTGCGAGTGAAGCGGTGATGTTTTTGTGTTGTAATTAAATCTAGAGGAGCATACGAGCTGTGAGTCCAGCTCTGCTCACGCCTCCTTTCTGCCCAGTGTTGGGAGGGTGACGACCATCAGTTGTTTCTAGGTCACGTTCTGGCACCCCTATAAAAGGCAATTAAACAGTTAACCTGCCCACAGCTCAGCGTTTTTCAGGTTTTTAAAGCTTGGTCAACAGCTTTACTACTGAAATATTGCCTCTTTTAATTGCGTGGAGCATAATTGGTGCTACTTACCAGCTAAAGAGGGGTTGTTACTGAAGGCTAGGTAGAGGGTAAGCCTGAAACTGGTTGTTAAAAGTAGTGATTCCTCAAGGTGTTGAGAAACTTTTTTTTTAAAAAATATTTTCCTGATGTGGCATATGATATATTTATTGGTGGAAGCTGAAGATACCTGCCATTACTGATTTACTAGTTGCTTTTTGATCTTTCTGATCTCTCAGCATTTTTCCTGATCTTGAAATTTGTCTCCTTGTCCTAATGATTTTACAACACGATCTATAAAATGTGTAAGTATAGTCTTTTCCACTTGCAAAACATGTCTTGCTACATATGTTTCTGTGATCATCGTACTATATCCTTTTTCTGTGGCTTATTCTGTTCTTTGTGAATTTTGATGTCCTATAAAATACATATATTTGTGCTTGTATTTGTCATTTCTTTAACGATGTTTTATCACTTTCTTTCCTCTGCCAGACTTTCTACCTCATCTGATATTTGCGTGTTTAAGCCTTCCTGTATTTGTCTATTGATATTGTTCCTAGGAAACCATCTGTCAGAGACCTCTGTTGCGTTTTTCTTGATTCCTTTACACAAAACTACTGGAGCTGCCACAGCTCTGGAGCCAGTCCCATGCTGGCCACTCCCTCACCATCCCGCAAGGGTGGATGTAATGGCTGTCTCTTGATTATTCCAATGTATTTCCATGTATGAAAAGCAACATTTCTAAATGTCAATTATAATGATAAACATTTCTGAAAGAAAAAAATTAGGTGATGGAAGCAGAGATGAGAAGAATTCCCCAAACTCTGTTGCTGTGCCCTACTCATCCTCCTTCAATCTTTGCTAAGTGTCTTGCTCAGAAAAGCCATGTTACAGGGAAGCGTTATTTACTGGGCAAAGGGAGTCTTGCAGGATTCTCACTAATGGAAAATAGTAAGCTTGAGAAGTTTAAAAATAACCTTGCTAATTATTTTGCGATAGATCCATGTGTAAAATGGGAATTGAGCTCTACTTTATGATGATGCTTTAAAAACTAGATCTCTCTCTTCTGTATGAATTAACTTCAATCATACTTTTGCTGCAAGAGATCTTTCAATGAAATTTTTCATTTTAAAATGTCTTACGAGCTACTGTTGTGGTGTTCAGTTTGTCCCTTGCCTCTTTCACTCTTGTTGTGCTTGCCTCCAGAGTCTTCTCTTAAGAAAGAATCTTCTCCCCTTTGCCTCCCAGCTAAAGGGCTTTCACACTGACAGCACGGAGCAAATAAGTAGTGATGGATGGGAGCTCTGTGGGGGCCAGTAGGAGCATTCTGCTGGACCCCCCCACACTTTTAATGCTCTTGACAGCTGTATCTAGGAGAGCACAATTTTCCTTTGTGTGGCTGTGGGGGTGACTGCAGGCTATTCTGCATCACTCGTCTGAACAAAATGGTGGCACAGAATCCATTTCTACAACCTGCCTGCCCCAGAGGATGAAACCTTCACGAATCTTCTGTAGTTGTCTGTCTTCTGCCTCTCAGAATTTCAGTCTGATTATGGCTGGGTTTATTCTAGAGATACTACTTTTGCTTCAATGGGGTCAATGAGTAAATGCTTATTAAAATCAGTGCAAAACGTAATACGTGTGATAATAAGTGTGCACTGCGCTCTCAGCATTTGTAATGGTAAAATTTTGTCATTACAATAGCAATAGCTTTTCTGTTTCTATTTCTATTACAGTAGCAATAGCTTTTCTCCCTTACGGTGGCATAGTGACAGTGACGTTCAGTTGCCATAAGCACTGCTCCTTAGGCTGTCCTGCCTTTCCTGGTCAAGGGAAGGAAATTAAGGAGTTGTGCCAGATGAAGACTATAGAATACAGTTCTCTGAAATGCAGATCTCGTCTCTATCTATAGTTGTTAAATCTCAGGGAAAGTGGAACTGGCACATTCCTGGCAGGTTTGGAGGACCTGAATTAGGCTGTTTAGCCACAGCATAAAACATAAATGGGCCCAGAAATTGGCCGCTTTTTACTTTGGTGATTGGGCCAGTGAACGATAGTCTCTTTGAAATAGCTCCATATTTCTGTGTGAAAAACTTGTTTCTGTCTGCCTGCAGAGATCGGCGTACCTACTGCTTCTCGAGTGGGACGGAAATTAGGCGTGTGGTATAAAGCTGTAGTAAACTTGTTGCTGGTGCATTCGTAAAGAGAGCAATGAAATCTGTCTGTATGATAGCTAGCACTGAAATATATCTTTGATATGTATCCATGCCTTTGTTGATAATTTGAACCTTCCCTTTTGTGTGTGCTTAGGCCACCCTTTGGGCGTTTTCAGGAGTGCTCACACTGAAGAGCGCTTTTTGCCTTTCTAGATTGCTGAGAACTTTAATCTTTGATGTGTGTAATTGCAGTGTGAACTTCAACTATTCCATGCCACTTCCAAAGCTGTGCACTACATTGGTGATTAGGAACAGAGCCTTTAAATGCCAAAGGAAACAAAGTAGATGGAAAATGTGAGGTTATTCTTTCTTCTTCCATTTTAGCTGACTAATTTTCTATGTTCAAATGTTTTTGGGCCCTCATCTCTTAAAGGAACGCATTTAATTCAGTAATGTTTAAAGATGGCTCTTTTGTTTTAGATAATACAGATATTTGTATCTTTTCAGGTTCCAGAGTTCTAAATCTGGAAAGATCTACCTCCACAGAGATGTAAGGCTCCTATTCTCTCGGAAATCCATGGAAGTTGATAGCGGCGCTGCATATGAACTCAAATCTTACACTGAATCTCCAACAAATCCTCAGTTTTCACCAAGATGCTAGCAAACAATGGCAAACTAAAGTATTCGTTTTACTGTTGATTACTCCTTGCAAGTGAAAATCGATAGAGATGACAGTATAAAGCTAAGTCTGTAAAGGAATGAAAATAGCGCTTGAGAGAGAAGGTTCTTATGCGATCCTGGACCAGTTTTTAAAAGGTTTCTGGAATGAGCTTTGTGTATTCCAAGTAGACTGGAAACATACTTAAATCTAATCTTTTTGTACTGTTTAAAACCACTTCATTGGATGTGTTGCAATAGCAAATTCCCAAGTTAGTTTAGTGTTTACACTTTTTATTTTATTTTTCAGTTATTTAATATTTAATGTTTCATTTAATACTCAAGTGATGTTTGTCTTTAGTGTTCTAATGTAGCATAAATCCTATGTAAAATCATACTATGTATTTTTGGCATTAATATTGAAATCTGAAATATATACAGATGTCTTTAATCTGTGTGATGTTTTAAGTGATATTCATTTAAGTTATTGAAAATGGGGACAACAGGTGAATTTCCATAACATTTCATACTATGCAAGCATTCAGTTTTCTTCTCTTCTTCTCTTTAATGGTACCCTTTTCCTTTTTTTCTCATATACAGATTCAATAATACCCTAGCACAGATTTATTTACTTACTCATGCATTCAGATCATCGGTTTGCTTCATATTTTGCTGCCTCAATTTCTTTCTTTCCTTAAGGGCCACTTTCATTTTGCTTTCTGCTCCTAGTTCTTCTCACATAAAATTCCCGCCCTCCCCCATTTGATTTCTCAGATTGTGTTAAAGGATGTACTGTGCAAACGAATTAGTATTTATATCTTAAATATATGCAAAAGCTATGAAACTTGTACTTTTTGTTTTATTTTTAGACAAGGAGGATCTTCATGTAATCCTAAATATTTTTAATAGGTCAATTCCATTTAAGCCACTAGGTGGCCACAGAAAGTTTTACTAGAAATGCTACATTGGGCATATAAATATTTTCCAATATGTATGTGTATTGCTAAAACAAAACACAGTCAGATAAACAGTTTATGCTAAGTGTTAAACTGTGTAACTGAGAGAAATAAAGTTAGAATCATTTGATTATATTTGAGGTATATATTTAATAGTGAACATGAAGCTTTACAATGTTTGCTGAAGATTTCAGAGTTTCTCAACTGCCTTACCTTGGTTTATGTTCTTTACATCGCTGTAGGTTTTCAGAGTGTCAGTAATACGAAAGGTGACCTTCATATTTGGGAGTATAACACGCTTATCTGATGAAGACTCTGGAGAAGGAACGAACGTGCATTTTGTATGTTCAGCACTGCCCTTAGATGAGAGGAGAAGTCAGTGTATCGTGAAATCTCCAGGAAGCCTGCCCGGGAAAGTAAGGGAGACCAGACTTTCCGGATGATACTTAATCAACTACCTTGTACATTCAAATGACTGTTGCTTCAGGGGGGCAAAGCTCAGACATTACTGAGTCCGTTCCCCACTTCAGCAGTATTTCCCCCTCTGTTACACTAGGGTTCCAAAGGTTAGCTAGCGTTTATTTTATAGAGACTTGGGAAAAACTGTACAGGATGAGGTTGGTTGCAGTTTCTAGTCATTTGTGTGCCCTGTAAAACTGAGAAAAGGTTTCTTGTGGTAGCAGCAGAGCCAAATACAATTGCAGTCGGACTGTGTACAGAACTAGGACCTAGACTAGCCTAATGAGAATGTGTCCTACTTTCTTTGTAGCTACTTTTGAGTCATAAGCAAACAGCATATATCCTCAGAGTTCCTATTTGTGTCATGGAGAACATCTGCTTGCGTACTTGATGAAAAAAGAGATGGGAAATTTAATGAAAAGTCACAATTCACCTGTGGTAGATTGCCCTTTTATTTTGCGCTGAGAGTACGCAATGTTTGTACATCTGTATCTTGATAATTTTAAATTACTTCTTCAAGCCATCCTTTTCTCCCTTCAGAGTAATATATTAATTTGTTTTGAACAGCAAAGAAGTGTGGATTTTGAATATGTGGTCACTACAAGTCATGTCTAGGAAATATATTTGTATTGACTTAAATAGTGAAACTACTCTTAGTCCCTATATGGATTCAGAATGAAAGTGACTTTAGATTATCCATGCACAACTAAGACATTCTCCACTTACAGCTTGATCTGAGTTAACACTTTCCATTAGGGACACACCTAGAGAAATGCTGACTGTTCATAAAATATGAACTGAATTCCATGTGACCCTCTATGCTTAGGTTAAGAAATGAGACTAATTTTTGAGAGGTCGTTTGCGTCTTCTCTTTACTCCTGAACAGGCTCTACCATAAAGAATTATTTTTGACAAATGTTTCTGGTGGTTTATGAGGGCCTCCGGTGCTGGAGGCTGTGAGAAAGCTATTTATAATGTCCAACTAAATCTTGCTGCAGTTGAAGTCAAATGCTACTTGGCCTTTTCACTCTAAGCAAAGAAAACAATTTTTGTATCTCCCTTCTCAGTCTTGTTTTCTGTATCTAAGACAACCCCAGACTGTTCAGTCAGCCTGGCCTCGTAGATTTCTGTACCTCTCATAGTTCTGTTCTGGCTCTTTGATTTCTTCTTTTGGTCTGAATATGTCTTGAAGTGCCTCAAGCTGGACACAGCATCCCAAGCAGGGCCTCTCTGTGCCAATTAGACTGGAAGGATTGGTTGATAAGTCTTATGGATTAAAGTCATCTTCATACATCCCATTTAATACTTGATTTTTCAGCACCAGGAGATGTCAACTTGCATTCGTCTTGTTATCCAGTATAACAGAGGTGTCCTACCTGCTTGTTCCCAGTCGGGTAGCTTTTCTCCGTGTGTCATTATTGAACTTCATTCTCCCACTGCCCAAGATTTTTTATCTGATCTTCTGTTTGAATCTGAATTGCAATTACTTTCTAGTGTTCTTGTAGCTTCTCTCACCCAAAGTTATCTGCTAATATTAATAAAGTTTATAGTACATTATCTGGGTCACCAGTGAAACTGATGAGCAGTATTGGTCCTGGGAAGCCCTCTGTGAAACCCTACTAAACACAGCATTGCATTGCTGTTCAAACAATTGGTAGCCATTTCCAACAAAACTTGCATCTTCCACATTAAAGTTTCATCTAGTTAAATTTCCCTAATTTGCATGGAGAAGTGTGAGAGGCCTTATTAATGCCAGAAGGTGTCTGGAACTTCAGCTGCCTTCACCCACTTCTCCACATGCTCTGTTTCCTTTTCGTTAAAGGAAATGCGATTTTGTGAAGCCCTTGTCCTTAACTGTGAATTTACGTCTAGCCTACTCGGTTGATTTTGAGTGCTTATTTTAGGTGATTTCTCAGGTAATTATTGATTAGACAGCTTAATTATATAGCTTGTGTTCTGTCCTCCCCTTACTCCTATTTAATCAGTCTCCTGGAAACCCATTCATTTCCTACAGGTTCCTATATAGATGAACACTAATTAATAGGAGGTTGCTTCAGTCAGTTCTCTTAATTTTTCATCCAAATTGAAAATATTTACCAGGTAAGGAAAACAAGAACTGATGGCAAGTATTTTATAAACCGATCTTTCCTTATTCCAGCTTAAGGTTATACTCTGTTGCAAACTGCAAGTTACGGTAGCTATCTTCGTCATGCCAGACTGAACAAAAGAAACATTAAATTCTTTGGTCTTTACATAGTTTTTCAGTAATTTTCAGTAATAATGTGTCCCTTGTCTTCATGAACTGCTTTTGATGCACATCCTTTAAAAAATGACCTAGTTTCTATATGCTGCTTTCTTGTTGCTTCAATTTGAGGCCATTGAAGAACTTCAGCTTTTTCTGACGTTCCTAATTTACTTCTCATCCTTCCTCTGCACTGTAGAGTTTACACTTGTTCCCTTAAAGAAATAATTTCATTAAAGAACTGCTGAATCCTCAAAACTGCTTTCCTCACATTAATTCCCTAAGAGATTTGAAAGAAATTCCTGAAGTTTCCATTCTTGTCTGCTGTCACTGCTTTGTTGTTCCGCTTCCTTTCAAAATCTATGAACTTCATCCCTTTTATGGTCATTCTTGTATGTGTTACACTTTTTTGTTTACACCTTCAGACCATTTCTCCCTGATTTTGCTAGAAGCAAATGCGGCACACCTACCATTATAATTTTTCTATCGTTAGGAAGCAAATACTCTCTAGTGCCTTCTATGATTTTCCTATGCCATATGCCCTGCTGTATCCCTTTGTGAACGAAGGGTGTGCACATTCCTTCAGTTCCCCGCAACTACATAATCCTGGTCTCTGGATGAATCTCTCAGCTGCTCAAAAAAAAACCTGCTTCTAACTATTGATTTGCGGGGCTTTTAGTAAAAAGTGGCGAAATCATTGGCTTTACAGCTTCTGTTTTGACTGAGAGACTTTTCTGACCTGTCTCAGTCCGTCTTCTGGACCCTCATGGCACAAAGCCCATGCTTGCTTGCCCATCCTTCCTGAGCTGTGCTGGAGCTGCTGTACCACACCAGCCTGCAGAGTCTGCAGCACGGCGAGTGTGTGCTGGTCCTCAGCCGGGAGGCATGCCACGCCAGACACCAGTGTGTTAGGGTTTGAAGAACCCACAACAATTTATTGTCATTTAGACAATTATTCTATCACCCGATGACCCCTCCCCACCCAGGAAGGGGAATCAGACAAAAAACAAGGAAATATGAAGGTTGAAATATAAATAGATTTAAAAGAATAAGACTAAATAATTAACATTAATAATACTACAGACGCAATATTGATCCTGATGCCAATATGAAATACACAAGGATCGTACTCAGCCCGTTCTATGAGTAGGAAGCTGTGCACTCCCAGCAAATGTCGGATGCTACAAGTGCTACAGCTTCAGGAGGAAGGGAAGGGCTCAGGATCGCAGCCATCAAGGAAGAGAGAGAACTTCTCAGCAAACTTTCTAATTTATATTGAATGTGACGTTCATGGTGTGAAATAATCCTGTTGGCAGCCTGGGTCAAGTGCCTGCGTCTCACTCCTCCTCCTCCCTGCACCTGGCAGCGCTTGAAAACACTGAGACCTTGAAACCCATACACCAGAGCTGGCTATAAAGTAAACATTTTCACAAATTCAGACACTGGAGTCTTCTAGAAATGCAGTTTTCCCAAGCATTAGAAGAGATCTTACTGAAAAGTAAAATTATCAAACTTAATTTTGTGTTGCTCAAACCAGGACACGGCGATACACCACCGTGGGGGTCTGGAAGGCAAAATCACAGGAAAGAAGCGTAAGATGCTAGGAAAATACGATTTGTATAGGAAAAGTGGGAGTGTACATTCATTTACCTGAGTATTAAGTAGAATCTATACCTTCTTGTTCCTGTAATCCCCGTATTTAGGGACACCTAAAGATTTATTAACAGTGATCTATTTAAACCCCTCCTTTATGTTCTCAGAGCGTCCAAGGGAGGTTATTGTTCTGCCAGACAGTGAGAAGTAGATGGGGAGGGAGGAAAATACTTCATGGAGCCCAGTACCGCGCTGTCACCAGGCTTCGGTGGACGGTGAGACCCGCGGTCCCGCCAGCGGGCGCCTGGGATTCAAAACGGATCCTCAACCAAAGCTGCTGAGGGCTCAGCCCCTCGTGTTTTCATCCGTAAAAGTCGCAAAAAGAACTAATTCGAGCTGAGCAGCAAAGGTCTATTTCTCACCCTTTATCCGCAGGCCGCGGGGGGGGCCGCCCGCCGGACTACACCTCCCGGCATGCCCGGCAGCGGACGTGACGCGGCGGGGCGGGGCCGGAAGCGAGTGCTGCGCGGCGGCGGGAGCGCGGCGGCGCCGCCGGGGAGGCAGAGCGCGGAGGAAGCCTGGTCCCGCCGG
>VYZM01017042.1:111882-122350 GCA_013398915.1 Dromas ardeola
AAGTGTGCTTGGTGTCTTAAATGAGGAAGCATCTTTACTTAATATAGATGCCTGGTGTACTTCGGGCTGCCTGGATTGCTGAAGTTTAAAATAGAGTGAGGATAGAGAGTATGCTTTCAGATAGTGTTTGTGACACGAAGACACCTGGACAGACGTAGTCAGTTTGAAAGGGGTGATCAAATACAGGCCATCTATGAGAAGCTAGAGTAAATCAGGAATAAATTAAAGGAAGAAGTGGGCTGATGTTCTAATGCATGAAAGACGGTAGGTTTTCTCAGATATTGTTCTAAATGTATGTAGTCAACTGTAGCCCAGATTTTCTTCGATTTGGCAACTAGGACACGCTCTGCCCATTGGTATTTACTCTCCAGAAGCGTTCTGCATTGGGTGCACACACCATTATTAGCACACTTTCTCCAGAATAAGAGTAGATGAGAGCCATGCTACACCATGCTTCTGTAGAGGGATTCTATTTGGAGCTCTTACACGGACAGAAACAGATATCTGTTAACAGCAGTTAACACATCGAAAGACTGCGCAATTCTGTTATTACCTAGATGCTGTTAAAAAGTTTCTTTTGGTTGGTTCAGTCTTGAAGAACAAAATATGAAAGCCTTTTTCCAAATCAGATTATTTTATAACTTGAGGTCTAGTCTGCAGATGCAGTGCTAGAACATTGTGGTGTAAGTAGGGATTATGCCATCAAAACAATTGAATTGGGAAGGTTTATGAATAAAAAGTGTGTGGTTTTAGATGTACTACTGACTGCATGGCAGAAACAGATTTGGTAATTTTAAGCCTCTGGCAGGGAACGTTTAAAGCTGCCTTCAGGAGGCCTTGCATAAGCACACCCCCCCTTAGTACTAGTGCAGAATAAAGAGTATGGTAGTAATATGCTGCCTGGAAGCACTTAAACGTAGCAGGTAGCGACGGCTGTTGTTCAACTGACTGAGGAATAAGAGTGTATAAAGCTAACTAGGGGGTGTTCTCTTCAGAAATGACTCTGATGGTAAGCAGTAGTTGCTAGTGTAAATCTTTGTCCTGAACCTAATTTTTTTTTTTGGCCTCATATGACAATCTGTTCAAAATCATGGGTTACATGTACCTTAATGGTAGACCTTGTAGTAAGATGTAAACAAAATACAACTTTCCTGCAAAATGTGTCAATGAGCAGTTGAAAACTTCATGCAGACCTTGAATGAAATTCCATGCCTCATCTCACCATGATGCAGATAAATCATAAGTCATTTGGCTTTAACATCCATAGATACCAATATTTTGAGAAATCTGACAACAAAAAAAGCTGCTAAAGGTAATGCTAATAAAAATATGCTGAAATATTAAGGAACACTGTTACAGAAATTCAAATGTAATGCACGCACTTCTGTATTCAGAAGAAACCTGGAGTGTGGGTTAAGAATTTCCTTCGCATAGTGCTTTTTAGAAGGACTGCACAGTAGATTTGACTTCATTGAATAATTGGTTTGGGAACTTGAGGGATTATAGTTTCACTGTTTTAATGTATGCAGATAAGAGGTTTTCTTGTTAGCATGCAGTTTCATGCTACCTTGATCTTCTGGTATGATAGAGCAGGCTCTGTTCTCCAGCTTTAAGTTCATGCATTGTTTAGTTATTCTGTGTTGCAGGACTTGTTCACTGCAACAAAATTTACAAACCCCAAGGTTTCACTTGTGGGAGACTAAAGCTCTTGGGAAAACCAGGGCACAAATGATGTTCATGGGTGGTGTGAGTTTAATGGTCGGTGTAGAACCTTAACTGTATACTTACCTAATGCTATGAGTTTAGCTATGTGTGCTTAATAGTCTTGGTAAGATTTTGTTTGGGTTTTTTTTAATTGGCATAGAGCTACCTTGCCAAATCAGGAAGATTTTATAAATGTTTTTAAAATCCTTTGAAGAATCTATTTAACGATGTAATTCAGTACATGCATCTGATAAGATTTCAGGCTTTTAAATATATGTGTGTTTTGTCTTCTAGCAAAAATACTTTGATTCCGGTGATTACAACATGGCTAAAGCAAAGATGAAGAATAAGCAACTGCCCACTGCAGCTCCTGACAAGACAGAAGTCACTGGTGACCATATTCCTACTCCACAGGATCTTCCACAGCGGAAACCATCTCTTGTTGCTAGCAAGCTGGCTGGCTGACGAGAACAGCTGAACTGCATGATTATTCTCATTCCTGTTATTTCTCCTTAATAGTTATTTCTCACCCTCACATCCCCCTTTTTCTTTCTTACACTAAGTCATGAGACTGACAGCTTTGCAGGTAGCGATAGCATGTGCTGCTATTGTAAGGGAGTACTGTTAAGAGTAAAACGTGTAGTATTTGGACTAGTTGAGAACAATGCACTGATTAAAAAGGACAAGTTTGGTTAGAGCAATGTAATCTACTTGAAAATGTACATATTGCCCATTTCCTAGTGTAGGACTGGTTCCAGCAAGTGACATCGCAAGTTTTACAACTTCTAATGTTTCTGCTTTTGTTATTTCATCTTAATTACAGCATATTTGTATTTAATATAACCTCCAGTTGTGTTGGGTTTTTCTTCTGTGTTTGGGTTTGTTGTCTAAAATAGAGGTTTAGACCACAAGTTGCTAGATGGTAAAGCATGTATAAAAACAAAGACAGGGCTCTGATTGAATTTTGTTTCTGCTTTTGAACTTGAACGGCCTTAAACCTGTTTCAGCTTTAACAATAGAGGTTTTACTTGGGCAATATTTGCCCATTCTGGTGTAACTCTTGTGAATCTAGTGCTTATTGACAACTGCCTGTTGAAGCTGGTATTCTTTTCAGTTCCGTAGCTTAGGACACACTTTTGTTGAAGATGTGAATGAAGTGTGCATGTGCATAGACTGTTGAATTCACTCTTGTGCCATTTTTGTAAATACAATAGTTTTGCACAACCTTTTGCAAACGTCTATTAGTTTTACATTTTAAAAAGCAGATAATGTGCCAATCAAAGCACAAGTGATTCTGTATCTTTCAAAGTCTTGTCCTGAAACTAAGAGCCCAGAATCTTGCTTCTGAAAGTAAAAAGTGAATACCTTAAATTTGTAAAACACTTAACATGTACACTTGATCCAGCCGTAGGCTTTTGCGGTTGCATATGTTGTTTTGCAACAACATCCAGCATTCAAATATAAATCTGGAATTTGTACCTATATTGGGAGGCAAGTGCCCTTTCTGTTCAGCAGCTCTTTAAGCTTTTAAAGCTGAAATGCTTTGTCTGATGACATGGGAGATGTCTAAATGTACTGTTCTAGTTTCCGGTTTGGCAAACTCCTGATCTAAGCTTGCTAAGGTTTGATATGCAATTGTCTTTGGGCTATTTTAGACTTCTGGAAGCGTAAGGGTATAATTTTTTTTTTTCTTGGACTCCTGAAGTGGTAGTAAACTAACTGCTTTTCTCTTTGTTATACAGTAGCCCCTCATTGGCTTTGGGGAAACGAAAGAACTGGAAGTGGTATTTATATAATGACCTATTGAGAAACAGGTAACTTTTCATGTTGGAAAATAGGAATGAAATTCAGTTCATCTTTATGATGCAGGTCGTAAGTACTAGATTGCCAAAATACATAGTTTGTATTAGACAGGTGTGTGAGCTGGCACAGGCAGGACGCAGGAACAGCCACAAAACCACGGATGAAATGCAAAGAGTAAGTTTATTTTCATTACCTCACCAACCAGGGGATCCCCAAAGCAGCAGAGGTACACAAGCGCAAACGCAGGCACTGCGGAGCTTGGTCCATGCTAGAGGATCACTGAACCTGCTGGTTTTGCCTGCGTATCAGGGATTTACGCAGGCATAGTTTACCACTGTGCTTTGATCTTTCCCACAGCAGGGCAGGAATCTCCAGTGTGTTTGATAGGGTGCCTCAGTCTACCACAGGCCTATCTTACCTACACACAGATGTTCTACTTGTCAAACACACAAGACTAAACAAGGATTTGTGTGATATACGTGTTCTTTGACACTTTAGCTGCAAGACACTTGAGTGTGTTTACAATCCTCCTCACCAGTCTTCTGTTATTTTCCCACAACAGGTAACTTGATGCATTTAAAAGCTTGTTTGTTCAATGAATTCAGAATATTAGAAGTGGAATATGATCCATGATGTAATTGATTTTCATATAGGTAATCACAGCCTTGATCCCAGTTCTTTGGGAGTATAAGAAACCCTTTTAAAAGATCAGTTTACTGAATACTTTTTTCTTTAAAGAAACAGTTCTGAAGCAGCCTATTAAAAACAAAGCACCAATGTGGGCGTTATAAGAGAAAACACTTAAAAGGTGCAGGTTTTTAGAAGGATGTGCTTTATGTTGACATACTGAGAAAGGTCTTGCAGGATAAAGGACTGCTAGTCAAAAAGAACACTGGCCTGTATTTTCTGCAATGCTGTCTTCTAAAGGCAAACATAAGAAAACGATAAAGAGAAAATGAATAATCTTAATTTATTTCTGTTTTGATCAGAACATGAGCAAAATATATCCGTGTCTATATAATGTCTTTGGCTCAGAGGAGTCATTCCAGAGAGTTTCAAAATTGCTAATCCGATTTTTTTTTTTCAAGTCTGTATAGCCCTTTTCTAGTAATTAAATGGGCTCTGTGAAGCCTGTCCTTATTCCTTAGCCTCCACTGGTGTTATAAAGTATTTGTGATTTTTGCAGAACAGGTTGAAGAAACAGACCTACTTCTTTAAGTGAGAAATTAGGCTAGGAGAATAGCAAGGAAACTGGAGATACTGAAGCAAACTGCTTTTTATAGATGTTTGTCCTAATGTGAAAATCCCTCTGTATTTTTCTATGTATAAATTAAATTGAAACTTGACAGGACTGGGCCTGAAACAAACTTTGAACAGTTTAAGGTGACTTGCTGTGTATTGTCTGGTGCCACTACCCTGTAGCTCGCATAAGGTGAGCTTTCTTGGTCTTTGGGAAGGCTTAAAAAAAAATAGCCATTTAAATTAAACGTTCCACTCGGCTACAATTCAGCTTGTCCTGCTGGTTGGACAACACAAGCTCTTCCGATGTTCACTTGGTGACTTGCAGTTTTTAAGATTGCTACAAATTCAGCTATGAATATATTATCCATGTGTATATTTGAAGTACTGTAATGCTAACTAGGTCAGTGACTGATTATGAGCCTTCACATCTGACAGACCTCAGCAGCAGGCACAGCTATTTTGATTCTATACACTGAATAAAACTTAAGTCCAATAATCACTTAACAGGAAATGAAACATGACTGCAAATCGATGCTTAGTTTCAGCTTACTCCAGCAAGATAACTCAGCTATCCAAACTTATGTACATAATGTATTATATGAGTTTTACCATTTGATAATTACCTTTTTCAAAGAAAACCTGTCCACACTGTAGACTGGCAGTCCCTTTCATATCTTGCCTTTAAAGATAGCATTTAGTTATTAGAGTAGTACTCATGTAGGCTTATAATAGCGGATAGCACCACCATTTTATTCGAGATAGGTAAGTGGATTAATTACAATTTCACAGATATGTCCCCAAATCTGTAGCACCAAAGGCTTCCCTCGCATTGTTCTTGATGTAGTAGGACAGTGTTTGTGTAAAGGCCACAGGAGTACATTTTGTTGGACATATTTACACCCAGTCAAGATGTTAAGGTGATAAAAAAATGTCAATTGTTCTTTACAAACTTACACATTGTATAGTATACAGAATAAATTGATCTACTTAGTTTTTATTGCAACGTGGAGATTTGTCTCGTCTTTACTGTGGTTTCCTACAAGAACCTGCACACTTCGGTATTCTCTATGGAAAATTTCTAAACCCTAAATCTTGCTACTCTGTATCATTAAAAATATGACTGGGCTTTGGTTTCTAGTATGTTAGACTACAGAATTACTTTACTGTAATCACATTTATATATATTTCAGTGCTTATTTTTCTAATAAGGCAATTAAAGCTTATTGTTTGAAAACTCCGTAACAGATGGTTGTTTTGGTCCCTTGCACTGAGTGAAGGGGATATCTGGGAATTACCTTGGCATATAGAAGTTTGCACTGCTATAGACTATTGATCTGAATCCAGCAACATTTCCAAGAAATTGAGATGCTGGGAAAAGTTTGGCTAATTTCGTGTTCAGGCTGTGACGTAGGTGCTGCTCTTTGTGCAACTTTGAGATCCAGGTGGTGCATTTACGCAATTAGCGCAGTCATCAAGGTCATAGTAACACCCACTACATGCTGCATCCCTAACAAACGGAGGAGAAAAACGTCCAATTACAATAGCGTCGCTCAAATACGCTGAGGCAGTGCAAAGGCTGCATTAACACTGGCATGACTAACCCGAAGTAACTTATCTGAGTCTCTGTGCGGGGAGTGGCATCAACCACCCATTTAAATCTGGGCTTATTGCCCAAATGTGTTTGTAGTTGGAGCTGAGGCAGGGAGGGTTGCGCGGAGAAGCTTTGCATTTAGTGGCTGCACTCGCAGAACGTGACCATGTTGCTCAGTTTATCTGATGGCTGGGGGGGGCTTTCTGTGGGCTTGGGAAGAGGGGAGTACACAGGCAGGATGAATGGTTGTTTTTCTAACTTGGACCGAACGGCTTGATTATTTATTCCTGCCTTAGTACAAGCCCCCACCCCCCCCCTTTCAGATTCATGTCTTTGGCTTTTTCATCCCAATTTCTGGCATCTATAGATCCAGAGTAACTTGAAATCTGAAAAGTTCTATGCACATTCAAAGCACTTACTCCCCTTAAATACTTATCTTGAAAATGTTTCTGGAGTCCTAGCACAGAGGCAGAGACCCTTGAGCTCAACTGCTGTGCTTGAAAAAGCTTTAGGGGTAGGTGACTGAATTGTCCCCATCTTTCTCGGGCAGTACATCTTTGTTACAACAAGGATGCTCCTTGATAGATGTTCATGATAAATATTCTTGCATATTTTTAGCAGGCGTAGGATTCTGTTTACTTACCGCTTTGGAAAATACTGACAAAGCCTCCACTGATTTCAGATGGATTTGACTTTGATTTAAAATGGGAAGATGAAGTACTTTTTCTTTCTGACTTTTTTTTTACCTTATTGCAGAACAGTGTTGTAGCTCTTATTAAAAGAGAAATATCGTTCCTCTGTTAGAGATATTCTATCAACTTCCCTTGACAATATTATAGAATAATCAAATAATTGTCATTGGCTTTCCTGGTACAGGGAGTCTCCACGGAGACTGGATTTAACCCTCACTGGTACTGCTGCCTGTGTTAGTATGGTAGGGTTGTTTTCTTACTGGGTTTGAGGAAAAAACAACTCTTAAGAGTCTTCTTCAAGAAACAGGATTTGGATTTTTTAAAAGGTTTTTTAGGAGTTAAATTATATGGCTGAAATTGCAAGGATGCTTAAATGCAAGAATGGGAGCTGTGGATTCTGCTAAACTTTGGGTCTGTTCTCAGGTGATGGTTTTTATACTGTTGAAAAAAAAATTGGCTAATACATTGAAAAGCAAATATGTACGTGATGCCCTAGAGGCAAGAGAAATCTTCCTAGTATAGGCACAGATGGATCAAGGCGAGCTTTCTGTGTGGGAATTTCATTATGTAGGTTTTGTCTTGTCTTTTCTGTAAGCCCGAAAAACCTGGAAGTAAATCCCAAGTGTTGCCGGGAGAATACGGCAACATGGTACATAACTTTATCTCTTCCTACCTATTTCTTGCATTACATTTCAAAGTTCTTATCTGGTAACTGAAGCCAGCCCTGTTTGTTTTCTACCGCTAACAGTTACAGGCCTCATCCTTGTAGCGTGAGAACACCGGAAAGGGTAGGAGGAGGATTTAAGCCTATGAATTCCTCAGTTGGCTTTGTCTGTCTTTTGAGACGCTCCACTTGGACTTAAAACTGGTGGTCAGTGTTGAATATACAAATGCTTTTCTGAAGGAGTGGATAGGCCCATCCACTGTGCCACATAAACTATCTCATGTTCCTTATGTTACTGCTATATCTTACTTCTGTGCCTCTAATGATTTCCTTTTTTTGTTTGGCCAACAGAGAATCCACTGCTCACTTGCGGTACAGCGTGGCAGCAACAGAATAGGAAGTCCTAGTCGAGAAGGGAATTTTTCTGCCACAGTTGAACAGATCATGGATGTAAACAGAACATAGATGTAAGAAAAAAGAGCAGATGCTTTGTAGTCACTTGTGAAAAAAAAATTACATAAACTAACCTCAACTCATAGCAGGATTATTTTTTTTTTTTAATTGGGTTCAAATTCAGTATAAAATTCTGTATGTGGACTGTGTCAGCTACATCAGCCATGCATTGTCAGCTGGAATACTCTGGGATATATCCTCTGAAATCAAATGCCATAAATGATATTTTCAAAAAGGCACTGTGCAAGGTATGAGATGAGGACATTTAAAATCTTGCCAGCAAATGTTTTGATGCAGGAGATGCGTGTTAAAGTAATAATGAAGTAGTCGGTCTAGATACATTACGAACAGGTTGTTTCTCGGCAACTTTCAGTGCCCCCAATTCCTGTCCTTAATGACAGATTTGAAATCCTGGTTTATGCAAATTGTGTCAAATCATAGCATATTTCGGACTCATATCTATTTTTTGCTGGGGCTTATAATTACATTTGGCTCCTGAGCTCCAGCTGTGAGTGGCTGATACAGTTATCCACAGTCCAAATGAACTCCTGAAATGAGTATCTTTGAATTTAAAATAGATATCATCCTGAAGAAAGGGTATTAAATATCAGATATGAAGCAGCACACAGTCAGAGAGAGGTTTAGGTCCCTTCTGAAAACAAAACACTGAGATCTCTATGGTTCATACATCCAGATTCTTAGATTAAGCCTGTTAAAGGGGGATGAGAGCACTCTTAAATGAACCCCAGATCACTTTTGTGTTGCACATGAAAGATGACCGGTAGCTGTGGTATAGATCTCTCTGCTTTGCCATAGTGTCCGCGTGAAGAGCAGCAGTGCAAACAGCCAAAAACCTCACCCCTGACCCGGGCACCAATTCGCAGGAGCCAGTGCTTGGCTTCTTGCAGGACTGAGAGCAAGCGCCCAGTTCTGCTGGTGGGAGTGAGCCTCGCAGGCACGGGCAGCACCAGTAACCGTAGTTGGTACTCTGGGACATACTGGCAGAACGTGGGAAGGAAGGTATTTTTTTGAATACAATTCTTGTTAGAATGTCAACTCTGAACTCTCCCAGCAAAATCAAGATTTATTTTTTTTTTTTTGGCCTCTTTTCTGAATTTACTAATCTTTTTTTTACTACCTGTGAAGATCATGTATCTGTGCCTAATACAAACTCCAGGTAAGGCTCCATATTTTCTTCTTGACTCTTTTTCATTTGTCCTCGCTACTTTCTCCATCTCCTTTCTTTCACAGCAGCAGTAAAGTACAGCTAGGTTATGGCATTTATTTGGAGTGTTTATTATAGCTTGATTTTTATTTCTGCTGTTACTCAGTTGGTCAGTGACTTTGAGCAGATCACCCATCTCTTTCGCGGCTCATTTTCTCTGTAGAACAGGTTTGTCTTTTTTTGGTAGCCACAGCAAGCTTCAGGGGGAGTCCAGATACTACCCACTGAATAGAGAGCTGTTATTTGAACAGTTGAATTTTGCAGAGATGGTACCACTTAAAAAGTCAAAGCGCTTTCTTTGGTAGAGAGTGTGGCAAAGAGAACTGTTTCAAACTGGTTTTGTTCTTTGGACCACTTGGACTGGTGGGATGCATTCCCAAGGTGGAAAAGGAAAGTACGGAGAGATAGTAATAGCTTCAGTTCTGCTGTCAGATGAGCTCTTGTCATAACGTGAGCTGTAAAAAACGTCCATTAATGATTCATAAAGCAAATGAGCTGCCATCTCAAGACCTAGCCAGAACAAGGATTACGCTTCTCATTCCCTTTTGACATGGAAGTTAAACTCCTCAAAGATGGGTGACATCATTTCTGGGCGAGAACTGGACTTGCATATCAAAGGAGCTCTTTTGGGCCCAGTTCTCTTCAGTGCTTTCAGTAGTGGTTTGAGTGATCAGGATGCAACCAAGCGGGAAGAGGCTGGGTACAATTTGAAGGATGGGATCGGAATCGGGGAGGGAAAACAAGAAATGGAAAACTCGGCACGTGGAGAAAGGTGTGCCGAAATACACGACAGGAATGAGGGGATGGGTGTTGGGATGGTTGCCAGGGGCGGAGAGGCTGCAGCAGGCTGTGTTCCAGGTGTAAATCTCATGAGACGAGGCTCGTCTTCTCGGGGGTCACCGGTGGTGGCAGGGACCGTCCCGGGTACCGGGCGCCGGCGAGGCCGGGTCTGGGAACGGCGCCTCGGCGGCACAGGGGCAGGAAGGCGGCCCGCGTTACAAACGCCCCTGATGACGAAAGGAGTCGTTTGTTCGGCCTAGGAGGGAAAAAAAAAAAATAATAAAAGAAAAGCGTGCGGCGGCGAGAGGGGCGAG
>VYZM01017042.1:123017-194637 GCA_013398915.1 Dromas ardeola
TTTGGTGACGCTGCACCTTTAGATTGTATTTATTCTGCTGGCAGTCGTTCAGGAGCCCTGCAGTCAGCAGCGATGCGGTGCGTGACTCTCATGCGCTTTTTAAACAGGCGTTTTTCTAATCTTTTTAGCCTGGTTTGTTAATATCTCACCAGCTTCTACCCGGAAACAGTCACTGCCCTACGCCTCTCGATGATAGCAAAGCCTGCAAATCGAGAGGTGTGGGAATGGTCGTTTTATCCGCTAGCAATGCCCTGTTTTCATTGCTCCGCCTTGGTCTAGTGCAAAAATATGAAAAAAAAAAAAAAAAAGTCAGACCCTGGGTTTTTAAGGGCAGAAGGGATGACAGGGGTCACCAGACCTGAGCACCCCAGTACAGCGTGACAAACTCCAAATACTTCTTTCGAAAAGCTTGCACAGTCAAAGTGTGTTTTATCGAAAGCCATGCCACCTGGATCCTTGAGCCACTTTATGAAATACTCCAAAATTATATCCAGTCTAGCTCTTTGTGGGAGGAGAGGAAGGAAAGGAGACAGCCTTTTTGTTTTGGGATGAATAGTTGACCTCCCAGTCGGATACGGTGGAGGGAATGTTGACTGCATTGAACTGGACAGTCCTTTCAATAGGCTTGACCATACCTGAATGGTGTATTTGTGTAGGAGAGACTGAATATGAGGAAGTGAGGTGCATGTCCGCACCCCCTAAAGAACGCTAAATACATTAGGAGTAAATACATAGGAGTCTTGGTGTCTTGGGTCTCATAGAAGGGTCTCTCTGTTAACTGTCCTTGCAAAAAGGGATGAAAATTAGCATTCTGGTCAAGAGAACAATGGTACTGCAGAGTCGTTCCCAGGTGCCCAGCAGACCTCCTCTATGTAAGGGGTTATTTTGGAAAGGTATTCGTGATTTGTCTCTCTCCGTGGATGTTCTTGTTATGGAATTAAAATGTCTCATAAAGAGTTGATCAGAAATAATTTTTTTTTTTAAATGTATTTTAATTTCCAACCCGCACTGACCTTGAATTCATTTCCTTGAGTGGTTAAATCCTTTGGTCAGAAGCTGCCCTGAAAACGTGGGTGTCCTGGTGTCTTGGGACTGCGTTATGGTGGGCAGCTGAGGGCCCCGTGTAGCTCCTGAGGAAGCTGCGGCTCTGGGTCAGGCACCGGGACAGGAAAGATGCTGGGCCTTCGAGAGAGACTGTCGCTGCCGCCTTCCCCAAGTAAAGCCATCGTGCCGTTTAAGTCACGTTCAGTATCTCATCCTTGATTAAGTGACATAAATAATGTGTTTAAGGTCATAGCACGCAGAGGTGAAAAGAGCAACCACCAAGTCAAACAAGCGCAGGGTGATCCTCGGGTGGGGACTGGCTGGGTGACGATGGCCAGGGAGATTGCTTCTGTGCGTTACTCACACCACAGGCTGCTCTTGTCCTCTTCAGAGCCACATGTAGGCACAGAAAGAGCGACTTTCACTTCTGATAGCGGCAGGCAGAGCCAGGATTGTCATTCAGGGCAGCTGCTTCAAGCACCAGAGCTTCCAGTATAGCATCGACGCTTAACGTGTGGCATTGGCATAGGCCTTTCTCTGGCAAGAGAAGTTTCAGGGCAGAGAAATCACTGCAGACGCTGTGTGTGTCCCGAAGCGAAGGACCTGGCGGTTCCCTCACCCTCTCCCACTGGAAACCCACCTCCCGCCTTGCCCGTGTTATTCAGGGAGCTGTGTTCATGTGAGTTACCTGGAATTGGTAAAATTATGTTAATGATTGGATGACCAGTGTTGCAAAGCAGCTGTCAGCATCTCTTCAGAGGTTGTCTGAGAGCGGGAGAAGCAGAGTTCTTATTTCCAGCTGTTTTCTGTGGACGTGGGGCTCGCTGCTGTGTGCTTCGGTGTGTCCAGTTTTGCTCACATGCACTGTTAAGCCTTCAAATTTGGTTTCTTTGCATGCCAGCGTGAAAATAGCACCCACCATTAGCGCCCACCATCCCAACCACGTGTGCCCTCTTGAAATAGCATAAAGGGACACTTATTTTCCGAAGCTAAATTATTTTTTTGTTAGAAACCAGCGATGCACGTTTTTGAAGAAGTCGCGCCACTCCTATGGAAATCCCGTTCCTTTGGTTCGTCCAGATGTGTATCTACGCTTGGTGACCATATAGACAGCCTCCTTGTTGTGTGTGGTTGTAGTTAATCTGGAAATTGGGATTTATGTTGAAGGACTGGCTCCAGCGCGCTCACAAGCTCGTTGTGAACAGCGTGCCCGGACCATGCTGGGCTTTATATTCCTGTGCCCGGTGATGCTGCAGATGCAGACTCTGCTGGAAGGCATTAGCTTCAGTGTTGGGGTGCAGCAGGTTAAAACTGCCCCCATGGGTTCTATCCCAGGCGTTCCTGTTTGAAATATTATGCCTATGAGCTGTGTTTAACTTGTCCCGTTGGACATCTGTCAAGGGCAGGTCGGTGGTCCTGCTGTAAGACTGTTTCTGAAAGTTTTGGTTCTTTGACTTTGGAAACAAACTCAGGAGAATCTCGATGTGTTTCGTGAGTCACCGTAGCCCCGCTGAGCTGTGATCGGTTGTAGCTGATCAGCGTTTCAGTAGCTGTTGACCAACAACAGACATATACCTACTTCTGCTGACCCATAAACATTGATAGGGGCAATCTAGGCCGTGTGTTGGCTTTTGTTAAGTGTAATCTGCTTTCCTTGGAAATGAAGAACAAATGAGAACGTCTTGCCTAGGCCTGGAACCCTCCAACTTCTCCGCACTGGCCGACCCGCCGCCATTCCTGTTAGACTTGGTGAGTTCCAGGTGTGTAAACCCAAGCCCCAGCACGTGCTCTCATCGCCTGTACGTGAGAATTAAACAGAGCTGGTCAGACATTTGTTTGTGCCGCCTCTTTTAAAGTCAGAGTGAAGAGCTGACATCATTCAGTCGTTTTTGTCCTTCATTTCCATCCTTTTTTTCCCTGGGTTTGAGTTGTTTCTGTTTGGTGCTGTGCTTTCCTAGAGCACGCCGCTTTGCCCTCTCGGGATTTCTGTTTCAGTTTTGGACGGCTGTGTGCAGTGCGCGCGCTTATTTATTTATCCATTCAGTCAGACATTCCTTTATTTTTATTCTTGCTGCTACCGATATGTCCCCCCCTTTCCAGTATCTTTGAGATTAGGGGCAGCGAGCTCCAGCTAGTTCGCTCCTAATTTACTTAATCCAATTTCAGGTAAAATGAGTGGAAATACTCCTTCGAACGTAGAGGAATCGGTAAACGGTTTTCGCTGGAGAGCACGATCTGGGCGAGCTGAACTCTGCAGCTGGCCTTCAGTCCTGCCGCTCTCTCCTTGAAACGGTTCGGTTTGAGGGTTTATAAGCAGTAAATTAAGCTAGGGAAGTGTCAGAGGGAACTGCACAGAACAAAAACCCGCTTGTGCGGTCTCCGGCGTTGCGAGGAGCCCTCTCTCGCTTTCCTGGGGCTGTCTGCGGGCGGCTGCTCTGGGCTGGATGCCGGGGTGTTGCAGGGCTTGCTCTGCCCCCTCAGCCCTGCTGGCTCCTGGCAAGCGAAAACGGCAAAGGGCAGATGCTGACCAGGTTACGGCTCTTCTGGGGTATGTTAATGGTACACAGGCGGGGAAACACAGCAAAAACCCCCCAGCCTGAGCATAAGGGTGGAAATAGAACTGCATTTCCAAATTTCTGTGCTTATTAGTGGGCTTTGCTTGGGGTTTAAAAAAAAAAAAAAAAAGCTGCCTTAATTATGTAGTCTTGTATATTGCTGTTCAAACTGTTGCCTGTGACATAAGTGTTTTCCAAACGTTACACAGTAGGTCGCTGCTTCGTTCTTCCAGAGCCGTGGTGGCCGGTCCCGCAGGGATGGGAGCCGTTCGTCCCCGGCGCAACCTGGGCGTCGCGCTCTGCTCCGGCGTCGCACCCGAGCAGAGGCTGTGGCGGACATCACATGTGTGCCGCCAAGCAATTACATCTGCACGCGACGGCGAGCCTTTACAGTACATGCTAGAAGTGTATCTCTGCCTCTTCTGAAAATCCCATGCGGAAGAGGGGGTATTTCAGATGATTTTCTGCTTCAGGGACCTGCTGTGTCACTGGGATAAGCGCGATGGCAGCTCTGCCAGCGACAACTCACAACTGTGTGCACCAGCTTTATTCCTGTTGCCTTTAAATCGAAGGTGCCGGAGATATAATTACCCAACAGTCTAACAATACTTGGTTTAACCTAGCCTTGACGTTTTATTATGTTTTTGTAAAAAGAAAAAAAAAAAAAAGGTTTCCTGTAGTCGGATGCCAACCACAGCAGCCCAAGAAACTGAAAAAACTCTTAGCTTTCTAACGGCAGTTTCGCGACATGTCAGCAATCTGTCATTCTTGTTAAAAGCATCTGTGAGCCTTGGGAAGGAAGACGAGCGATGGGTTGATTGGGAGCCCAGCGGGGGCCAGAGCTGCTCCCCGGGCGCCGAGCGTGTTCCGCAGCGGAGGAGGAAGCGATGCCAGCCTGGGCAGGGCGGTGGGGACGGAGAGATGGCAAGCTGCTTGCCTGACCTTCTTGCCAATGGTTTTTGGGAGGGCATATCCTCCAGGGCTAATTAAACACTGAAAGTGTACAACTATTGGGAGCTACTTTGCGGGGAGAGGAGAGCATAGCTTTATATTCAAAACTATTTTTTTTTTTTTTTTGCTGTAGACCTAATTTTAAAAGTTGTGTGAATTTTTTGTTGCATGTAAAGAATAATTGTGAAGGTCCCGCTTATAATAATTGGTCTTACTTGTTTAATTCTTTGAGTTATCGTGTTAAAACATTTACTTAATAATATCAGTGGATTACGTGGGTTTCCCCCCAAACTGTCACCAGCAGTCCTTGCAGAATAATAATGTCTGTGCATCGAGCTGCCACTGGTTATTTGCAGTCTGTTTGTACCGCGGTGATTTTGTAGCGTGTGCCAGATGGCTTGGGTAATGGATTACTATTATTTTTTAGATAAATAAGTGATCAGACGAAGTGCTGTTGAGCTATGTCAGTAAATGTGCGCAGTGACCACCTTCATCTTTCGGTGAGCCGCCGAGCTCCAGGTTGTGTTGGAAGGGAAAGGCGGCCGTCCGGGCCGATGTACCTGGCTCTTAGGGTCTCCTTCTGGAGCCTTTGGGAGTTTAATCCTCTCCATGTGTTCCAATAACAACGTGATTTGTCTCTCTCTTTAATGAGACTCATTGTTTAATCTCTGTAGGGCTAAAGAAGGCATTTTTGTTATTGAAATTTGCTCGTTGAACCAGTTGAATTGGAGGAAGTCACAGAAACGGTCAGCATCACAAGGTTGCACTGTTTCTGGCTGGTCTATTTTTAATAGGATTTAAAAAAAGCAAGAAGGGATAGTAAGGTTAATCGTGGACAGTGTTCCTGCTGCGAGGGAAAAGCAGTGCACAGCTGGCCAGTGCTGTCCTGCGGGTACCGGTGGGATGGCGCCCGGATTGCTGGCAAGTCAGAAGAGCCTCTGGAAGAGACCTCGGAGGAGCGGCCACTCGGGGTGTCCTACGGGGACGTTCACAGAATTCCGATTTCATGACTTGACAGCACAAAGCATACACAAAACAGATACTTAACTATTTGAAGCCTAGTGTATATCGCTGGAGGCTTTGACGCTTGCGTGTACGTGTGAGCACCCATACAGACACTGCTGGCTTGAAGGGCGTCTTGGCTGGGGAAGGAGGATGGATCCAGTTCCTCTTTGCGCTGCCAAGCAGCAAGAGCTCCTCTGATAAGAGCCAGTGGTTTGTTCTGTGCCTCTCTATTAGAGTCAGCTCAGCTTGGCTTGCATGGATGAAGTTAGGGACAAGCAGAGTCTGAGCTCCTGTACTTAGATGGATTTCCTTTCCTATGCGTGAAGGTGCAGAGGTTCTCTCTGACCCGACGTTGTGCTGGCTGTGGTGGGGCATTTACTGCTGTGTCTGTCACGATTGCCTCTGACAGTATTTGTACAGTTGGGGCCAGCACCAAGAAACTGTGTTTGGGCAACGCTCTTGTTCCTCCTGCTTCGTTAGCAAGCGATCGAAGGAGTTGAGGCAGGAGCGTGCACCTTCTGCTTGTCTTCTCCGCTGCTGAAAGAGCGAGGAAGAACTTCCCGTTTCCCCTTAATACCAGGTGGTTCTTGTTGCAGAAAATACGGTCTTAGGGTCAGAATAAAAACATGGGCCCTTGGAAGTTTTCATCACGTCTGTGACTTTGGCTTTTTCCTTAGGCTATATCTTTTTGTTTCAGTTATTTTCATAGACCATAATCCCACTCGTGATACACCATAACATGTTTTGGGGGTGATGCTCCTAAGAGTTTGATTGGTTTAAATTGGTATGAAGACTTTTAATTAAGTAGAAGTGCATTAGGCACAAAATTAAACCCGTGATCTAAAGTCCAAGGGAGACAGGAAAAATTCAGACTCTGTTGAATTCAGAGGCTCTTTGTGCAGTAACTTTTTCCTTTTGTTGGCTTTACTTTTGAGCTGCATCCAGGATGGAGAGTTGTACAACTGGGTTGTTAAGGCCTCATTTACCAACGCTAAAAGCAAGGCTTTTAGTGACTTTCCTGGCAGAGAACGGCACTTTCATGCCCCTGCCGGTGCCGCGCTTGCTGCCACCCTTTGCTTAGGACAGCATCATTTCCTCCTCCGGCTCAGCGCTGCCTGGCGCAATCCCTCACCCTGGGATTGCTTAGGCCTGGTCCTGCAAAGATAAATCTTTACTGTATTTGAGAAATCACATTTCTTAATTTTATGCTTTGAAATCAAGCATGCAAATCTGAAAGTTGGGCTTTTGATTCTTTATTTCCTCTTATTGTAGGGAAATAACTTTGCTATCCTACATCTGCTCAGAGTAATTCTTTGAGGAAGACAATTGGAAAACATCCCCTAGGGATGTCGTCAAGTTCTTTGTGTTAAGCTTTGTGTATGCAGTGTTGTACTGGGTTAGGGCCTGTTTACTTAAAACCCAATTTTAATATTTAATAGCAAGAGTCTGTCTACTTAAAACCCAACTTTAATAGCAAGAGTGTATTTTCAGGAGTAGCGTCCGCTTTCAGGACCCCACCGTCTCATGGTCCCACTCATCCTCTTTTAGCATAGCCTACTTTCTCGGTTTGCTCCAGGCAGCAACCGAAGAAGAATTACCCTGTGAGATGGTGGGTAACCTGAGCTGCCCAGCGCTGGGCAGGTGGGAAAGGCACCGGAGTTATCGAGCTGATGATCCTGATGGCTTTTGGGATCTTCCTGTTCCCGGCCATCCGTGTCACAACCCGCGCCTTTTCTCTCACAATACAGCTGCTTTACTGCCTGCTCTCAGTGATTCGCACTAGTTAGTAGTTTTATTTCTGTATATCTTAGTCTGTTTATATACAACTAAAATGTAAAGAAGAGATCAGTGCTGGCTAAAAGATTTGTGGGTTGGGTGTTTTGTTTTTTTTTGTTTTGTTTTGTTTTTAGAAAGAGGATAAGTACTTGGTGCGATTACGTTAGAAGAGTGCCCTTCTTGCTGAATCCTGGGCATTAAGCAGCTGGAAGGGAAGCACAGGAAACATTAGGCACTGCTAATGAAGTTTAAAGACCTCGCTCCTACTGGATGTCTGTGGATTGCAGATATCGACCCAACTTTTAGTGTGAGTATCTGCGAATCTTAACACAGATTCTGAAGAAGGTGAAAAAGGATTACTTACAAAAGCAGAGATCTTGTGTCTTTACACCATCTGTTCTCCTTAGTGGCACGGATTTAATGTCTCTGTC
Source organism: Dromas ardeola (assembly GCA_013398915.1). Classification (NCBI taxonomy): domain Eukaryota; kingdom Metazoa; phylum Chordata; class Aves; order Charadriiformes; family Dromadidae; genus Dromas; species Dromas ardeola. The sequence continues at coordinate 130,780 of VYZM01017042.1, forward strand.
CTGTTAATCTGGGATAATAGCAAGAATTGTCAGAGATCTTTCCCTGAATAATAATGGTATGGAGGTACTCAAGGCTGGGGTAAAGCTTCTTAAAGTGTTAAGGGAGGAGAAGGTACAAACCCAACATCAAAAAAGGAGGTATGGATGAAAAGTCAGCACGCTGACGGAGGGTCTGAGGGGCAGTATGGAGGGTGAACGGGAGGAGCAGCAGCCCAGAATGCAGAATCCAGCTGTCCCTGCCAGGTCGTCTTCCAGTCTGGTGCCTTCAGGCTGTTTGGTGAAAGTTACAGTTATTTTCGGGAACGTCTTGAAAGCTGTTGCATTTCCCTCATTGCTCATCAAGTCTTCATTTTTGCCTTTAAAGCTCGCTTCAGGTGTGGCTGTAGGTAAGGCTGTCGGGGTAATTCACAAAGAATAAAAGCCGCTGCTGGTAATTAGCAGGAGAAGTGGCTTGTTGAGTTTATATAGCTCTTAAGAGACAGTGGGGATGGTTGAGAGCAGACTCTTCCAGGCTACTTACACTGTGGTCTGATGAGAGCCCTCGCTTTAAAATTAAATGTAAAGGCTAAAGCCGCGTTGCTTTGAAGAGCTCCCATTCTGCCTTGGTAGTCGTTAACACGGGGGGGAAACACGACGTGTGACTGGTCGTGTCCAGTTTCCTAAGGTTGCCGTGTGGTTAGATGTAAACTGCACGTTTCTAGCTTGACAGTCCTAAATATAGAAGAACAGAGGCTTCTCATCTGAGTGACTTTCACACCCATCTGGTCTCTTTTTTGTAAATGGATATGAAAAATCATGAAGTCTTGCTGCAGTTACTGACGGCGTCTTTGAGCTCTTCAATTTGATTTTCACAAGACAAGACAATTTAGTGATTACTTTATGATTTACAGGAGGACACTCTTGCTCTTTGTAGAGCCAGAGAAATAAACTAAAAATACTCTGAGTCGGTCTAACAATGCGGGAATTCATTGCCCCAACATGGCTTGTCACACGTTACTCTCTGCAGACTCCATGGGTTATTCATCAGTATCTTTAAAGCAGATGACCTCAGTTGTTTTGCTGAGGAAACCAGAAAGAGAGATTCCCAAGTTGCCTTATGAGTTGGTGTACACCAATACAAAAAATATGGACATATTTTCCATGGAGATTGAACCTATTTTGCCCGGAAAGGAAGCACCAACTGCCTCTGAAAGTGCTGAAAATCTGTGTTACACAAGCTACGGGATGGAAATGGATGGTTTAGACTGCATGTATGTTAAAGTAAGTAGAATATATTTGTTTGTTTTCTTGGTTTTAACACAGGTGAAGGATGTACAGCTAAGCATATAGTAATTTATTAGTATAATACTTTATTAATAAAGGTTTAAGGTAAGTAGAGTTTTGACTAGAGATAATCTGGAGATATACAAAGAAGACTTTTTCAAACATGCCAGACCGTAACTTCATTGTTTAGGACGTTGTCTCTCTTAGTAAAATCTTATATGGGGAAAAGCATTTGCGGAAGTTGTTAGAATTTGTTGTCAGAGTGCACTTCTTCCTTGTGATGGTCTTATGTGCTGGAAATACAGCGGCAATGTGAACTTTCTGCAAACAATCAAATAGATAACACTTGTAGAGCAGGGGAGTGGAATAGTTTCTGTAAGGCTAAATACGGGATACAATTTCCAACCAAGCGTGGAAGGTTTCAGTTTCACTCCCCTCGCCAGCACAGAGGCGTTTTCCATAATTTCTCATAAATTCCCGGTTAGAGCTGGACTCGGGCGACGGGCTGGACCGGGCGGTGCCGGCAGCCAGGGCATCCCCGCAGCACCCGGCGGCTCCCGCGCTTCCCAGCGGGGGATTTACCAGGGCAGGGCTGAAGATCCCCGGGGAAGGAACAGCGCAGAGCTGCCGAGAGCAACCCCGTGGCCGTTAACCCCAGTTCTGCTTTCGCGGCTTCCCCCGACGCTCGCGGAGGCTCTTCGGGAGGTTTAACGTTGGTCGCTGGTTTTAAGTTAGAGCTTGCCAGGTCGTTCGTACAGTCTCTGGTTTCCTTGCGCGGGGACTTGCTGCTAATAGCCCATGGAAAAAAATGGTGGGACTAAATACAGCTTCATTAGATGGGCTTCGCTGATGTCAGGTTGCTGTTGTAACGGGGCAGAAAGGTGTCTGTGGTGTGGGCTTGACCACAACGACAGAGTTATGTTCTGGGTGAGCTGAGTAAAACTAGTTTTCCCTGAATAACTCAAGCTAAGTCGGTGAAAGCTTTGTTTTAATGGTGTAACTACATCTCAGCCTGGGGCTTCTGTGTTGTTCTAACAAAAAATAATCAGTTAATTTTGGATTTTTAGAACGTCAGGCAGGTATTTTACTTTCAGTGTGGCTTTGGGGGGGGGGGGGGACGGGACGGATTAAGTAAAAACAAAAGAATGCTGTTTGGACCTGAGTTCAACTTTACAGAAAGATACTCGGAGAAGTACAGCCTTACCTACTATTAAAGTTTATGCCAAGCATCTTTCGTTTTTAACTTTTAAGTTAAGCTGTCACGGTTAAATCAGTAATTGCCCATGCTCTGGATGTTTTACTGATACCAGAAAATTTAGCCTTATTTCACCTCTCTGAGCTAGGTGGTCTATTGTGGCTCCACTGCTTTTTTTCTCAATAACTTCTTGTTCCAAAGTGCTGTAGCACGGCACGGCGCGGTGCATCTGCCCCATCAATACAGCCCTTTATTTTCCCTTCCTGCCGAAGCGGCTGCTGGATATGCCAGATAATGCCGTGGCCGGGGTGCAGATGGCTCTGCGCTGAAGCAGAGATGCCGGGACAGCAGACAACGCTTCCTCTTTCTGCCTCTATGAACCCAGGACGAACGACCAGCTGCAGCCAGCGCCACGAGCCCCTTCTGTCCCCGGGAGAAGCCTGGGCCGCGCTGCCTGCGGCGAGAAACGGGTCAGTTGCCCCGTCTGCGGTGGGTGAGGCTCCTAGAAACTTTGGGGGAAATAGTCGTGAAAAGCATCTCTAAGATCTTAAGTCCATTCAAGGGCGTGAGAAAATGAAATCAACGTTTGGCGGTGTGACATCAGCACGTAAGAATGTATAAGAAACATGAGGGCCTTGACTGAATTTGTACCAGTGGCCAGGAAATAATGCTTATTTTCAGCATTTAGTTAATTGTGCTGTGAAGTCTGTATTACGGCTTGCATCATCTTAGCGTTAAAACAAAATCCTGCAACCGCTTGTTTCATTTCGCCTCGTAGTGTTTGTTTTCAGTTTCAGTTCAGGCACCCATGAAGTTAATCATGACATGTTGAATGGGGTTTTTTTGTGTATTCCGTCAGTATTGCTTTTTTTTTTTAAATTTTTAAATTGGAGGATTTTTGTAATATACCCACAATATTCACTGTAAGCACCCAAGAATGAAATCATGCATCCTTTTCCTAATACTCTTTCTTCAATGCGGCATGTCTCGTTGGCTTAATATTCAGGGGATGGCTGTAGTTGTTTCATTTGCCCTTAAATTTCTTGTGGCCACTCTTCCTCAACTCTTGTAACATGTTTTTCAGGTTGGATGAATTAGGTGTTTCAAGGCAGACTTATAATTAACTTATTTTTGAAATCCCTAGCATATGATTCAGTTCAGTATGGCCTTCGTTTTGGTGGTTGGGGTGGAAATGCCGCGCGGTGTGTGCCCCTCTGTGGGTATGACCCCGAATGAAGTTTGACGTGAGTCGGGGTATTTTCCCGTCGCTCGGCCTGCGGCAGGCGTCCCACTTCAGCTCGCCGTTTTCGCAGATCTTCTTGTGGTTATTCAGCTGGTTTTGTGTCTCAGTTGATAAGACAGCCTTAACTAAGCCCTGCCAGAAGCATCATGTGGGCAAATTCATGGTGTACCCAAGCAGGGCTGCAAGTGACTCCCCACTGCTTCCGGCGGCGGGTGCTACTGGCATCATGGCGTACAGGCCACCGTGGCTGAGGATGGAGAAGAGCCTGTGAAAGGGGGTCTGTGAAATACAACAGGAGCTGGCAAATGACCTTCCCGTGCGCAGCAGCTTGGGGGGGGGTGAATGGGCAACGTTGGGATAACTGGAGTATTGTCTGGGTCAATAGCGACCAAGTGTAAACCAGATCTGTCTCCCTCTGCACCGCGTTTTGAAGAGAAGGTCAAGTACAATCAACACAGAATCACAGAATGGTTCAGGTTGGAAGGGACCTTAAAGATCATCTAGTTCCAACCCCCCTGCCATGGGCAGGGACACCTCCCACTAGAAATGTTATGTTTGTACATAAAATGTAGAAAGCTGTGTTTTTGAAGATGAAGAAAATTGACGACTTTTAAAATACTCAAATACTTTCATGGGTTTTAACTCCTTAAAAAGGTTTCTTATAAAAAAATCATATCAACTACAACCTGGGAACGTAACTGTTCTGTGATAGATTTGGTAGTTTAAAGTGAAACACTTGAGTTTTCTGGCCTTGGTGTCAGGCCCGGTGTGTGGATTTGCAGGGTGGTTGTTTTCCCTGAATTTCAGCGGGAAGGCCGCTAATAATTGTAATATTTAAAGAAATAAAAAAAATTACATTTCCGTTTGCTGATCAAATGTGCCTATAGTAGCATGTATAGATCTCCGATGTCTGGGACTTAGCTTTTTTTGCATCACTTTGAAGTAAGGTGAAGTTTCAGGTGAGTGTAAGTCAAGAGACATTTTCCCAGCGGCCGAAGATAGTTGTAAGTCGTGCCGCAGTGATTCTTTGTGGGATGCTGATAGTTTCTGATTGTACCTTGTACAACCAAGGCGTGTTTGGCAAGCAATGTACGGGTCGGTTTTGGTGTTACTAGCCACCAGGCTCTAAATACAAAGAATGCCTTATAAAAATGCTTAAAAGAAAGAAAAAAAAACCCAAACAAACCCAGACTTTTATATCCTTAGGATTCAAATGTAGTGGATGTTTATACAGTAGATGAAATACTCAAGTACAACAGATTTTTTTTCATTGCACTGCGATTCAAGTAGGTTCCCTGTGCGTGGAGAAGGATGCGGTGCCTTACGTGCCGAACCTTGGGTGTTGCAGACACCGTGACCCAAATGTACAAACCCGGTGGCATCAGCAGCGCGAAAGCTCGTCGTGGTGGTGGCCGAGGGTGAGCTCGGAGCCCCAGTCACCCCTGTCGCCGTGTGGGAGCCCCACGTGCCGCCGGTCAGGAAATTCCCACCTGTCAGAGCGTTACGTGATAATGTGGGAATATTGATCTTCCTATTAGGTAAACTAACTAGGTGAGATTATTTTTCAGATAAAACACTAATACAAATTGTCACATCCGTTTCTCTCCACTATATGTCATGATATAAATGTCTTTTTAAATTAATACTTCCTAAATACTAGGCCTTAAACTGTACCAGAGGTATATGAATGGCTGTTGCTGAGCAACAAGACAGAAAATAAAGCTCTGTGCCCAAAGAATGCTGCTGCCTTTAAGAAAATTGAAAATTTTTGTTTTGATTCTCTTGCAAAATTAATGATGCCATTTCCCTCAGGTCGTAGGAAGAATTTAGATGAGTCGGTCAGAGGTTTTGTTCCAGCCTGCTTATCGTGGAAATGCTCTACTTTCCACTCCCTCCTGGTTATTTGGCATTTTTATGAAAGGAAAGTCAAATCTGGTCTTTCTTTTCAGGCCGCAAGCAGCAGCCGCCCTTTGTTAATAGAAATGCGGTGCTTCCTTGGGACTGCCCGCGTGTGGCAGGACAGACGGAAGAAATGGGACCTGCTCTGTCCTCCTCTGTGAGTGACCAGGATCTCTTCGTAGGGGATCCAGGTTGGTTGAATTAAGGCTTGTGTTCGACCCGTTACTCACCCAGCCGTGCCTCTGCTTCTATTGTTAATATAAAAGGTGAACTTTTCTGTTCCAAGTGTTTTAGGCTCAGTGTTACCAACCACGGTGGTGCCACCATGAACCAAGTATAAGGGAAAATATAAAGCTGAAAGGAAATTATTCTAATGGCACCAAATTATCTTTTCAGAGCGACCCCAAGCGAGGAAATCCCACAGCGCAGGAAATCCTTTTCTAATAAGTTAGCATTTTGCATAGGTAAGTCCAACAGTGCAGTGTGAACTTTTACAACTCTGTCCTCTGTTTTGTAGTTACGCCTCGCTGCCACAGAGAGTTTTCTTCTTAATGCAGGCTGCTCTCTCCAGGTGGCCATGTTCAGTTACCAACATTGAATGCTTTTGGTCAAATTTAGCTTTGACTTTCACCACGTGTTGCTGTTCCATCGGCTCCTTCAGCCAGCGCCACCGGCATTGACGGGATCGCTTTGATCCAGACATTAACGAGCTGCTTTATTCCTACCTCAAAATGAGGTCACCCTTGAATGGGAGAGGGGCAGCGCCTTGTAAGTTTTTCATGGTTAACACCCGGCAGAGTGTGTTTTTGGAGGCTGTCTGTAAGTAAATAAATGGATCATCTCTGCTGAAGTGAACATCATGCGAGTTCACTTGTATGGGTAGATCTTGCTGAGAGACTCGGGACAGCTTTTTGTGGTTGAAATTTTCTTTTTTTCCTTTTCTGTTTTGGATGTAGATTATTTCATGAACTCTTGCAGCTCTTATCAAAGAGCTGCTAAGCTGGGAAGACAGCTCTATCTCCTTCTGCAGTAGTTGCGATTGTGCAACGGGAGTGGAAAACTATTTGAGTGCCGAAGCGACTGCTGAGCCGCTTGCATGGCTAATTCCATTCTCTCAGCAATGTCAATTAGTGCTTCAAGAGGTTAATATCTCAGAAGAGAGGCTTTGTGAGTCATACGGTCTCATTTGATAGATAATTATTATAGTCTGCAGATTTCTTCATGTGATCTGAGATCAAATCATGTGGTATGAGAGAATACTGCAATTTCCTATTATATTGTCTTATTATATCAAATTGTGGTAATACAGCAAGCTTTCCGACCCGCTAGTGAAAAACAAAAACTTTTCCCTGTGTTTCTTTTCTGCTGTGAACTCTTTTAGAGTCACTACATAGAGGTCGCTAAGCCATTGCCTTTCAGCAGCCCAGCTCGTCCTTCCGTGGACAAAGTATGGCGATTCCGCACTTCTGTGTGATTTTGGAGGTGGTGGGGTTGTTTTATGTCAGTCTGCTGAGGCTGGAAGAAAGTCTAGGCAAGAAGCTGAGTTTCGAAATAGCCCTGTCAATATGCATTTATTTATTTGTTTTCCTTCTGAAGTCAAGAGTATCTCATCTGAAAAAATAAAATAAATAAGTAATTCTGATTTTTTTTTTTTTAAACTGGTTTAGAGTAAGTTGTGGTCCTGTGAACGCTGGGCTGGAGACGGCTGGCTGCTGGTGTGGCTTTGGGGTGGGCTGGGAGGACCATGGGCTGGGTGTCCTCCTCGTGCCTCTTCCAGCCCTACGTCTCCGAGGAGGGTAGGAAAGGTCATCAGTGGTGAGCCAGAAACGTACCCGCGCAGCGGTGTTACCTGGGTAGCAAAGCTACGTTTGTTAGAGCCAAATCAATAGTGAAAAGTGCAAGCGACGCTATCGGTAGGCCTGGGTTATCATGAAGGGTAGCAACATTTGCCTAAAGTTTCATGCACTGCCTTTCCTTAAGTAAATCATACTGTTATCTCCCCTATCAGCGACTTTATTCTGGTGGTTCAAAGTTTACATTGAACTATTGCAAAGAGTAATATATTCATTGATCATAATCAGCCGTGATTTCAGTAAAAGTTCATTTGTTTCTTGCCATAATTTTTATTGTCATTTCCGTGCACTTTTAGGCTAGAATTTCCTTCCCTGTGTAGAAAGCTGACTTGCAAATCAGCGTCTCTAGAAGTTTATCGTACTTTAGTCTTATTTTAATGTGGTCTTAAACTTGAATATATATAATAGTAAATAAAGAGGGGTGAATAGTAGACATACCAGAGTAAGATATTTCCCAAGAGAGAACCCCTTGGTCCTGTTTCTACCCGTGGTGGGACGTTGTTTTCTGCTTGTTGGGTCCCACTGAAGGCTGGGCAGCAACGGGATTTGAACGTCGACTGCTTATATAAATGGTAGAATGAAAACCTGATTTTGCAAATCACTCTGCTAAATTAATGAGGTGAGAATGCTCTGAAATGATTCGGCGCTTATTATTAGGAGCATCTTTCCCTTTCCTCCCACCTGGTCTTTTTACCAGGTGTTTTCTGTGGCAGGGATTTCAGGCTAGGCAGCGATGCTAGGGATGAAAAGCTGCAGCTTGGTGCCCACAGGATGACTTAGGGTTGTGTCATGTGGAAGGTTCAGCTGTCTGTCGTAACCCAGTTTCTATGGCGATCTGTTCTCTGTTTTCTCTTTCCCTTCTCCAGACAGCAGAAAATGTACGGTTTCAGCTGAATAAATGAAAGGTGCCCATTTCATGCTGGCATAGATCACGTAGTTAGAAACTGCGACGCAGCATTCGCTGCCTGAATTTAACAGTATTTGCGTCTCACAAGGCTGCTGCCTTTTTTGCATCAGGGAACTTTTCCTTGTGTAGCCTAGAGGAGACCAGCCTGCTAACCGGTTTTGCTAGACAGGGTTTAAATGCTTTCCTCTTTCGTATTACATTTACTTTGCTTTCTGTTAGTTCCTGTGACGAGAGGGAAGCAATATCCCATCCAAAATAGTGAGGATGGGGAACTGCGGCTATAGCTGAGGGGGGGGAAAGCCCTGGGCAAAGTGTGGTACGTGTTTGGTCTTCAGCTGTGTCTGACACTGCAGCATCTTTGTGTTAAACTAAAAAACTTCCCTGCTTTCTCGCAGGATTTTTATTTTATTTTTGAATAAAAGAGAGTTCTGCGAACAGGTGCATCGGGATAAGTTTGGATATATGTGTGTTGATGAAGTTTTACAGGGAATCCTTTGTTTAAAAACCACGTGGAAAAGAGAGAAGACGTTGCTCCTGGGCGTGCTGCGTGATTCTCGTAGTTGTGTGGCGTGATCTCGGTGCTCTCTAGGTATTGCAAGAGCATTGGTTTGGAAGCTTTAATATATTAAAAATGTCACAGCCTTTTCCCTGTGTTACTCAAGAGTGGTTTTCATATGTACATATTTGCATGTACATGCAACGGTTTAAGTAACTAGATGGTTTCCATACGCGTTTAATTGGTTCTTGAATATGAGAAAACCATAATATCTTCACTCATTTAAAAATATGAATATTGTTTCTGTTTTTTAAAAGAAGTCTTGTGTTTGTTCTGGGTTACTTTTATGAATAAAGTTTGTGTGAAAATGATCATTAATTGGAAGGCTGTTTTTTTTCCATTATTTGGAGGCCCTTTCAGTTTTTTTCTTTTGGCATTCTGGAGTTAATCCATTTTAAACTTGCCCTATTTGCCACTACAAAGGAAAGAGCTTTTAAAACTCGAGATCAGATAGCTTTACCTGAAATAACACGAATGTGCCCAAGTGTTCTCTTAGGGGAAGAAAAAGCTATATAATGTTATATTGCAAATGCGTTTAGAATCTGCTCAGAAGAGTTTCTCCCAGTACTTTTTTTTGATAGCCAAGTTTTTGATCTCTCCGAAAACACAATTATTTTTTTCTTTGTAGATTTTCAGCATTGAATGTGTACCCTGGAATATCATTTTGCATGGGAAATGCCCTTTTCTTTCTGTGTCAGCAATAAAATTAAGCTTGTGTAGCCTTTTATCAATAGATAGAACAACTTACTCATCTCAGGTGTACTAATTAACTTGTCTCTTGCTTAAGGGTTTGGCTGTTAAATGTGTATTTAAAAAAAAAAAAAGAGGTTGTTTTGGTGTCATGTGTATTGATGATTTAACCTATTGCAACAAAAAGTCACTGATCTGTTGCTGTTGTTTTTGTATTGCAGTATGCCAGGGTTTGGATCCCTGATCCAGAGGAGGTCTGGAAGTCAGCAGAACTTCTCAAAGATTATAAACCTGGAGATAAAGTCCTCCAACTTCGACTTGAAGAGGGCAAGGTAGGTCTACGTATCGTCTGAAAGCTGATTGTTCTTGCTCTTGACCGGAGATTGATGTATCTAACACAGGAAGCTATATTGTCAAAATAGATCCGTATTTATGTATGTGCAATTATCCTTGTCCACCAACTTTGAGTAGTATTTTTTTGTGTGATGAATTATACTGTTAAAAAAATCCATTTTTGCCATTTATTTTAAAAATAAAATAAAACATGTTGCTTTTATCCAGCTGCCTGTTACGTTCAGTTGCATCATCTTTTTCTACTTATGCCGTTAAAGCTGTAACCCTGGTTTGATACTCCAGTGAGAACAGTGTTGCTAGGAGAACAGTGTTGCAGAGAAAGAATTGTGACTTTTAAGTTGAGCACAACCCTCAGAAGATTAATAAAGATAAAAAGGGGCAAGGATTAAAAGCATTATGAAAATGATGCTGTATACGGTGTAGAGAAATGACGACGTGTCTACGAAAAGCTCACATCCTTCTAGTGAAGGCCTCTTCATTTTTTCCATGCCATTTAAATGGTTATTTGATTTTAATATATAATGATGGTGATCCCCAATATCTTCTCATGGAAAATAAAGACCTACTGCAGTTGGTCAAATATTTATTTTTAATTTCTTTTCTTCTTACCAGTGGCCAGCTTAGATCCTACTTCCTTGTAGAGACCTACATGGCCATGAAGTAAAAAGAACAGATTATATATATAGAATAACTTCTAAATAGAATATTTTACTTGAATGCATTTCAGTCTTTGGCTCACTCATGTTTCTTATATGGCAAGCTGAGAACAACCTTTTTGATGTGACAAGATTAATCCCTCCCCCGTATTCCACGCTGTGTGGGGCTGCTGCACGGTCGAGTATCGCGTGTAGCAGAATGGGGGTGTTTGCCAATTAAGTCATGTTGTGTGGGGACAAGAAAATAGCTGGTAAATAAAGTAATTTTAGATCTAGAGGCAGATGCAATTAAAACATCTTCATTAGAGATTGATTTATATTTGCAAAAATTGTAAGTGGCATTTTTTTTTTCTTCAGTTTACGTGTTCTTCATGGCGTTCTGCCAGCGTTCTTGTGTCGTATTACTGTGTATGAAGCTGGCTACAGACTGTTGGGAATCTGCTTCCTCTGCTCCGCTCAAGAGGAAAATAATACGAATAATATGAAAAACTAGCTAGATTTAGTATATAACATATCTTGTTTTATTTAATAAAAATATTTGGGAGCAAAAGAAAGGAATTTGCTTAAGTAATAGTTTAAAAAGATGACGTCTCTTGGGAAATGTTAAATGACGTTTTTGGAGAAAGAACTGTTCCCACAAATCACCAGAAAAGTTAAACCTTGCATTGTGCTTTGTGACTCGGGTGTGTTTTGCTGGGAAGAACGGTTGGAGGGACTGCATGAGGAAACCCGAGCACCCGCTCTTTCAGCATGCGTTTCCCTTTGATTTGCAGGACCTAGAATATTGCCTGGATCCGAAGACCAAGGAACTCCCTCCCTTGCGAAACCCTGACATACTTGTTGGTGAAAATGACCTCACAGCGCTCAGTTATCTCCATGAACCGGCTGTTTTACACAACCTCAAAGTTCGATTTATAGACTCTAAACTAATCTATACCTATTGTGGCAAGTACTGTCTTTTCATACCACAGTCTTTACACAGAATGCTATAGACAGCAAAAGGAAAGTTGATTATTGATATGCATGCTTTTAACTTAAAGTTATTTAATGATAGGACATGTTGGGCTGTTCTTAGGAAAGCCCCTGTGTTTGTGGTCATTAGATGCATCAGATAGACTTGAAAATGTCAAGGTTCAGAGAAAATTGACTTTGCTTTCTATTCCTCTAGCTTCCCAGTGGACTCCGTTTATAAAATGTGTATTCAGCAGTTTTAGTGTGCTGGGATTTTTATGTGTTTCATGGGATTCCTGGCTGGTTGGTGTTCCCCGTGGGCTTGTGTAGGTAGGCACGGGCTGGAGGAGAGCTTCACATGGGGCAGATGCCTGTGCGGTTTGGTGGATTTATGCCTACCTCTCCATCGAGGCAGGGTCCTCTATACCTCTCCATCGAGGTAGGCTCCTCTATACCTCTCCATCGAGGTAGGCTCCTTTGTCTCTGTATGGGAGATACCAGTTTATTTTCTTTTTCATGTTCTCCAGTCAGTGCCACTACAGGACTGAATCTGTAACAGCGCGTGAGCCAGCGCTTGCTCGTTCACAATTATGAACAATCTTGGTTTTAAAAATACCACTGAACTCCCAGCAGAGGTTACTCAAAGTTGTAATTGCATGTGATGTTTTCAGATGGCCACAATGGGGGAATTCACTTTAATGATCACTTCGTCATAGGTTCAAAATTGCAGCTGAGATTTAAAGAAACAATGTGAGATAGTTCAGGCTTAAAATTGAGATTTCATGCTTCTGGGCTTTTTTCTGTATGTGCATGTGTTCCTTTTAAATCTCAGTGATTAGTCAAAATACATTGCTAACTTTTAATATAACCTTTCAATATAAAAACTTCGTTAGTTTTTTCAAATATTGAAAAATGTACTTCGGATATTGTGTTAGTGCATAAGAAACAGTTTAAGTCATTGGTGGATTTTTTACATTTTAAGCTGAGTAAAACAAAACATAATATGATGACGTGATTGCTAGAAACCAGCTCTTGAAAATTTCCTTCTCGTAATTGTCTGATTAGGGCAAAGACACGTTCTTCCAGTAGGTGTAGTCAAATTGTCTTTGCATATTCATTGTAGCTCAGTTTATGCCAAACAGAAAACACGCCCCATGATTTCTTCTTAAACATGCAATTTAACTTTGTCTTTAATCAGACTTTTGTAGGACGGTCCCAGTTCTGGGTATCGCATGCTGGAGTGTATTGAGCTTTCTTGATGTCATCATATATTAGACTTGCTCTTTATAATTTCATTGTATTTCGCGCTACTTCGCCAATTGTGAAGTCATGCTGCAAGGTGGCCCTTGGCAGATACAGGCTAATCCTGGCTGCAGGTGTCTGAAGCAGGAATTTGTGTTTTGCAGCTGAAAGCCATGTCGTGTCCTGCACGTGGAGTACGCCAAGGGTCACATTTTCCCTCTCCTGGTCCCTGTTACAGCTCCACTCGTGGTGATGGGTACGGAGAGCTAAGGCAACCAGCACGTTAAAGATGATGTGATGGGTGGACTGCAGGCGTTAGTGTCCTGCCGCGATTTCCTCACTCCGGCTGTTCCTAACCTGCGGATGCTCAGCAGAGCACATCTGCGCCCAGTCCTGCTCTCAGACCACGGGGGGTTGAATCAGACTTTGCCTCCCTCTGCTCGCAGCCAGGCTTCCTGCCCGTAGGAGTGGGAGATGATTCATACCCACGTCTCATCCCATCATGCAGTCAGAGCATGACTAGAGGCACAGAATAATTTAGGTTGGAAGGGACCTCTGGAAGTCTTCGGTGGAGCTCCCTACTTAAAACAGGTCTGACCAGATGGGGTTGCTCAGGGCTTGGACCAGTCAAAGCATCTGAGTATTTGTGTACCTCCAGTGACGGAGATACCACAGCCTCTGTGGGAAACCCCTGCTGAGTTCTGGTCCCGGCACTGGGAAACCACCGCAGTTCCCCCAGTTTAGACATTGTCCGTGTTTCTGTCCCTAGTGTCCCCACGGCAAAGCTCTCGATGGGAGAATATTTTGTGAAAGGCCTTTTGAGCTTGTGAGGGGTTTTCAGTCTGAGTTTCATGGTTTTATAGTTTCTCATAGGGGTGGAAGGCCTTTAGCTCTTCATGGAATGGGTCTGCCAAAGGGCGTGGGGTGGCGGAGCTTGGTTGGCTGTTTCGCTTCCAAACAAGTCTGAAGTGATGAATCTGGGAGCTGTGTGTGGGTTTGTTAGAAACATGTGGATCCAGGAGCGTGGGGGTTCCCTCCCGCTGGTCCAAGTGCAGGGGAAGGAGGTTGAACACTAACTGGTGACCTGAGGAATGCAGAATGCTGTGGATTTATTTGCTTGGGATGTTGGCGGGTGTACGTTATGTTGTAAGCTAAGGAAAATAAAGTTGGCGTGCTGGACTGTGTAAACCTGGTCCTTTGGCCACAGACGTTCACCTTTCAAACCACCCCATCAGTTCCCGTCCTGAGTATAAGTGGCTTCCCCTCTGCAAAGATTATTGCCTTGGAGTTCTGCCTGCGGGAGGAGTTGTATTTGCCTCCTTAATCCGATTCACGAATTACCCAGGTTAGTTTAAATACCCCGGGAAGGTGGTTTAAACTAACCCAGCTGATTTAGCCCGAAGGGGATTAGAAACACTTTAATCCACCACGAGAACTATGGTAACATTATTCTCAACCAGCAGAACTAGAACCGGGAGGGACGGATGTCCACGGCACTAGAAATGAATTCAGCCGTGCTGTCCTTAGTGTAATATGTCACACGGATGTTAAATTCTTTAAAATTTCACTTTGAAGTAATCCAAGCTTTTAAACGGAAAACCTCCCCATTTCTTACTTTCAAGTCAGCCTTTCACCAGCAATTCAGAGGTGATTTATGAGATTGCTTTACTATCGGGAATATGAAATGAGGGATTAATGAAGGAAGTTGCAAAGTTACAGAGGAAAATGTGAATGCTTACATGGAAAGACTGCTATGGCTGTGATGAAACCTCAGCGAATACTGCTGGTTAGTTCAGATGTACAAAGTACTGCCTGCTGTGCGGGAGAGCGAACTTTAGTTTAAATTAATAAATTATTTATATTAATATCCGGGTTGTCCACAAATGGATGAATACGTTCAAGATAACAGAATTAGCTAAGAAGAATGGCAAAAAGAGTAGCCAGAGTTTTATTTAGTGTAATTGTAGGAACAAAAACACACATAAACTTGATTTGGGAAGGCCCATGATATTTCTTAAAACAGCAATATGATTTAGTGGAGATGAAGAGAAGTTCTATATAAATGAATCTGGATTATAGTCCTGTGAGACAGGCTGATTTAAAAATTCCGTAGAAAGCATATAATTCCTAACTCAGTTGTTTCGGATATTTCCGTATGGCAGTTGCTCGCAGATTTTACAGATCACTACTGAAGTTAAGTGATGTAATATGCTGGAGACTTGTCACGGGGCTGCTTGTTTTGAATTTCTGAAGGGATTGTTTTTGCCAACGTAGCCAAAAGCAGGAGGGAATTGTCTGAAGCCTCGCACAGCTTTCTTTTAATATCTCTTTGATTAGACGTGCAAGCCTGAGAGGCTCGGCTCGGCGGCGCGCCCTCACTTAACTTTTTACTGCTTTTTCACAGTTATAGAGGGCAGATGTTAAATACCGACACCGACAGCATTCCTCGAGTCTGCTAGTACTGAGGTCTCTTCCCCTCCCTAACCCCCCCCCTCTCATTTTTTGGCTCATCCCTACAGCGTTAAAACTTGGCATAAATTTTGATAGAGACTTTTCACTCAAGCTCCTGAGTCATTTGGGTGAAGTCATGGCTGGTGGAAAAACAGTGACTCTCCTCACCTGGCTGTGCCTGGCCACAAAACTTGCCATATATTCGAGGAACTGGATCAAGGTGTCTCGGTTCTCCTTGTGAAAGATATTCTGTTGTTCTGTAGTGTTTTTGCTATGGCTTGTGCTTGATCTATAAACGCATGCCAGGATTTAAAAATGGGACGATGCTCCCAGCAGCAGTGCCAGGCTGTCGGTGCTTTCACTTCTCCCAGCTTTTCCATGGAAAATTTCCGAGTTAGACGTCACACCACTGTAATCTGGGATCTGCACTGAGGAAGTGTATGTGTGCGTGTCAGTTCTTGAGTAAATTTAGAAGCAGGTTGAGTGCTGTGGAAACGCTCCTGGTGCAGGTTCTTCAGGGGTGGTTTGTCCAAGGAGCGTGTGTAGCACACTTGCTACAGCCAACGTGCAGCCACCTTTTCCTACAGTGTCACTTTTAGGCACCAAAATATATATGTAAGAAGAAATTCTGGTTTTTAAAATGGCCACAGTTAAAATGAGAGTTTCTTTCTTTTTTTTTTTTTTTTTCTCCCCACGTTATCCCATTGTCAAGGTGAGGAGGAATGGAGGAATGTCAAGAGAGCAGAGGCCGCCTGGCACAGCTGGCTCTCGTGTGGCAGCGATCAGTGTTTTCACCCCTGCAGGGAGCACACAGGCATTCCTTACCCGTTGTAAATGCTGCAGGAGGGAAAGGTGTACGTAATCTTCGGGAAGTCATCCCCATGGGGAGAGCAGTCCTCGTTTCTTGTGAAAAAGAAAATCATACCAAAAGCCTTTGAGATCCCCCTTGGTGGCTCGGAAGGGCGTATGAAGTAAGACTGAGTTGTCCTGCGTAGGGAGAGTAAAATGATGGCATGAGTTTAGAAACGCTGCAATAACAAGCGGTGTTTAAAAAGGTGGATATGTATTTAACTGGGGTGGAAAAACTAGAAAATGGAAAGTGTAAGTAGTCATACAGACAGATGCATAAGATGAGGGTTTTATGGTGCCTTCTAGAGTTGTAATTACTCAGTTTCCTGACATGACTGCGTACCGCTGTGTATCAGCCCTATGAGATGTGTCTGCATGTATTTTTTTTGATCCCTTTGAGCAGGAGCTTGTCCTGCCTGGCCGGTAGAGATGCCCTGGAATCCAAATTGCACCATGACTCTCCTTTGTCACGTACTACAAAAACTGAAGATGTTATTCCTGGGCGCAGCATAATGGCTGAGGGGCTAACACACTTCACGTATCCAAACCGCAGTCAGCGAGGCCACGGAATCGTAGTAATTCACAAATCACCTTATCATTTGTAATTTACAGTAGAACGCAGGGAAGTACAATGCACATTCATTGGTTTACTGCAGCGAGCAGACTTTTCAAGTCCACACACTCCGAATCTGGTTGTTTCGTGGACGCTAACTTTAGAAAAGGCATATAGAGAGAAAAAGTAAAAAGTTGTCCCTGATGTGTTTCCCAAAGCAGGGTAGAAGTAAACTCTTCTGACACTATTTGTACGCAAAACTGTGGTCAGGATAAATATTTGTTGGAGTCTGTAATATCAGATCCTTATTCTTTTCTAGTTAATATTTTTAGAAAGGCTAGAACAATAGTTGGTGTTAAAGCCATTTTTTGGTTTGTTTTCTTTTGAAACAACTATTAATAATTCCTTTTGTTTCATTTCCTTTGTAGGTATCGTCTTAGTGGCCATAAATCCTTATGAACAACTGCCTATCTATGGCGAAGATATCATCAACGCATACAGTGGCCAAAATATGGGGGATATGGATCCACATATCTTCGCGGTGGCTGAGGAAGCATACAAGCAGATGGCCAGGTTTGTAGACCACTAGTCCTGAATTCATCGCTTTTCTAAGAGGAATAAGACTTAAAGTTTCTGGCCAATGGCCTTCTCTTTAATTTATACCTCATGAAATATTTTGCAAGATCTGTCTTTTATCCATTGTTTTAGTACGTTTCACTAGAGGGTAATTTGCCTAAGTTAGTGAACAGTAAAGCGTTACCAATGCCATGGGGAGATCATGGCCACTGACAGGTAACAGGAATAACCACAGATCTCATTGGTATTTAGGTCTAAAATTAGCCCAGCGCTTTATAAGATTATGTTGTTTTATTTTGGTTAGCAAAATGTGGAGATACTTTTTAATCATCAGTGGATTTTTAAAGAGAAAAGTGCCAGATTCTTAACTGTTTCGTATTTATATGTGATACTGGCAACAGAAATAAAATCACTCGGCTTATGAGTGCTATTATGGGCTCCTAGTCACGTCGGTAAAGTCCCGGCTACGTAATCTGCCTGTGGCTGTTGGTGACTCGAATTAAGAGGGAGCAGAGATTGCAGAGAGTGCCTGAAAACTCTGTCTCTAAGGACACTGTAACAGCTGTGCAGGAAATCCTCTTTTCTTTAAATACTGCATGAAAGTGAACTTGACACCCAAGGAGGTGGTTATTAGAAACTTCTGTCCCTTCACCCCCAAGAGCCTGCCAATTTGAGGAGCTTTTGAAATCTTTCGTTTCTAGGATAAAGATCTTTTGGGGTGCTCTGTGGAGCAAGATGGTCCCTGGTATCTTCCCTGATTAGCTGCGAGCTATTGATACGGTTTTCCTTGTTGACGGTACAGTCCATGATCAAATTAATGAAGTAAATCAGTGGCAGATCTCTGGATTAACTGCAACGGCCCTCCAGCCGTACTGCAGGACGGGGAGGCAAGGGGAGAATGGGTTGAAAATGGCAAAATGTTCATCTTTGAAACTAGCTATCTGTTTACTTAAGGATCCGTATGAGAGCAAGGATGAATAAAATGCTCTGTACGCTGTGAAGTTACTCAGCTGTGTACGTGAAATGGTGATTCACGGTACCCACATAATAGATAATTTCAAAAGAAAACGGTACGGTACAGTGCAACACTTCATGACTTAGGGTAATTTCGAAATAGTCAGTGTTTCAAAAATACCCTCCATCTGCACCGTTCACTGGCAGAGGTATTCACCTTACCTCCTTTCTGCTAAGAAAATAGATATATAGTCTGGCATGGGAATATAAAGGCAAAACTGCGTGTTACGACAGTTGCATCTGCATTGTGGCTCTTTGAGTCTTGCTCACTGTTTTACAGATCTAGATCACTGTGGTTTTAAACAGACTTGCTCCTCAAGTCCCTCTAAAAGCTCTATAAAATAAGAATTTATTAGCCTTATTTTACGTCTGTGGCACGGTATAGTGACCTCCCGTTATGTGTGAGTGATGGATGTAATCCAGATTCCCAGAATTTTTGTTCTTAATGTTAACAAGTCGAGGTAAGAGGTTGGAGGGGGATCCTCTCTCTAACCACTGTCCGGAACGGGCTTATCTCTTACCTGCCTTGAAATTTCCAATTGCCAGATCGCCTGTATTCCCTGTGCTTCTTGGCTGCAGCCTGTGCAGTGGAGATGGCTATCTGCCACCGTCTGCGTCCTCTGCCCCCAGAGGAAGACTCAGAGGGCTGAGATTTTGGCTAGAGTTTCTGCTGTGCTTTTTTGCTTTTTGTGTTAATTGCCTGCTCTTCAGCTCTCGCTGCGCCCTCCAGCAATTCTGCTGTCCTGAATAACAACAAATAAGATGTGGTAGAAGTTCCTTTTTGAAACAAATGATGAGAAGTTACATAAGCATGGAAATCATCTTAAATAATCCTTTTGCATTAATGAGTTAATGCCTTTGTGTGTCTACAACATGTTATAAACATGTTGTTATTCTTTTATGAATAGCTGACACTACTTTCATAGGTGCAAAATGAAATCTGGGCGCATCATGAAAATGAAAAAAATTCCTCTACAGTGACGTAACGATTTCATTGTTTATTTAGTTTCCTAATGTTTATTTCCTTTCCTCTCTATTTTTTCCTTGTTTGTTTTTAAGAACTTTTTCAGTCATTTGGACATACTTAGTTTGCTCATTGAATTTCATTTTCTAATGCTGTTTCCAGTTCCTTAATCAGTTGTCCTGCCCTTTAGCTTCAGTGATACTTTCTACACTTTGAAGGAATCACCTTTTAGTCCTGAATTATGAAGTTGAAGAAAAAAATGCGCAGATTTACATTTCTGCAGCTGGTAATTTAAAAAGGAATGCCAAATTGTCTGTGACTATTTCATTAATGCTTTAATAATTGCATTGAATATTCATGTGGTAGATACTCAAATGCCATTAATCTGCATTTATGCATCTAACTGGTGAGATTTATTTTTCCGTTGTTTCTAATCTTTCCTAACTCCATGTTCAAATGATCACTGGAATCACGTGATGCTCCTGTCCTAGGTTGTGATGCTCCTATCCATAAGACTTCAGTGAGCTCTTCTGAATATTTACTCCTGAAGTCTTCTTGTTAATTTATAATTTAATGATTTAGAATTTGTTCTTGTCAGCTTCATTACTCCATCTGCTGTGGCTGAGAAACTCTTTCCGTGCGCATGGTTGTAACTAAATGATCTCTGTGGTCTTCTTCAGCCATAGAAAATGCCCCATGACAGCAATCAGGAAAACTGGTGATTGTACACTAAATACTTGCACTGTGCCTTTGGGAAAAATACAGTGCAAAAACGTTGACTGCTGGAATGACAGGGAGGGAACTCACATCTGGCTTGTGCATGAAAAGGGATGCTCAGCGACTGCTTGGGGTTAATTGCAGCGCAGAGCAGCACCTCGAGATCCCTCCGCATGTGGGACGTTCTGGGTAGAGCGAGCCGGATGGTGTGGCGTGTGTGGGCTGTGGAGGAGCGTGCCCCTGGGGGCAGCCAGTATTTCCCCTTTCAACAGCAGATCTGTCGCCAGATTCCAGTGGAGGGTTAGTGAAAAGGAATTATGGGTCTTTTTTTGCCCATAGCTGACAATCAGTGATCACTGTTTGCTCAGGAGCTTCTTGTCTTTTCCAGCACAGGAAAATGTGCACAGCTCTTCTAAGACTAATCTCATTTTGGATTATTATTTCTTTAAATTTTTTTTTCTTTTTTCCCCCCCTCTCTGCTCTCCACTTATATTCCCCCGTCTCATCTGTATCTCTGTGCCTTTTTCCTTTTCTCTCTCCGTCTCCTACAGCTCCTCTGCCCAGACCGGCAGCTTCATTTCCAACACCTTCCTTCTGCTGTGCCCGAAATAAGCAATGAACTAGTTTTACAGCTGCCTTTAAATTGCATTTTAGACTTAGGGTTATGTACACCTCATACTTACCAATAGCTTCATAGGTTTGGGTTGTACGATGCTCCAGCCGGCAGGTGCGAGGGTTCCGGAGCAGATCTCTCCCTCCATCCGAGCAGGAGGAGATCCACGGGCGAGGGAGCGGGATCGGTGGGAGGGAGACCTGTCCCAGGGGCTCCCCCCACCTCAGGGCTTTCCTGCAGAGCTGTCTGGGGGCTGCTGGGGTTCTGGAGGAGCAGAGCTGTACACAGCTGGAACGAGCTCTGCTTTTGGGAAGAGCTGGGACCTGCCCGCCCAGGTGTCTCACTTCTCAAGGGCGGGCAATGGTTCATGGACAGCTTGCTTCGCTTGGGCAAATGTATACCGGCTCCGGACAATGTTTGAGGCAGATGAGGGATTTAAAAGTAAGTAAATTATTATTGAAGAACTTATTTTTGTCTCAGAAATACAAATCACAATGTCAGCACATGGGTGTTTGCGTGTGTTGGACCCTTTGAACTGCAATGCATACCACCTTTGTAAGTCAGCATTTCCAATTTATTAACAAAAAAGAAGCTCAGTCTTCACAGTTACCCCTCTGTGGTAACTATGAACATTGAGGCAAAGCATCAGTTCACAAGTATTTGATTTTTATTTTTTTTTAACAGTAGCAATTACAACTTCAGTGGGAATTACAACCATCAGCAGGTGCAGCTCATTTTCTTTGTAATATTCGGTAGAAGCCTCCATTTTTAGCTGTATGGTTTGCAATAAGCGGAGATGTTGATGATTATGCTCTTGAAACTGTTAAGAATTGCATTAATGTATGAGACTTACGGTTATCAGTTTCCTAACACTGTTAGGGAAAGAAGTTCTGAATCACTCTTACACAGGATTCCTTCGCCTGCCTAGTAAGGGTATATTGCAGTAATTAAGATAATGTCGTTTTTTTATCGGCACTTTGTTGGTCTGGTTTGTTTCATTCTGCTTGTCGTTGATGGCAGATACAGCAGAGTTCAGTGCTTTTCAATTTAATAAATTAACTTGGAGATTTCCTTCTGATTAATTAGTAAAGTTGTCTAGCAAAGTGCAAGTTGAAAGTAACAGAATTACATACGGATGAGATCCCTATGAAACTCGATGAATGCCAGGATGAAAAGCAACAGTGTTTAAAGCATCATAGAATCATAGGGTTGGAAGGGACCTCTGGAGATCATCTAGTCCAACCCCCCTGCCAGAGCAGGGCCACCTAGAGCAGGTTACACAGGAACGCGTCCAGGCGGGTTTTGAATGTCGCCAGAGATGGAGACTCCACCGCCTCTCTGGGCAGCTTGTTCCAGTGCTCTGCCGCCCTCAAAGTAAAGAAGTTCCTCCTCATGTTGAGATGGAACTTCCTATGCTCAAGTTTGTACCCATTACCTCTTGTCCTGTCACTGGGCACCATTGAAAAGAGCCTGGCCCCATCCTCCTGACACCCACCCTTTAAGTATGTGTACACATTAATTAGGCCACCCCTCAGCCGTCTCTTATCCAGACTAAACAGACCCAATTCCCTCAGTCTTTCCTCATAAGAGAGGTGTTCCAGTCCCCTAATCATCTTGGTAGCCCTATGCTGCACCCTCTCCAGCAGTTCCCTGTCCTTCTTGAGCTGGGGAGCCCAGAACTGGACACAGTACTCCAGGTGTGGCCTCACCAAGGCAGAGTAGAGGGGGAGGATGACCTCCCTCAACCTGCTGGCCACACTCTTCTTGATGCACCCCAGGATGCCATTCGCCTTCTTGGCCACAAGGGCACATTGCTGGCTCATGGTCATCCTGTTGTCCACCAGGACTCCCAGGTCTCTTTCCACCGAGCTGCTCTCCAGCAGGTCAGCCCCCAACCTGTACTGGTGCATGGGGTTATTTCTCCTCAGGTGCAGCACCCTACACTTGCCCTTATTGAATTTCATAAGGTTTCTCTCTGCCCAACTCTCTAGTCTGTCTAGGTCTCTCTGTATGGTGGCACAGCCTTCTGGTGTGTCAGCCACCCCCCCCAGCTTTGTGTCATCAGCAAACTTGCTGAGGGTGCCTCCAAAGTTTTGCTTTTTCTGTTTGGGCAAAGTATAATGATTTATTCAATGTTGGTGTGTATCCTTTTCATTAAATTATCTTTAATAAGCAGGCCGCCTCTCTGTTTTGTCAGATTTTCGGCATGTGGCTGATGGCTTTCAGCTACAGGAAGATTTTTTTCCTATCCGTGTTTGTTCCAGAGGAGCTTGGTGAGCTTTTGAGTGGGTGTTTTGAAAGCACCTTGACTGACAGTCTCCAGCTATCCCAGGCATCCCAAGATGATGTCCTCTTACAAAAATGCATGTTTGATCAGCTGCTGCTTCGCTTCCAAGCATCTGATAAAGGGATGCTCTATTCTCCCCTGGCAGAAGTTGGGAGGGGGGATGATTAACAACCCGTCACGGGTCTGCATCCAGTTACGAAACGAGAGCCTGCTGTGGTGGGCACCACGCGAACCTACGAGGGCTTCCACTTAGGGCTTGGCGTACGACTTTTTAAATGAAATACCTTGAAAAGAGATGGTCCTTTTGGGGCTCTGTTGTTAGAATTGGAATGAAAAGGGGAATTGTCTTTGCTGGTGAGAACAGATGATTTTGCAATAGTCTCCTGTACTTCGGGTGCAGCTTGTTACGGTGTTGCAGGTACATGTACAGTGTTACAGGCAGATGGGGTATCAACTTGATGGAACATCAGGGACCTACTTGTCCGAGCAGTGATTATTTTTAGGCAACAAAAGGGTTAAGTCTGGTCATAGCTGGAAGCTGGAGTTCATGTGAGGTGTCCTGCTGGTAGCTAAGCAATGAGCTTTCCTAAACTATTGCGGGAGTGACCTCTGACTAATCCCTAGATAAATCAGTTGCATAGTGCTGGCTCACCTTTGTGCGCCTCTGGAGTGCAATCTGTCATGATTTTGCAGCATGTGCTGACCTCAGTTTCCTTCATTTGTATGTGTCGAGAGACGTTACCGTCAATTCATTATCTTCTCACCTTTTGCCATTTTTACAGTCAAGAGCGGTGTTTCCTGGATACAACTAAAATGGCAAGTGGTGTGATTTGTTGAATTAAAAAACCAAAAAAGTACATCTGCTGGGTTTGAGAGAGTTGCAGAATGTTTTTACCAAGCTGTTGTTGAAGAAGACCAAAAGATGCTTAAGAACTTGAGGTGTTTCGGAGTGGCTGAGTTTGCAGATGGAACAGACTCAAGAGAATTCAGGTTATGTATAATAGTAATATTTCACCTCCATGAGCAGATCTCAGAGTCCTTCACAGAAGAGATCAGTATCATTATTTCCATTTTCTAAGTTGCAACAGACATGGGGAGTGAGAGAGCAACTTTGGTGAGTTCACCAAGGCGACATAGAGCCCTTGAATCAAAAATCCTGATCCAGTTTCTGATGACTTGATCCCACCAGCTTGACAATACAGTACGGGAGAATAGAATATGTAATATATAGTGCAGCTGTTAAATGGCTTTCCTGGTAACATTCTCCCAAAGCCAGTTTATTTTCAATATACAAAAATTAACGTGCTATATTTTGCATGCCTTCGTCTCCTGCAGCATTAAGGGGTCTCTGTGCCAGGTAACATATATTGCGTAATAATGTTTGCTTTCATGGAAGGCGTGATATTTTCCAGACACTTTACAAGCCTTCACCAAAGTCTGTCTCCTTTAATGCTAGTCTGTCAATTTCTGCTTGTGTAGAAGACAAGTAAGGCAGAGATGGTGAGCTGTGGCCATGCCTTGTCAGCCCAGAGCTGAGCCTCCAGCCCCTGGTCCTGTGCATAGAACGTCATCTTTTCTCCAGTGGCTAAAGAAGATGTCAGTGAGAAACACTGTTAGGCTTAAAAAAACAGTTAAACTGGAAATATATTTAGAAATGTGGTTAAAGAACGTGGTTTGTTGGACGAATGTTTCATGCCTATTAAAAATGAATGGTTTTACAAAGAATTAATTTACTGCTTAGTCGGGAGCAATTGCCGTGACTCAAGGTGCAGCTGACGGTGTCTCCGGGTTGTTGGTGCGTGGCGTCTCTGAGGAGCGGGATGTGTCAGGTCAGAGCATGTTAGATCCAGATAGTCAAAATAAACCGATGGGTGCAGGGTGTGCCGGTGGAGCAGACCAAGAAATGGGGCTGCTCTCCTGCTCCTGGCGCATAGCGCTAGGAACTCGCTTGTTCTTTTCTTCCCCCCCACCATCACATCGGCACAGAACAGTTCAAAGCACTTTAGTCTCTAATAACAATAACCCTTAGTGCTTACTTTGCACATTCTGGGTGTTTTACAAAAGTTACCTCATTAATCCGCACAACAGCCCTTTGAGGGTGGAAAAAATAATTATCTGTGTCAGGCCGCACCTTTTGGGATGTGCCGATACAAGTGAATTTGGAGGCTTTGGCACAGGGAACGCCGGGATGTCATGGCTCCGCAGGGAAGGAGGGGCTGTGCCCGCTGCGCAAAGGAGCACTGCAGGGAGGAAACTTTAAAGATGGGGAAAAAAGGATTTCCTGCAGTGCAGGTGAAGGTAGAGCACTGGTGTGGTGTTTATTGGTGCTTCCTGGTTGCAGGGGAGACTTCTCCAGAGGAAAGTGGTGGGCCTGTGCCAACCTCGTGAAGTTCAACAATGCCAAGTGCAGGGTCCTGCACCTGAGTCGGGGCAATCCCAAGCACAAATACAGGCTGGGCGGAGAATGGATTGAGAGCAGCCCTGAGGAGAGGGACCTGGGGATGTTGGTGGATGAGAAGCTCCACATGAGCCGGCAACGTGAGCTCACAGCCCAGAAAGCCAACCGCATCCTGGGCTGCATCCCCAGCAGCGCGGCCAGCAGGGCGAGGGAGGGGATTCTGCCCCTCTGCTCTGCTCTCGTGAGACCCCCCCTGCAGTGCTGCCTCCAGCTCTGGGGCCCCCAACATGAGAAGGACGTGGGCCTGTTGGAGCGGGTCCAGAGGAGGCCATGAAGATGATCTGGGGGCTGGAGCCCCTCTCCTATGAGGACAGGCTGAGGGAGCTGGGGTTGTTCAGCCTGGAGAAGAGAAGGCTCCGGGGAGACCTCATAGCAGTCTTTCAGTACCTAAAGGGGCTACAGGAAAGATGGGGAGGGACTCTTTATCAGGGAGTGTAGTGATAGGATGAGGGGTAATGGTTTTAAACTGAAAGAGGGGAGATTTAGCTTAAATATTAGGAAGAAATTCTTCACTCTGAGGGCGGTGAGGCACTGGAACAGGTCGCCCAGAGAAGCTGTGGCTGCCCCATCCCTGGAGGTGTTCAAGGCCAGGCTGGATGGGGCTTTGAGTGACCTGGTCTAGTGGGAGGTGTCCCTGCCCAGGGCAGGGGGTTGGAACTAGATGATCTTCAAGGTCCCTTCAAACCCAAATCATTCTGTGATTCTAAGGTGACCTCCCAGCTCAGCAGCTACGTAAAGAGAATGGAAAGATGTGCTTGCGTTATGCAGGCTGTAGGAAGCAGTTGGAAAGTAATTGGACAAAACCGGGGTGCTTTCCCATGTTCAGGAGGCCAAGAGCCAAATCCAGAAACAGGGGATAACGGAACTTATTTAGGGCTGCAAAGAATTTTGTGATTAAAATTGTTTGTTCAGAAGGTTGACGAAGGGCAAGATGCTGCGAGATGTGCCAGGGAGGCTGCCCGGACCTGGCTGCTCCTGTTCTCAATCGGTCCGAGAGCTTTAGAAAACGGCTGAATGAATTCTTATTTATTTATTTATTGAACAGTTAAATTACGCCTCTTTGAAAAGCAAATTCTGGCTTTGTAGGGTTGCCAGTTTTTAGAATGGCTCCTAGCAGATGCTGCACGCCCTGGGCTGAGTTTCGAAGGGCTTTGCGCTGAACAAGTGCTGCCGAACACGTTCAGCCTTGTTTGCTGCCACGCAACACCGCGCTCAGGCGAAGGTGAAGCTAAATATATTGCGCTGACTCGTGTTAAAGCTTCCAGGGGTGGTGGGTTTTACAGCTGCCTTTCATTGTAGGCTAAGTGTAAAAAGCAATTTTTGTCTTTGAATAAAGCAAATAACGGTACCAAGGGAAGCATCGCCCGGACACGGAGCGCGATTGCCCAAAGAGGGGACCCGGGACCTCCCCTGGCAGGGGACTGCGGAGGGCAGGTCTTGGGGAGAGCACGGGCTGCTGAGCTCTGCCAAAAAAATCCTTGTCTCTCTCCCAAAACACATTTCCTGCTGAAAAAAGAAGAGAGTCCTAGGAAAAAAAATACGGACACATTTTGGTTTCAAGTTTACAATCACTGGTATTTTTAGGAAACTCTCTATTTCAGCATTTATTGAAGTCAGACCTGTTTAGTGAGCCTTCAGGTGAGGTGTGCAAAACCTTATCGTTTCATCATACAGCACGGATTTGTCCTTCTGGGGCTGGGAAGTTCCTTCCTAAACTTCTTAATTAGTTAATCAAGCTGCTTTCTGTGAAGCTCACAAAACATTCAATATTACAGAGAACTTCTAACTTTATGTTGATACCTGATGACAGCTGATGGATTTCACAAGAAAGGAGTTTAAAATCTTTTCTATGGGTATTTATTCCAAGACTGAATAAGCTGTTTGGAATAGGTGGAGTATTAGATTTATTTCTCTATTCCTATAACATCAATAATTCTAAGTTACTTGGGAACATTGATAAAGCAGTTACAATAATGTTTAGCCCTTCCAAACTGCTTTTATTTTCAGTGCATTGTGTAAACTTCTTGTATTTCATCTTACCACTGAGGAAAGTTATTTGGTAAAATTTTCTGTGCTCTTGTTTTTGTTAGGGGTGCCTCATGGGGAGTCTTTATTGAACAGATTTGTTTAGTCATGCTCTCAGATACAAAGACGTGTGAATGTTCTGACTGTAGATACTGCAGGTTATTTTGGTCGTATGCTGTCACAAATGCGCAGCGGCGATGCTGAGAGGTTGATCGCAAAAAATAGGATGCTTACTTCAGTCAGAGTTATGTTTGCATTGCGGGAGACATTTAATCATGTCAGCTGCATGTATGGACTTGTAGCCTTGCACAGTTTGGAAATCGGCTTTATAGTGTAGGGTGTAAGACATGTCGCTGAGCTTCGGCTGGGTTTGTGTTGGTCCCTGGTCAATCCCGTGGCTCTCAGAGGAGCTGCAGCTAATGGAAGTACAGCAAGATTTCAAATGTGCCAGCGTTTCAGAACAAACCTACCTGACCTTTTGGCAATGTCATTAGTTTTTCAGTTACTTTCTTGGGTTGGTTTTCCTGCTGCCGTAATTCAGCTGTAGGATGGCATATCGCTAAGTTCCTTTTCGGTCTTTGATGGGCACGGCACACATTGATGTTAGGGTAATTACGCGTGTACGCTGAGAACAGGATCTATCCAAATGTTCCCTGAGTCACAGGTTCCTTTTCTGGGAGTTTGTGTCAGGTTCTTTGATCATTCAGAATTCACTGTTTTGAAAATGTAAGGCAATTTCGGGCTTACAAGTCTACTTTATTACCACAGAACTGCAGTAGAGGAACAGCAGTGAGATAAAGCAGACCAGACTGTCACTGCTAGATTAAATAAAAGCTATATATTGTGTTCTTGTTCTTGCATTGAAGCAGTAGGAGATTTCAACGTTTTAAGATCTCAGGATCGGGCCTTTAGCAGCAGTTTGTGCTGTTTTGATTTAAAAAAACAAACAAACAAACAAACCCCCGAAACTGTTATATGCCATGGGGTTGGTGCCCTTAGCCATAACCTAAACCTGTTATTCCAAAAGAAATGAAGAAAGCGGTAGCAACTCCACAAAAGAAAAAAAAGGCAGTAGATTTAATTAAACCTCTTAGCACTGGAGCAGTGAGGGGAGAAGATGTCCTGAAGTTGGTGGCCTTCAAACCACCCTGACAAGAAGCTTCCTTGAAAACATCAGCACCTTGGCAGTGTCCTCAAGGTTAACAAACGTAGAGGGTTTAGGATCAAAGGCAAAGTAAGTACTAATGTTCTTCTCATCTAATTGCCCTGTTGTTTGGTCTCTTCATTTTATATTAAGGATACCTCACTCTGATCTTTTCTGCCAATCTCATCTATGGCATTAGACAACTCAGCTTTGAAGTAGTTCATCAGAGGCAAGCATTTTGAAGTCCGTATCAGAATCTTTTAAAATTGGCTGTTACTAATACGCTTTTGCCAGGTAGAGGTGCTGGTGGCTTGGGTATGGATGGATTGATAGGAATATTGAGGTTGATGTCAATAATTCTGTATTCCTTTTGTTTGTTTTCCCAGGCTGATGTTTTTGTGGTGTGTGTGCTTATATACATCTATTTGACATTATTTGCAGTGGAGTCATGAGTCTGAAAGACGAGATCAAGTGATACATCCGATGCATCAGTCATAGGAAGCAACGAAACACAAAAACAATGTTGTGCTTTGATGATTAAATTGAATAGCTCTGGGCGTCTTTAATCCCCTCCAAAATGCTTATTGATGGGTAGGTTTTTAACTGTTTTAGTGTTCCTGCTTCAGAGAAGGATTTTCTATTGGTATAGAGGAAGAAGGTAAACAAAAACGTCTGTAGGGATTTTTCAGTCTGTGTGTCTTGATTATCCTGATCTGTTTGGACAGTTTGCTATGGAAATAACGACTGTGATGCAGGAAGCTGTTTTGGTTTTTGAGGGAACCAGCTTCAGTGGGTGTACTGATCTTAAGGAATGGAAGTTGTTTGAAAATTGACAACTCTGCCTTTAATGTTAGTAACTGTAATGTTTCATGTCTTGCAGTGTTCTTTCTTTTTTGCTTCAGTTCTTCCATTGGTCAGCTGAAATGGTTAAAAGCTGCCTTAGATGTTGACAGGCATCAATGATTAGGCAGTGTTGTTGCAGCACTCTGCACACATTGAAGGTGCCCAGTGACAGTCTTGCTCTTGCTCCCACTGCAGTTGACAGCCGTGATCTCGTGGGAGTAGCTTTTCCTCCATTCTGAGCCCTTCTGAAAGCATCTCCCCTAGATTTCTATGAAATACAAAATTTAAAGTTAGTAGTAGTCAATGCTGTTAAAAGTATTGCATTAAGGTATATGCACATCCTCAACAAAGGGTCTTCATCATGTCTTGAAAATGATTATTTTTTTTAAACCACTTTCTGGTTTCTTGTGCATCGTCGTTTCATTCGTGTTCTGCAAAACCTTTTTCTGCATGTAAGGTATCTCAAGCCAGTTTGTAGCACTCTATTTTTCCCCAGTGCTGAACCTCCTTTGAGCAGAAGCTATCTTCAGTGTTGAATTTTGCAATGGTTTTTCAAAGGATAAAAAAATACCCCTGCTGGAACGTAGGTTGTAATCTCAAGCTTCCAGGAGTTAGGTAAGTCTACCTCTATTCCGTTTTGGCACTCTGACAGTAAATTTCGTCATAAACATATTGCCTGTCGACAGAATTTTGTAGGCAAAGCAAAATTGTCTTTAAAATTTACCAGCCTGTGCACAAATCTGTTTCTGTCCTTTACCGGAATTATGATATGAAAAATGAATGACATTTATTGCTCATTCCGTGGCCATTACTTGTCATAAGGAGTGGAGTTGTGTATGGCTTGGATACAGCATCTGAATATTACCTTTCAAGATCAGACATCAGCATTATTTTGGTGATAGATAACACTATTTTTAAATTTAAATTATAAGTTATTTGTCCCATAGTGGGTTACTGTTCTTCTATTTGACAAGAAATAGTTGTTATCCTCACATGACTCTTAAAGTATAGGCCTGAGAGAATGGATATGGAAGATTTCTGAATCAAGTCCCCTGCTTCTGCGAGCAATCTCAGCCTGTCATTTCCCATTTCAGCTTGTGAAATGTTTGGGCCTGTCATCTTAAAAATTAAGTTTCATTTTGATTTTGTCATTCCTTTATTCTTCTGCACCTCCCTGAATGGTAAACTGGTCCCAGTCAATCTGCTTCAGCCTGCTGGGGTTAAACACCTCTTTTCAAGATAATCTGGTTTGCTGTCCTATCACTGCAATGTAGTTCTGTACCCTAGGGTGTGATCGTTACCCCCCGTTTGGGTGAAAGAGGACTCCTCCACCTTTTCATCTCCCAGCTTGCTTTCCCCTATTTCTCTTTATAAAAGCGTAATTAAAATGTTCCCTCCATTCAGAAGTAATCTTAATTGTAAAGTAATCTAGTTATGTGCTTCATTCAGAGAAAAAGCCACAAGAAGATGAAGAAGTGTTGCGTAGATAATGGACTGTGACGTCAGGCTGCAAAGTGGTGTCACACGTACCGCTGTTGCCCTACTCACTTGTTTCATTGGCTGAAAGTTTTAGTTGCAGCTTTTTTCTGACTGGTGACGTGTACAGTGCTCAAAATGTCAGGTCAAAGGCTGGGGGCTAGTGTTTTAACTAAAAATAACTCCAAAGGTGTTATTTATACCTGAGAAAGAACTCAGGGTGTTGTTACTTGTGTTTTCTGGGGATTTTTTCCTTCGTTTTGTTTTGGTTTTTTGTTGTTTTGAACGGAGCCTGATGATGCAAATTTCACTTGGCATAAGCAGAGGTTATATTTTTGATGGACCATTGCTTATACCAAACCTTTAAAAATAATTCTCAACGCATTTCATGCACTATCCAAGGTATTTTGATTCTGTTTTACTTACTGTTTTCTTTTCAATGTGGCATTTTGTTTCTTTGAAGTTTAATGACATAAAAGAGCCCTCCGCTGAGCTGATGCGGCTGTCTGGCAGGCCTACCCCCACCCTCCTTGAAAGACTGAGTATCTTGCTGCCTGTGGTAGGGCGTCCATATGCCAGGTCTTCCCTGAATGGGGCCAGGAACTTCGTAGAAAGCTCCTGTGGAAGATTTATGGGCAAACCATGGCTAATTCACAAAGGATGTCCAGTTTTTAAGTATGATTGACTTTTCAGTCACTCCGCACAGCTCCAGACAGAACAAAGGCTGGGATTAGCACTTTAGGGAATGTATAATCAACAATCAGCAAGGCTGAGGTATGCAGACACTATTTATCTCAATGAAACTCTTTTTACATTATGATGACCTGAATTTAATTACATCAGCTTCATCCATCAGCTGACGTGCAGTCTCTCCAGGTAGATTGTCTCTCAGAGCGTTGAACTTGCAACATAACCAAGAAGACATCAGCCCTGAAATCATCTTCTCTAAAGCATGGAAACACGCAAGTTCTTTTAGGTAACAAAATATATTTTTTTTTTCTTCAGTAGGGCCTCTTTGTTAGGCATGTTGTGGCAGTAACAGCTCATCATCCCCTGCCGCTGTTGTGTTTGGGGTGTTGTGTTACGCTGCCCTTTCTCCTTCTTCAAATGTCAAGTGTGATCTTGGCCGTTTTGTTGTGTTGGCCTTTCTCTCTGCCAAAAAGCAGAAAGAATAATATGCTAGAGGGTGGTCACTCCAGTGTGTTACGGCAAAACAATGGACTAATGTACTTGTGCAGACAAGAGCGGCTCTGAGGGCGGATGGAGCGCCGGGAGGGCGATGCGAGAGGACTCCGCTGCAGACTGTGAGCCAGCCCTTTGTTTGTTGTGGTTGCCGTAGCTGCTGCAAACACAAATGTTCATTGCGGAAGAGATGGCAGCAACATTTTCATTGCTCGCACAGAGCCAGCCGTATCTTCTCTAGGCGTATTTATGGGAAGTATGTGTGTATACGTAGTGATACAGCAATATAATAACGGATCCCTTATTCCTGAGCCCATGAATGAGTGCTAAGGAGAAGAGTACGTCTTCGTATCTTAAGACGTCGGGGAAGGGAACTCAAGGCTAATTAGTAACAGTATGCTTAAGGAGAAATTGCTTCAACTTCATTTTTTCATTGCTGTCTTTGAAAAGATGGAGCTCCCTCCACTGAAGAGCCTGGTGTTTCCTACCGCTCCTGAGCTCCCGAGGAGGGACTGGGGACGGCAGAACCAGTGTGCGCTTTCCACGCTCACAGACGTGTCCTTCAGGGATGTGACAATTAGAATGAGACACCTTTATTTTGCTGTTCCTCTCTTGGCAGCAGAGTTAGTTTTTTGTTGCCAGTTTTGTCAGAAGTCTGTAGGACTGAGGTTGCATTCCTTTGTTTTCTGAAAGCCTTCTGTACTTCAGGAACTAAGCTAAAAATAAGCTTAATCATCAGAGGATACATTTCATAGGAGTTGAGCTTCATGAGTCTTCGTATATTTGATGCTATTTAATACATGAAACAGAGCTGGTGATCTACAAATATAAAGCTTGTTATGTCGTTGCCCATCTCCTGTGTTAGTCAGCTTCCGAAATCAGACCAGAAGTTTCACGTTTTAGAATGGCATGGTGGGGTTTTTTCGGTTTGAAAGAGCAGAAGAGGAATAAGCGAGAGAGCAGTGCCAGTCCTGTGAAGAAATTTGACTCACTGCAGGAACTGTCTGTGTGAGAGGAAAATTGTTTGTTATGAGTTATCCCATTTAAGCATTTGGTTGGACAAACCACGTCCTTCCACTGCTTTTTTTGACTGTGAGCATCTGTATAACCCATGCCACCGCCTGACGTGCAGAGCTACAGGCTGTCCCCCATGCATGTCTGTCTGCCTGCTGCTGATGGACTCGGGGAGGATGGGGAAGAAGCAAGAGCGTTTCTTCTTCCTTTCCCAGATGGAAATCTTCACCGCTACCGCAAGCCACCCCAGGCACCACAGACCTCCCCGAGGAGCGTGCGCAGCAGGCTGGATGGCCACTGTAAGGAGAGGTCTCATCGCAGGGTGTTTTCATTTTCCTGTGGCCAAGGCTGGCATCTCTGGCGGTTCAGCCCGCAGAACCTGGACTACACACAACCCCGCGTCAAGCTGAACAGTTCGGCTCTCCCACAGCTTTTGCGCTGAGACGGATGGCTCGGTGTATGTGGAGGTGTGAACTGTGCTGTAGTCATTCGCACCTATCGCATGTGTTAAATGGAAGTTGAGAACATAAAATTAGGTTGCTTCGGTCTTCTTAAGCTTTCCTATTAAATTTAAATCGCCACCCAGCCATTTAAAGTAATTTCCTTTTCCGAAATGTGGAAAACCTGCTTCAGCTGATGCCTTTGTTCGATTAAACAAATCCCACCTTGGCTGTCCCGGAGATGCGGGACGTACTAGAGGCTCCGTTGGCCAACGTCTTTGTGCAACATGAAGTAGATGCTGGAGTTGTGGTCTGTGTCTGGGGGTTGCTTTTGAAGGTAGGAAACAGCTTGAGAGCAATCAAGTGACGTGATCTGTAATTTAGCTTCATAATTCGTCAGCACCTTTTTTTTTTTACCGTCTCAGAAATAGAACCCCAGATCTCCTGGAGGACCTTTAGGCTACAGAAACCGCAAATAGTTTTTCCATGCATATTTCTTCGCTTCCGCTGCATAGCATTTGCTGGTGGCCTCAGCAGGCGTTTGGAGGCTGTGCAGGCTGCGTGTGCGCTGCCTGAGCATGTGCCTGCCCAAAATTTCATTCACAGTTACTGTGCTGTAAGTGCAGCCTGGTCTGGGGCTCGGCTGTGCTTTCTGTGTTCCAGCCCCAGCTCTGTAAAGCTCTGGGGTGAAATTTTATTCCTTCTTTCTCCGCCTTCCAGTATGTAAGGTAGAGTTAAGCTCACCCAGCTTATAGGAGTATTTTGAGATATCATTCATTTTAACTTCTTTTACTTTGGAAATATAAAATGCTGTATAAAGCAAGAATGTTCTTTGTTTTAAAAGATTCAGACTATATAAATGCTAATTTTTATCCTTGTTATTTTGTAGTGTGTTTATTAGTCATACTGTTGGGGTTTATGAATAGAGCCCTCTTTGAGAGGAGAGAAAATTGTTTTAGTAGCAAATGGAGATTATTTTTTTTTTTAAAACAAGAAGAAATTGCTTCACAGCAAAGGGATCGTCTTCACTCCAGCGCTGCTATTTGTGTCCTGAACAGGCCTGCTTGAATTTTTCAGATTCAGAACAATGCTGGGAAAAGCTGATGATTAGATCAGAAGGACAAAAGGTTTCTCTTGCCGGCTCCGCTGTTGATTTCTCTATCTGTAAGATGGCATTAATGATCTCTACTAATGAGCACTGATAATTTAGTGGAGCACTTTACCTGAGACTCTGGATAGAAGTAGCTGCAGAAGCACGTAGTGGATAGTGGCAGCCGGTACTTTCCTGTAGCCAGGTTCTCTAGGGCAGCTCTGCTGGCTGTGGTGGCCGCATCCATCCCGGCTGAGCATCCTGGCCACAGGCAGTCCCATCAGCCGTTCGGGAAGCTTGCTCACTAACAGCCTTGTTTCTGCCACGGGCATTTACATTATTGCTGTGTTGCTAACATTTATGGTGGAAGGGTTGATGCCAAGTTGGGGACACAAATAATAAGCGTCCTTGAGAGAACAGCTGGTAATTAACATGTCTTTGTGTTTCAGAGATGAGCGAAATCAGTCAATCATTGTCAGTGGGGAATCTGGAGCTGGGAAGACCGTCTCCGCTAAGTATGCCATGAGGTACTTTGCCACGGTCAGTGGATCTGCCAGTGAAGCCAATGTTGAGGAGAAAGTCTTGGCCTCCAACCCCATCATGGAGGTAAGAGATCTACTGCACTAACCCCCACCCTCCAGCTGCGGTTATTATTCTGGAGCTAACAGAAGCATTCAATAGAGAGAGCAATCCATACCTTTTTAAGGATCAGAGAACCTAGAATAAATATATTTTAAAATTTGGTTTTTAATCCATTTACCAGGACATGCTTTAGGCATCATTTTGTGTACTATTTATGAAAGATTGAGAGAAGACAGGAGGTGATGTTTCCGTATTTCACATAGCAAAGTAATTTTTATATGGATACTGCTCTAAATCTATTCAGCTTTGTAACACCAGTAGTTCCCAGACTGCCAGCGAAATGCAAATGCAGACTGTTTTTACGTGTAGAATTCCGAAGCGGATTAAAACTTCTGGTCTGACCTACTGAACATGTACATCACATGGTGGGGGCAGGTAGATTATACTTTGAAGTGAAGAGATTTGTTGGGTAAAGCAAATGTTTCATTTTAGGAGAAGTCATTATGGAAGATAGACTGAGAAAGCAAAGTTGCGTGAGATGCACACAGTTCCTTTCAGAGGGGAAATGCACGAGAGAAGACCTAATTTTGCTATAATTAGCTCAGACGGATGTTTCAGTTCTGGAAATTTGTGTAACTAACTGTAGTCAAGTCCCAAAGCCATTGGGAGCGTAGGTGCTGGCAATAGGCTGTGGGATAACACGTACAGTTCCATCCTGCTTCAGGATCTCTGTTCACCAGGAACCTCAGGAGATGCTGTCATTCCGATGACACAACCAAGCAGAAAACATTTCTTAGGCTCATCTGAATTGTTTTTTGAGTCTTTGGCTTTGTGTCGATTCACGTTGTAGCTGAAGTTAAGGAACTATGTTAAGAAATGATTCACCAGAGAGAAAACAGTCTTGGGGGAATTCCTTGAGAGAAGTAGCCCCGTCCGTAGGCACGCACATGCGCGTGCCTATGGACAACCTAAAAAAATGCTTAGGACAACCGATGCCTTGGTAGTTGTTTAGCATCTCTATGCAATAGCGTGAAGTCTTAGTGGACAGACATGAGCAAATGGAGTGCGCGCAGTGAAATGTGAAATGCAAAATGCTGCCATTGTATTCTTTCTCAGGTATTTTTAAAAATGAACTATGTTTTATTCCTTCTTTCCTCCTGGTGCGAGGAGTTCATGCTACTCAGACTATAGCTGCCCCATCACAGTTGTGTGTGTTCAGTCACAAGGTAATTGTGCCTGGTTTGTGGTGCTGTGTGGCGTTTTGAAACTGTTTTGTGGGATAAAACAAGCTGTGCCGTGCTGGGCAGTGGGCTCTGCTGTTGTGGGGTCCAACTGTCCAGCTGTGGGAGGAAGCCAGGGGAGCTCAGCCTTGCCCAGCGGGAGCAGCCTGGGTCCTTGGCAGCGATGGCAGTTTTGCCATTTTGAGCTAACCCCAGAGTACTCCCTTCACTGCTCCGACGTTTGCAATAGCTGTCGTCCATCCTTGGCCACCCTGGGATGTGGTGCATGGCTAACAGGACCGGGGTGCCCAGCGCCCCTGCTGCCTTCCCCTGCACACCGCGGAGGTGGCACCTGGGGCCGGGCAGGCGACCACATCCTCACCACCTGGCTGCTGAGTGACAGCTATGGTGACACCCTTTGGGACAGGTCTGCAGTTTGCTCTTTGTTCGCTGGGTGAAATACAAACTGTCTCCAGGTTTCCCTGCGCCACTTCTTTTGTTTGGTCTCAAAGCCTAAGCCGAGCATCCTTCTCTCTCACCGCTTGGACCCCACCTCCCAGTCATCAGCTCACCACTAATTGCGTAATTTAATTTCCAAAGCAAGGAAATTTAAATTGAGGACTAGAAATGATCTTTCCATCCGTACCTATCCACTAAAAAACAACAGTGGTGCTGCTTTATTTTTATTTTCTAGGGATAGCAATAGTTTCATGAACCTAGGTATATGTAAAATTTCAATTACTTTAAAAATCGTTATAGTTGGATGAAAGTTATCCTTTTAACTTCAAACACTTGAACTTCAAATAAGCTTTAGAGTGAGTGTTGTGAAATCTGGTGTTGAGACAGACCGGAGGAGAGCAAAAATTAATGTTTCGAACTCTTCAGTTGACACATCAGCAGAAACGCAAATTAACCCATGTAGATCAGGAAGAAAATGAGTAATTCCTTTTACAAACAGGAAACTCCTCATTTGCTAAGTCGATTGTAAAATCTTAGGAGAAGAAGGTAATTTTATTTTTTAATTTCTATTTGGACAACCTAAACATCAGGATTTTATGAGCTACCATCATTAGTGTCAGAATTTCACATCATCTTTGCCTATTAAACACTCTGTAATACCAAGTGACTGCTATACATTTCTAGCAACTGTTTGAATGATTAGTTTTGTAGTCAATAAATATACACTTTTCCTATTCTAAATGTAGAAATTGTCAAGTCTTTAAACACACCTTTATATGTAATTTCCTGCCTCTCATTCTTTGTTACCCTATACAGCTGTGCGAATTGGACAGCTTAGTATGTACTCTGGCAAGCAATCTTATAATACAAAAGACTTTCTTAACTGTTTTCGTAAGTAATACCTTTCAAAGTAATAATTGGTTTGTGAAAATATTGTAATATTGTATTTCTACCACCACCAACAAAATACATCACAGCAGCAATAATTTTAAAACACAAGAAACGCAGTTTGAGTACGTTCCGTTTGAATGAATTCGGTATTTCTTAAAACGGCAGAGATGCGATTTGTTCTTACATCCTTTGCGGCAGCTGTTCATCTGATGCCCACATCGACATCTGCTCGCTCAGGCGTGCGTGCTGCTGCTGCTGGGGTGGGCTTTCGGAAGGTCTAATCCCGCTTCCCGCGCTGTGCCCGGCTCGCCCTTACCGACGCACCCGCCTTTCGGTTACAGATTTGGGATGCCGATGCTCAGCATTGCTATTCGCTCACGTTTCTTTTTCCCAAGTTTTGTTTCAGGACAGAGTTCCTGTGGATGGCTACGTGAGCTAAGACACAGATACAGCGCTGCGGTCTTTAGTTACAGTGCGCTCCAGAGTTAGGTACTTGGTACCAAACACACAGCGGCATATGATAAGAGGCAATGTGCTGTATCTTGAGTTACTCCAAATGCCATTCCTTTTGATGCAGAGATATATTTAGGATTTTTTTTTTTTTCTGGAAGGTGAATTGCTATGTGATGTCCAAAATATGATCTCATTCAGAGGAGAAAATGCTTTTCTTTGAAGTTCAGCATGGTGTGATTTGCATGCCTTGAGTTCTGGTATACCCGGGGGGGCCTGTTGTGGGGTGAATCCTGATGCCGATGAGGTGGGGCAGAGGGACGCCCAGACCCTTCAGGAGCCACAGTCATCGTTTGCCCCGGGCATTCCAAGACCACGTACTATAGAGGAAATAACGCAATAAGCAATATTTAATGTATGGAGCTGTCTTGAATTAATCTGAGAAAGGTAGGCAGGTAGGGCAGCATTGAAGGCGGCCTCTGAGTCGGTGACCAAGCTGCTGCGGAAGGGATTCGGTTTCAGGCAATGACATGAGTCTGTACATGTTAATTTTTAGATTACACACAGTAAATATTTTATAATGGTATGTTTGCAGTAGTAGTTTGGAAGTGTGGTTGATGATAGCGTAATAACGATAATGAACTGTTAGCCAGACAGAGCACAGGGGCTGTTCGCTGGGCTATGGGTTTATCAGAGGTAGATTTACAGAGGTTGCAAGTACTATACGTGTATCTGTACACATACGTGTATGAATGTATACAATGTGGAGTAATTGTCCTTAGGAGAAATCTGGGTGTACGTGAGCATTCTGCTAGACTCTTTAGTTCCTTTTAAAAGACTTCAGAGAGCAATATGGGATTTTTAGCGGGAATGTTGGACTATGTGGAAGTGAAATCATTGCTAAGAAGATCAGCTCCAGATCTTACGTCAATGAAATAACCAGATTTTGATTTAACTTGCTGACCGGGCGGAGGTCGTTCTTTATTAAATTCTTGATTATTTTGAAACCAGGACAAAATGAATGTTGTTAAGTGGTTTGTGAGCCATGTAGATGATTAAATAGATTTGATAATTTCTGAAAGCTGTTTAACCTTTACAATATTCCCATTTTTCAGTCTATTGGAAATGCCAAAACTACAAGGAATGACAACAGCAGTCGCTTTGGGAAATACATTGAAATTGGTTTTGATAAGAGGTATCGAATCATTGGTGCTAACATGAGAACTTACCTCTTGGAAAAATCAAGAGTGGTGTTTCAGGTAATACTGGTGCAATCTTCTTATTGTGTATTTCTGTGACTATGCAAAAAAAAAAAAAAAAAAAAGCTATTACTTACTGATATTAGGTATCTCTCCTGAGAGATGGCTGTAATAGTATGTTTGTGGTATAGCATGTGTGGGGAGTGGGGAGAGAAGGAAAACCAAGCCAGCCCTTTATTATATGAATTATTCGTAGTTGTAAAATGTGTATTAAAAAGGCTGTGTATTTAAACATGAAATACCTTCAGTGCACTACTAGATATGAGTTTGTACTTACATAGTTTTATAGAGTAAGGCTTCAAAACCTAGCAGAAACCACTCATGCTCAAGAAGAGCCCTCTGTTGTGGTTTGTAAAGCTGGCATTTTAGCTCACTTTCAATCTCTTGTTAAAACCCACTGCTATTGCAGTAATTACAGATGAGTCTTAATTGCCATTATTTAGGCAAAGGAGAATATATCATTTCATCCATCTTGAACTCTCTTCATTTTGATATTTCGCGCTTGAACCGGTCCGCAGCCTTTTTGTCTCCCACACTTCCTCTGCATCTTTGCCTGCCTTATAGTCTAGAGCTCAGTAAAAATGGACTTACCCTTGACTAGCTGCCTAAAGGTATAAAGCAAATAATTGCAGTTTGCATTGTGTAGGAGTGTTACATGACATATTGTTGTATATTTTAAAAATAAGAGAGACTTCTTGCGCATGGTTTAGCTGTGAGTCCTTTTCTGGTTTTGCGTTGTTTTTTTTTTAATGTTTTAAAATTATGAAATTTAGAGCACTTAAGTTCAGAATTGTGGTGTTGGTCATGAGTCATAACCTTCTGAGCTGTGTTTGTCCTTCATTTTAAAATTCCAGCGTTGCCTTGGCAAGAAAGAGACTCCCTTCACCAGCTTACTATAAATGCCGAGGCGAATGGTATTAGTTATTTTTGGAAAATGAAAAGCTTTTAAGTATGATCATTTCACCCACCCATAGAATCCTGATCTATATTTAATAATAATCCACAGTTCTGAAAAGTGAAATCATACATTTTTTTGAAGTGAAAATGTCTGCATGCTTCTTGATGTTGAAAACAGATTACATTAATCAAGAAGGAAGTGATAGATGCTGATTTATGTTTCCTTTTCCCGTGCGGCTTCTATGCTTTTTATGTAATGCTAGAGAAAGCATTAAACATAGTAATTCTTTTCTACTCATGGGTGTTTCTGACACTTGTCAAGTTGTGAAAAATAATCAATTCCTTTCTTTTTAAAGGCAGAAGAGGAGAGAAATTACCACATCTTTTACCAACTATGTGCCTCTGCAGCATTACCTGAGTTTAAAACTCTACGATTAGGTATGAAATTCATGTTCATTCTGTTGTGCAGCTGTAGGTACAAAGCAGCATCCCAGAGCTTTTTGAGCCATAGAACCAAAAGAAGAATTGCTGGCTTTTAAATTCTGACTTTTAAGCCTTCAAATACTAAAATATATTAAAAATAACTAAAATCGCAGATCTCGGATTTTGTGGGTTTTAGCTAAAATGAAAGTAACAGATTTGTTTGTTTGGCATGCTCTAATACACTGCAGTTGTGATCACTAGGGCTTACTATGTCCTGGATTCCAGAGTAGCTTTCCAGCGGTGAGGGTGAAAGTCTCTTCTCTTGGTCCTTTAAAACCTTTTTTCCATGCCTCCAGCTACTAGAGAACTTTACCATTTCTGGT
This sequence comes from Dromas ardeola, assembly GCA_013398915.1. Taxonomy (NCBI): domain Eukaryota; kingdom Metazoa; phylum Chordata; class Aves; order Charadriiformes; family Dromadidae; genus Dromas; species Dromas ardeola. Next base: position 171,849 of record VYZM01017042.1, read on the forward strand.
ATAAGCACCTGAAAAGCTTATTTTGCGTCTGCATACTTTCACCTGGGCTGTTACCAACGTTACCATCTCTGCTAATTTGGTGATCGCAAAACTGATAAGTGAGATTTTTCATTTTTCAAATTAAAATGTTGATAAAGGAAAGGTTTCTCATTTAGCAGGAACTGGTGCTTGGTAAGAGAAAGGCATTATGATGACCTTGGGACAGGCAATCACCTCATTTTTAAAATTCAATATAGATTTCAGCGCTTCTTGTATATTTTTAAAAGTTAGCTTCATCGTGGGAAAACTGCACAACCTGTCAGTGCCGATTTCTGAAATACCGTTCTGGTTTTGAAGTGTTTCTCTGCTCTTCTGTGCCATCCTGGCACATTTAGAATTCGCATCTGCTGACACAGGAAAGAAAGGAACTGATGTAATTATAACTAAAGAAGGCATTTAGCAGACTCCTCTTTCAGCATTCTCGAAACCTTAGCAGATCAGAAGAAAAGGAGTCAGTCACCGCAGCTGGAAGCATGGCCACCGAAACCGCAGGAATTTACACAGTACCCAGGAGCGCTGCCGCTCTCCCAGTGAAGCCCGGTGCTGTCCCCAGACTGTTATGAAGCCATCAGCCCTCCGACCACGACTTCTCAGCCGGAACGGATCACAGATACTCATCAGACTAAACCAGACCATAAATTAGAAACGAGAAAAAAATAAGCAAAATAGAATTTTTAAAATATCCTGACGCGATAATAGCATAATAATACCTGCCACATAATTCCAAAATGCTGCTGCTGTCAACTTTGTACCTGCCTCTTGAGTGGTTGGCTCAGACTTGGAGAATAATTGCTTCCAAAGTGATTATTCCACAGGTGTGGAAGCCTGAACCAAGGTTAGGTAGAGAACACGCTGAGGCCCTGTTGTAGGAACCGGGTAACTTAAGAATACTTGTTTGCGCTGTTGAATCTTGCAAAAATTCTTCTCCAGAATAAGTGGATCCTATGAGCCAGAAGGCAAAAATGTACCGACAACTTTCAGATCATGGATTCTGCCAAAATGCAACTCAGTCGTTGCACAGCTTTACCGATGTGCTGTGAATTTCGGCAGCAGTGTGTGTAAAAGATTTGGTTTTTCTCTTTCAGGGAATGCGAATTACTTTCACTATACGAAGCAAGGTGGAAGCCCTGTGATTGACGGTGTCAATGATGCTAAGGAAATGGCAAACACCAGGCAGGCCTGCACTTTGCTAGGTAATTTATAAAGCACAATCATATCCCAAATCTGATAAGCTAGCAAGTGTTTTCTACCTTGTTTGTGTATATTTTCTTCATGATCTCTGGTGTTTAAAAACAGGAGAGTTTGATAACGTTTGGGACTGAGATACTTCTGTTGCATTAAGAAGGTATTTAAATTGCAGTGGAATCACATATCTAGTGTAGGAGGAGGATGCGTTATATGAACATAAGTGGTGGATTCCCTTGGTGTAGCATATACAGTGTTGGAGGTCACTGACAAAACACTTTGAAACAGCAAATTAAATAGTTCATTTTAATGAAATTTTTATTTTTTTGCATCTGGTTGTAAAATGTTTTTAATAGAGGTGGAGCTGAGCGGTACTGTCAAATGCCATAGTCCGAAAAAAACCACACAGCGGTCACCGTTTTTCTCTTTTTAATAAAATTTTTCATCAGCTGCAGCTCGTGGTTCTTTATTTCTCTCTCCGTTCAAAATGTTTTATTCATCATTTTTCAGGGATTAGTGATACCTACCAGATGGGAATTTTTCGAATCCTTGCTGGCATCCTTCACTTGGGCAACGTGGAGTTCGCATCTCGGGATTCTGACAGCTGCACTATTCCTGTGAGTGGTAGATGAGCTGAAGCGCGTGGTTTCTACTCTGACAGTTCTGCCTTCTGCTTGTTTGCGGGGACCTCCTCTGGAAAAGAGTAACAAATATAAAAACGCAAGCAATGTGTTTGTTTCTGTATCTTTATGTCCCTACATGAATACCTTCCCTGCCCACAGTAAATGCTTTGCAGGATGTTGTTTTTTTTAATGTTAAATGCCAAAATGGCCTCAATAACTGCAAAGCAAATGCTTCGCAAAGTCCTCTGGGATGTCTAGACATGAGCATAGGATATACAGGTATGATTTGTGTGACCCATCTAGGTTTTGTGGTCTTATCGGTCCTTTTTCACCTTTGTGGAGGTCAGCAATGAGGACTGCATAGTCTGAGCTGAAAAGGAACTCCTTATTCAGTGAGGACCAAGGCTTCTTACTGAAGTCCATATTCTGGAGATGAGAAACTAAAAAGATCTGGTTTGTCACTCTTCTGATCCTTAGGTGCACAAGTGACCAGATTCTCCTTTTTGCCTTTCCTTGAATATCTGCTGCTGGACTACACAGTCTTCATCTTTCTCTCTCTTCAAATACTAGCAACAGTTGCAGGGTTATTTTCTCATTTTACTATCGGTTGCTTTCTCAAGGATCTGTAGTAGCAGTTTCTGGAACTGCGACAACAGGTCCTTCATCGGGCCACAGATGATCAGTGTGCCTGGTCTGACACCACCACCTGTCCGGGCGATCTAGAGGATAGCCGCTGTGATGAAACCACAGTGATAGTCTGGCTCTTTGGTGCGTCCTAAAAAGATTTTCACTACAAAGAAAGCGTCATTTAATGGTCACGGGTAGAAAGCTGACGAGCCCCAGGACATGATGAGCTAGGCTGTGTTGTAATGGGTATCTCCAGCGCAGGAATCCCACTGAATGAGCTAGGACAAAGCTGCACGTTCCTGTGCAATCCTATCCTGACGTGGTAAACATCTAGCAGGCGGCGGTGAATGTCTGCTCAATGGCATCTGCTACCTGAGCCGTGCTGTCCTCTGACAACAGCCGTGCCATTGCGGAGCCCTGTCGCCGTGCAGACTGGTCTGCCTGGGAGGCGCCGGCGCCGTGATGCAGTGGTGGTGCTTCAGGGAGCTCAGCGAAGGTGCTGTGTGGATGAATCAGTTCGTTTAGGGTTACTCAAGCTGACATTAATGTGGCACACTTTTGTGCAGTGCTCATTATTAATTTATTATTGTCTTCTGAACCAGTTGAAGGGGTGTGGCTAAACCGAAAGACGACATGCTCAGTTAACTGGATTTTGGAGGTGTAACAGCACTGCCATGGGACCTGTATGAAAGAAGAAACCCCAGAGAAGTCAGAAGGACGTGGAAATAGAAAGATAAAGCTGATGTGCCCTGAAGCTACGGGGCATGTAGTAACAGTCCCCTGTAATCTGTCCTTGTCAAGACGCTGCTTGTCAGCCTGCTGTTGAGCCACCAGGCACAAAGTGAATGTGATGAGGAAGTAGTGTTAGGGGAGTTCCTTAGCAGGAGAGACCTGTCTGTCCTCCTTGATTTCTAGCCATCGGTTTGCTTGTTAGTCACGAGGTGTAGTATCTTAACTCATTGAGTGGTAAATGCTCTGCATGGATTTTTTTCACGCAGAAATCTTATATACCCGTCTCAGTGCGCAAGCCTTGCTAGTTGATTTTACCTGGTTAAACAAAGGTCAGTCTTTTCACTTGTACGGTCCAATTTGGGAGTTAGAGAACATCATTTGGGTGCTCCGATGTCTTAAGGTTTGTCTCCAGGATTCACTGAGAAAATACTGTGTTAAATACTGAGACCAGAGCACTAAAGCCCTTCTCCGCTTTTTCCTTCTCGTTCTTGGCATGGTCTGCAACGCCCCATTGCCCATCAGTCCCTGCCATGAGCAGACAAGAGCACCACTCAGGAGCTGCAGTCATTCTGTCCCCAGCACACAACTGGCGTCCTGTCCTCTCCATTTCTCTAGCTTCTTCACTCAAAACTGAGGCAGTTATGTATAAGAATTCAAAATGCCACGTCCGTCCCTGAGAAGCTAGGTGATTCATCTTTGCGAAGGTTGCAGGTTGCCTGTGTGGGGCTTTTTGGTGAACACAAGTATGGTAAAACGCCTTTGGGGAAACTGCGATTCACTAATTTACTTCAGTGATGTGGATGTGATAAGTGGGTAGGGAACTTGTTACGTTTTGAAGGAGGAAGAGCCGAGGAAGCTGCTGTTGCTGCGTACTGTTGGAACACTGCAGGCAGGCAGTTCTTCTGATTGCATGTGTGCTATTGGTAATACTGTTTCAAGACCTAACGAGGTTGTTTTTATTAGCCCAAGCATGAACCCCTCACCATCTTCTGCGACCTCATGGGTGTGGAGTATGAAGAGATGGCCCACTGGCTTTGCCATAGGAAGCTCGCAACTGCCACCGAAACCTACATCAAGCCAATTTCTAAACTTCACGCCATCAATGCCAGAGATGCACTTGCCAAACATATCTATGCTAATCTCTTTAACTGGATTGTAGATCATGTGAACAAAGCCCTTCACGCTACTGTAAAACAGCATTCCTTCATTGGAGTGTTGGACATTTATGGGTGAGTCTTTCTGTCAGAGATATGTCACCTCTTACATAATTATCTTACTGCAAAGCATCTTTGTCTTTATCAGGTAATGCTGCAGGGATTACGCAAAAAAACCCCAAACCCTTAGCAGCTGCCTATTCCAGCTGAAGGAAGTAGGTGTTTAGTTTTGACAAGCTGTTTAAGATCTTTGTCTTGGCTTTCAGGTTTAACATTTATAGTGGGATTTCAGATTTTTGCTGTTGGTAGTTCCTTTATGTATTGTGTTGGGGAAAGTTACAAGGCAGTTGTCATCTTATGGTTCCTCCAGGGTGGTACTTCTAGAGGGGACAAAGATAACTGAAGATGCTGTCCATGAACACCAGTCCCTTCCCTGTGTTCCTCATCCCTGCCTATAGAGGGAGCATCACTGAATTGCCCGTGTACTGCAATTTGCCATTTCCCTGGGTGCTTCGTTGTGCTATTGTGGTTGGTTGTGCAATAATGCACAAATGGAATAATGCAGTTAATTTGACTGGAGGGAGGGAATTTAAAATTATGGGGTCATTTAATCTGTTTTTTTCCACTGCGCTAGTAATTTTGAGTATCTGCATATTTTAGATTTGAGACATTCGAAATCAACAGCTTTGAGCAGTTCTGTATCAACTATGCCAACGAAAAACTGCAGCAGCAGTTCAATATGGTAAGTAGGAAATGACTGGCATTTCCTCTTCCCTTTCCCCTCGCCCAAGTCCATTCTGCTAATTGGGTCCCCAGTGGTTACGGTGGATTCCTTCAGTCTATTAACCAGCTGTCCTGGCCGTGGGCTTTGGGGGATGGGAAAAGATCGACTATCTCCTAGAAATGGATTTTATGACTAACTGCTGCTCTGGGACTATTTGAAATTCCGATCACAGTAACAATTATAAGACAGAAGCAGTGCTTGGCAATTAAGACCCTGAGATTGCCTGTCAATGAGAGCACCGTGTGGGTGAAGTTGGAGTTAGCTGTATCTCCGTAACCTCCGGCGAGAGCCTGTGCGCGGGCAGCCGAGAGCAGGGCTTCACTGCTGGAAGTCTGCCGCCCGCGCTTCCTCTCCTGGCGTTATTTTTTGAGGGTTTTCAGCCGCATCCTCGAGTTGATGACTGACGTATGGCAAGAGGCGCCTCCTCCAAGAGAGATCACGATTCTCTCTCTCTCTCCTCTCAGCCTTAGTGACGTTTGTAATTACATATCTTACCTGCATAATGATGAGGCGAGTTATTTATGCCAGGTCCGTTGCTAGGCTGTGCTGCAGGAAGGCAGTAGCTGTGAGCTCTCTTCAGGAGCGTGCCTCCGTGGCAGGGTCTGCTCGCAGGACCGGACCTCCCCGCGCCCTTGTTCATCCCAGGGACAGGGGTGGGTGTCGGGGAGTCGGGGGGTGCTGGAGCCAGGGAGCTGGGCTTTCCAGCCCCAGTGTGCCCTCTCGGTGCTGGTAGTGCCATGGCTGGCTTCAGCTCCGTAAGCAGGATGCTGAGCACAAGGTATCTTGGAGTTTTCACAGCTCTACAGCAAAAATCTAGACGCTGTAAGAATTGTAAGGGTTTGCTTCTTTAGTAGAGATCACCGTCCCTGTGTTCACGTGCTGTTGCTGTAAGCACTCCTCCTGAAGACAGGCTGAGAGAGTTGGGGTTCAGCCTGGAGAAGAGAAGGCTCCGGGGAGACCTTAGAGCCCCTTCCAGTACCTGAAGGGGGCCTATAAGAAAGCTGGGGAGGGGCTGTTTGCAAGGGCACGTAGCGATAGGACGAGGGGCAATGGTTTTAAACTAGAGCAGGGTAGGTTTAGGTTAGACATTAGGAAGAAGTTCTTTACAAAGAGGGTGGTGAGACACTGGCACAGAGCGGTGGTGGAGGCCCCATCCCTGGAGACGTTCAAGGCCAGGCTGGATGAGGCTCTGAGCAACCTGATCTAGTCCCTGCTTACTGCAGGGGGGTTGGACTAGATGACATTTAAAGGTCCCTTCCAACCCAACAGATTTTATGATTCTGTGAAGGACAGGGCTTTTGTGTTGATGCCCTGCCAAGCTACCAAAGACAGCACCAGTGGACACGGACCCATCAGGCTGCCATGCAGGTACACGTGGAAGTTGTTTTCAATTAAAGTCCCGTGTCTGTGGCAGCAGCCAGCAAGCCTTCGCCTTGGGCTTCAGAGGCGGCCTCATCCTGGCCAAGGGCTGGCCGCTGGGGGACAGCCCGGCCCCCACTGCCATCTCCACAGCCCGCCTGGCCTCCCCGGCCAGCCTGCCCTGCCCTGCCTGGGCACACGCAGCCCCCGAGGAAAGCGAGGTCTGAATAGCAGAATCACAGAATGGCAGGGGTTGGAAGGGACCTCTGGAGATCATCTAGTCCAGCCCCCCTGCCAGAGCAGGGTCACCTAGAGCAGGTTGCACAGGAGGGTGGGTTTTGAATGTCTCCAGAGATGGAGACTCCACCACCTCTCTGGGCAGCCTGTTCCAGGGCTCTGCCACCCTCAAAGGAAAGAAGTTTTTCCTCATGTTCAGATGGAATTTCCCGTGTTTCAGTTTGTGCCTGTTGCCCCTTATCCCATTGTTGGGCACCACTGAAAAGAGTCTGGCCCCATCCTCTTCACAGCCGCCCTTTAGATATTGATAAGCATTGATGAGATCCCCTCTCAGTCTTCTCCACAGTACACAAACCCAGGTCCCTCAGCCTTTCCTCACAAGAGAGATGCTCTGGTCCCCTCATCATCTTTGTAGCCCTCCGCTGGACTCCCTCCAGTAGTTCCTTGTCTCTCTTGAACTGGGGAGCCCAGAACGGGACACAGTACTGCAGGTGTGGAAGACATCTGCAGTACGTGTCTGAAGACATTTTTCACCGTGTAATTGCTAATTCCTTTACAGTGGAGACATGTTTTCTTTCAGGACGCAGGTTGGATAATAATGGTCGCCAATAAAATGCTACCATTGGCTTTCCTGTCAGGAATTAACTTGGCGTGTAACGCAGCCGTTAAGCGGCGCGGTGGGAATGGCTCCCGCGGGCGCTGTTAAGGAGCGCTCCTTTGGGAAGGGTGGCGTTAGGCTAATGAAATAAAAAGGGATAAAACGCTTTGTCAGGGTAGTGTTCTGCTGCCTGGCGAATGCGTGGCAGAGAGCTGCGAGGCGTTCGTGGGCTTGTGCATGGAGCTCAGGGGGAGCTGAGACCAGCCCAGGGGTTTGTGGTGGCCCCCCAACCCTTGCTGCTCGTTAGGGATGCTCCCAGTTCTGCCTGCCAGAGCCGCTAGTGTGCATTAAAATTAAAATGGGAGATAAAATGTCATTTAAAATAACTGGAGTCAGCAGTCTTTCTGTTTTTAAGAAGAGTGCTTGTGCTATTAAGACCACAGTGTGCCTGTTTAATATCTTACTTCCTTTTTTTTTCCCCCTGAAGTTTTAATTCATCTCCTATGCACATTTCATTAAAGCTGTGCAGGTTTTTTTGTGATAATATTTTTGAATAAATATGCAACTGCATTGTTATTGATCTTCGTACCAGATGAATCTCCCACAAAATTTTGCTTCAGAGATTTCTGGTGCTAATACTCCTAGAGTCATTCTTGCTGGTTTTTGCTGAAGAGTATATTTTAATGCAATGCGTCATCTTAGAAAAAAAATCAGCAGCCATTTAAGAGAAAATGGAGCTCTGTTCTTTTACAAGGACACGCAAAAGTATTTATAGTGAAATTTTACTTGAAATAGAGCAGTATTCGTAACTTAAAAATCATAAATGCATGGCACATCCCACTTTATAAGTTGCTGTTCCTGCACTTGAGGCTTTTTCTGGGTTTTGTGTCGATCTTTTTATAAGAGAAAAGAGCTTATAGTAATTATGGGACAATATAGGAGAAAGATAGGAAAAAACAGACCTTATTTGCAGGGAATATGGATGAGCGCTGTAATTTAGTCTGTTGTTTTTAGGCCAGGAGAAAAGGTTAATTTATTTTTCATATACTTACTTGTTAAAGGGTTTATTCAGTTGAACCTAGTGTGTCACTTGACAGCCTGGATTAATGTGCCAAGAGGAATCCAAGTGAGAGTTCGATGTATTTATTCTGCATTTCGTTTCACAGAAAACTGTTTTCTTTTTGCCCTGTAGCATGTCTTTAAGCTGGAACAAGAAGAATATATGAAGGAACAAATACCATGGACCTTGATTGATTTCTACGACAATCAGCCGTGCATCAACCTCATAGAGGCCAAAATGGGAATTCTGGATCTGTTGGATGAGGAGTGCAAGGTGTGTGTTCAAGGGCTTTCGCAGAGAAAGAGGTCATCAGCCGTCCTGCTTCTGGGGCCTCACAGGGAAAAGTCAACTGCGTACAGCCATCATTTTGACACTCTGCTGTTGAAAGGATTTGGAGAACGCACAAACAGAATTGGCAATTACAGGAGGAGAAAAAACGGTTTTAGTCATGCTCTTTTTTTTCCCTCCTCTCCATCACGTGTCTGTTTCTGGGTTTCTGATCAACCTTTGTTTTGACTCTGGCAACTTTCTCTTTCCCAAGTGTAGCAAGCGCGGTCTTTGGTCCTGTCAGATTTCTCCAAATTGCCTCTCTCTTGGTGTCTCACCTTTTGTCTTTTATCTTAGTTTAATTTATGCCAAGCCATGTACAGGGCATGGCGTGTGGTGTCTACTTCAGTGGAAACCCAGCTTGGGGTTCTTGGGTAGCACAAAGCATCACAAGCAATCTCTAATGGTGGTGGATGAGTTCTGACCCGCTGAGATGCTGCTGGGTCAGATAACGTACCTCTTGGATCCCTGCCTGCAGGTGGGTGACACTGGAAGTGTCACTAGTGTGGTGTGTGTCACAGAGCAGCTACTGCTGCTGCTGGCCGGCGCCCAGACCAGAGCGTTAGGAAGGCAAGTGCATAGCTGGTTACTGGCTTCTAGCCTTCTGGCAGTGCTAGAAATCTGAGGAGTTGGAGTTTGGAAGCAAACCACAAAGTGTCGTCCCCTATCGTCTTAGTTTCTTTTGCTACTGAAAAGTTTTCAGGACATTTTAAATGGCTGTGTGTTCTCTTCCGTAGATGCCAAAAGGCTCGGATGACACTTGGGCCCAAAAACTGTACAATACTCATTTGAATAAATGTGCCCTCTTTGAAAAACCCCGTTTGTCAAATAAGGCTTTTATCATCAAGCACTTTGCTGACAAGGTAAGGACTTTTCCTCAGTGGCTGGTGCTGCTGAGTGTGTGCGTGGGAGGGGATGCTGGGGTGGGCGGCTGTTGCAGGCAGCGACCGGGCAGCGGCATCCCTGGCTCTGCTCCGCTTCTTGAGCAGCGGCCAGGAGAAGAAAGTTGACCTGGCAGCTGTGGGGAGCCAGGAACACAAACAAGAGCTCCTGACTCCTGTCACATGCTGTAACCACTAACCAGCCTTCTTCAAAACATGACAGCTTGTAGTGTCTTTGCAAGTCACAGCGTAATTGTATCAATTCCAGTTATGCTACAGAAGTACAGAAAATAGAAAATCATGTCTCTCACTGTAGTTCTAGCTAAAGAGCAACAATGAAATGATGTTGGTTTTGCTGCCATCTTAATGCGCCAAGAGCAAAGAGGGTAACACACCCTTCTTCTCATCGCTGGGGCAGTAAATGCTGCTCCCACCCTCCCCTCTGCTGGTCACTGAACGGCTGTTTCTAGGGAGCTGGACGAGGGGTATACCGATGGAGCACATGCGTTCTTCAGCTCCCACAGTGCATCATCACACTGAGCAACTCCTCAGCTTAAAATAAAAGTAAAATTATTTTAAAATAATTCTGACAATATTTGTTTAATAGGACAAGTACCTTAAAATTATTTTTAAATAATTCTGACAATATTTGTTTAATAGGACAAGTACCTTAAAATTATTTTTAAATAATTTTAAGGTACTTGTCCTATTAAACAAATATTGTCAGAATTTTATCAGCTTTGTCGAAAAAAGTTTGGAAAAAAGTCTGGGATTCTTATCAGTAGGTCTGTACATGCTGACATAGAGGATTGGAGGCCTTTATTTGCCTCCACTTGATTTCTCGCAGGATCTTGAATTTATGCGTATAAGAGGGGTCCTGTTCTTGTTGCGTCTAGTGTTACCTTAATGAAAGCAGCAGGAACATCTCTGTAACTGTTTAGTAGATTCATGAGTTCTGTTTTATTTGGTGGATGAGAGAACAAGAAGGATTTAATTAATATTTCATATACTGCTCATTAGGCTCAACTTTGATATTTGAAAACAAGGCTTTCCTATGCCTAGTCTCAGCAGTGAGGACCAAGGAAAGCTAAAAGTAGCTTCAAGCAGGTATTGGCAAAGCTCTAAGCTCTGATGCGCTGCCTGTGCTAGGAATTTTATGCTTTCCTGTGTGCTTACGTGGGTGCACGCAGACATCTTGGAGGCAAAAATAAAGCTGTAGCTGGCAGGTTAGTAACCTCTGTGCCTTGACGTTGCCTTCTGTGGGGGAAGGCAGAGATTCTGCTGCCCTCTCGTGGCACTGTCTCCCGCAGTAAGAGCATCAGTGGTACCCGAGGGGGTGTTCAGAGTGGGCTTTCAGCTGTGGGTGGACCTTGGGGACATCCTCGGCCTTCTTCCCTCCAAGGAATTTTTCGACATGTTTTGCAGCTCAGGGTATGGTGTCATTGTGTAAGCGCCGATAAATGGCTGTACTGAAAGAGGGGCTGCTGATGGCTTTCAGTCTGTCTGCTCCAAAAGAATAAAACGGCTATAAGGGTCTGCTCGTGTATTTTATAGCCTGCACTTCTGCTGAGACAAGATTGAAGAGTCAGCATGCGACACTTCATGAGAGTTAGCCCACTCACATTACAGAATCACAGAATCACAGAATGGCAGGGGTTGGAAGGGACCTCTGGAGACCATCTAGTCCAACCCCCCTGCCAGAGCAGGGTCACCTTAGAGCAGGTTGCACAGGAACACGTCCAGGCGGGTTTGGAATGTCTCCAGAGACGGAGACTCCACCACCTCTCTGGGCAGCCTGTGCCAGGGCTCTGCCACCCTCAAAGGAAAGAAGTTCCTCCTCGTGTTGAGATGGAACTTCCTATGGTCAAGTTTGTGCCTGTTACCTCTTGTCCTGTCACCGGGCACCACTGAAAAGAGCCTGGCCCCATCCTCCTGACACCCACCCTTTAAGTATTTGTAAGCATTAATAAGGTCACCCCTCAGCCGTCTTTTTTCCGGACTAAATAGACCCAATTCCCTCAGTCTTTCCTCATAAGAGAGGTGTTCCAGTCCCCTAATCATCTTGGTAGCCCTATGCTGCACCCTCTCCAGCAGTTCCCTGTCCTTTACTTAATATCAAATTCTAAGATGTAGACTTGTGACAATAGTTTCGGGGTTTTGTTCAGCCTTGAATTCGGACAGTGAAATAACTACTAGGTTCTTTGGTCCAGGAGACTCCGTAGCCCTGTGATAGAGGATTGTTATGTATTGTCACAATGTTCAGACTTTTTATTGCTTCTGGTAAAAATAGCCTTTCTGAGTACAAATGAGGCATTTTCATAATAAGCTGCTGGCAGATCTACTTACTGCCTCTCAGCTAAGGAGGTGAGATACTTTGTTCTCAGTTGCGTCTGGATTTCACACGGTTTTGCAGCCCTGATAACTTCAGTGAAGGAGATGCTCAACACACGTTTTGATTCTTCACCTTTACGGTAACCATTCAGTCCTGCTGTCTTACCACAGGCATCTCTCAGCAGTGAAATATGTCTGATATAACGCAATAACAGTATTCATCTCTATATGTTTTAATGTTTTACCTTTTACTGGAAAGCACTCTCTGAGGAAAATCTATATTTAACAAAGATGCACTTGGGAGCTGATATTTTCAACATCCACAATAATTATCCGTTTTAAATGTGAGTGTTACAGCTGGTGAATTCTATGCAAAATATTCTTATTAAATAATTCTAATATTTACTTTTTTGTAAAATTATGGTTTTCAGGTGGAATATCAATGTGAAGGCTTTTTGGAAAAGAATAAAGATACAGTTTATGAAGAACAAATTAAAGTCCTAAAATCAAGTAAGGTTAGTATAAGGATTTTTTTTTCTTCTTCATTTGCAGTTATGAATCCTTGAATTAAGGATCATATAAAATTTCATATAAACCTAGGAAATATTTCTCCCTTAGATTAACTGAAATTGAACATAGTTTGTGCTTTACTTGTCTTTCTGTATAAATTTAGAAAGTCCTGTAGCCTAATTTTACTCCATGTAAGATCAGTCTATATTTAGCCACTGATTTGAATGTTTGGGTTTTTTTTTGGTTTGAGGGGCGGGGGGATGGTGGTGGTTTTTGGGTTTTTTACTTTTCGCAAAACTTTGCTGTATTTTCTGTAAAGGCATCAAGGACTTCCAATATACTATAGCGGTATAAGAAGGCTTAACAGTTAAGCCCTTAATTTTGTAATCTGAAAACACAAGCTCCTTGTTTATGGCCTGACAATTGAGCGGAAAATTTCTGGAGGAGAGACAAGTTCTGTTCCAGAAGCAAAATGAGAGAGGAATGAAATGTATAGACCCTAAAGACACAAACCAGAATTTATGGAGGCTTGCCTTCTTATAACTATGTAAGAAAGATAACATCTGAATTGAAAGATACTGCATGAAGGAATATTATAGAACAGGCCTTCAGTGGCATCGTCTGCTTTTTTTAATGGCAAAAATGCTAGTTGTGCTCTTCTGAAATGTAAAGGCAATTAACTTGACATTGCGCTGTGATGGCTGTTGGGAATTTGCTAGCTCTAATGGCCCAGGAAGCTGGGTATCAAGGACAGGCTATTTAAAATTATGCTATTCGATCAGGAAAACCAACATTTTTCTCTTCTGTTTCTATTCTGAGCGGATATATTAAGCTAAATGATCAAAACGTGTAGTATAATGAAAAACTACAGCAGACTTGCTACTGAGGGGAGCGTTGGAGTGGTTTGGGTGAAGTCAGTGGCTGTGTGTGGGGGAGGCAGGTGGCATCCCCGGGGAGCTGGCAGGGACAGAGCGTGGCCACACGCTGCGCAGGGCCGAGGTGCAGGGGTGCTCCCAGGGATGTAGTCCAGTGAGTACGGGATGATGGGGACATAGCTGCCCGAAGAGCACGACAACAGCTTGGGCAGGCTCAGTACATTGAGTCGATTCAGTCTTAAACGCGAAGAGGCAACATGATTTTCCCCAATGGTAAATTTTACCAAAACCAGTGTTTTAGAAAAAAAAAAAACAAACCAAACAACTCCAACTGTGAAGAAAACAGATTTTCAAAAGAGAAATATTTCAATTTTATTTTTCAGCAGGCCCTCTTTATTAGTAATTGTAGTGGGATTGCATTTCTGATTTTTATTTTTTTGTTGTTGTCGGTTTTCTGGGTTTGCTGTGCACATTCGACAGAAGGTAATTCTAAATGGAATGCATCATCTGTCATCCTGCCCATGCCCACTCTCACATGCAGCTCGACTGCTGCTTTGCTCTCCAAAGTGCATGACACACACTGCTCGTGGCAGGCATTGTAGTGTTTAGCTATTTATTTTGGCCTTCTCTGTAAATCCACCCACAGGACCTCTTTGAACTAGTTCAGTTTCCATGCATGTGTCACGAGGACAACAGTCCTCAGCGTTTATGCTTGCTACTGGCATGTTGTTAAAAATCTTCTGTTGTGGCTCTGTATTGAAGGAAATGATCTGTAGGATTGTTAGCAGCATGTCTGTTAAGTCGTCTGAAAAAATTACAGGGAAAAAAATGCTTGCAGGCTTGTTTTCTACTACGTGAATTATCTGCCCTTTGATCAGTGTTTTCCCTCTCTTTGAACACTCCTAGTGTTCTGCAAAACCAAGAAAATTGATAAGATACTAAAACCCAAAACCAAACGAAAACATGAATGTCCCCACAGTGTGGGTCGTCTCAGCAATGCTCTCCTGTTGTTGACCTCTGCTGCAGAAGGCCATACACTGCTCCTTCCTTCTGCGTGCGGTAACTGAGGCAGTGTCTATGAAAACGCCGCCTTTGAAATGCACATGCTCGTTTTTACTGGCAGATTTTCCCGGGTTGGAAAAAGGGAATGAGACTTACGTACGGATAGCTTAGAGGAGCTCATCCGTCTGCAAACCAGGCACTGGGGACCCCCTTCCCAGCCCCACCCCTGGTGTGTGAGGGCATCAGGAGTTTCAGACAGAGCGTATTGCATTCAAATAAGTTTCTGTATGGGATGAAACGACTGGGCTCTGTAGCTTGGATGCCTGTGCATACCGACTCACTCCATCTGGGTTGTGGCCCAATCATCCTGAACTCTTTGCTGAGTCAGTGGAAGGAGACGGGCTAAATCACCCTCTGGAAATGTCATTCTTCCACCAGCTACAGAGGTAATCTAAGGTGATTGTGCTCCTAATCCGGCAGGCTCAGGGGAGATAAAGCTAAGCCGTGATACTCCTTTTTTAGTTCAGGAATTCAGGGTACCTTCGTAGCATTCATAGTCGTTATATTATGCTGGAGTGCTGTGCTGGATGCTACCGAGGAACGTTTGATGCCTTCTGCTAGCCCATCTGGCACGACCACAGAGCACAAGTACCATTTTGTTGCGCAGCATGTTTCATTGGATATTGTGCATGCTCACCAAGTTTTATAAGGCAAACCCAATTTTTTTATTTTTTTAGGTTGTACTTAGCCCAAGCACTTTCTAGTACTGCAAATTGAGTGCTCCTATCTCTTGGGAGAAAATGCACAGATGCTAGATAAAAGATTATTCATTGACAGGTAGAGAAGTTCAGATTTTCTTACTCTTATAACGCTTCTGAAGTGCTACAGTTGTCAGTAGAAAGACTTGGTGGTGTTATTTTTAGTTATAAGTTACTTCAAAGCAGCTATTATATATGGATGTATTGTGTAGGCATTAGAGAGAGGGAACCGGAAGCCCTGAGTGATATTTGGAAAGATGTTTCAGGTTTTTCCCTCGCGCCCACTGGCCTGAGAGTAGATATTCAGTCAGATAAATTTGTCTAATGGCTTTTTTTAGTCGATGGTTCCTTCTTTTAAGTTGATTACTTCAATTTAGAGTGATAAAGAAGGAATATTCTTTGTTGCCTGTTGGGTTTTTCAGTGTCCTAGATATTTCTCAACCACAGAGGAGTCTGATGCGCCACTGGAATATGAGAGGACCCCGTTGTTTCCTTCTCAGATCAAAGCAGCCGTATGTGATTTCAGTTGGTACTTATGAAACTGCTGTCAGTGTCTAACAGTTTCACATGGAAGCTATTGCTGGCTCTATGAAAAAAACGCTCAAATCAGAATTTTATCTTTGGAAGGAGACTCACTGATCAAACCCACAGAACTTTTAGTATTAAATCATGGCCCACTCACTACACTACTAGCTTGAATGCTTTTTTGCATTTTCCCCATGTGGAGTTAAAAAAATGCCCACACTTATGAAAACTGAGCCTGGATTCTACCTGTCTTAAACACAAACGCGTGCAATCACTTGCTGGACTCTTACCCTCTGTATTTTTCTGCAGTTCAAGCTGCTGCCAGAGTTATTCCAGGATGAGGAGAAGGTCCTCAGTCCCACGTCAGCAACCCCTTCGGGGCGCGTGCCTTTGTCTCGAACAGCTGTAAAACCAGCCAAGGCCAGGCCAGGTCAAGCCAGCAAGGAACATAAGAAAACTGTGGGACATCAGGTGAGTTTGAAGATGCAGCTCTATTAAATAATCTTTCCCTCTGCCTCCCTCTGTCTCAGGACTCAGGGTGTGCTGATGCTTCTTGGGATCCCTTGTGATTTTGAGACAGGTGCAGCTGATTATGACTTACAGTTTGGAACATGTATACCCTAATTACTAATACATTTTGGGCCACAGTTTCAGGGAGCTCTGTTCTTATTGTGGTGCCAAACCCAAAATTCATGTTTTTCAAAACAGATTTAACATGCTGGATGCTGAGAAGCTTTGAAAATCTTATACTGGGTCCTTTTGATCATGTGCCACGTTATCTGGCTCAAATCAAAAATAGGAGTTCAGTCCCCAGAAAACTTCGTTCTAGTTACCAATGGGCTAAACGTAACATATCCGTGTGTATGTGCCAGAATTAAATTAAAAGTATGCAGATCAGTATGGCTGGAGAACTCACTTCTTTGTTACTTTCCACTTAGTAGTCTTAACAGGTGTTTTCTCAAGATGGTTATGTCCCCAGTCAGTGTTTTATATATGACAGATTTTCCCTCGGACTATACATAGGAGCCAAGGAGAACTTTTTTGATGGTTTAGGACTTTCTTTTTATCTACTTGCCAGCCTATACCGCTTTGCTAGTGAGTGGTGGCATTATTCTTTACCTGGGGCTTTCAGGAGGTCTGTGTGGATAACTCTTTTTATGTTACTGTAGGAGAGCCTGGAATATAAATTAGCTGCCAGGGCGCATAAGTTCTTTGTATCAGGGTCCCCTGCCAATTCTTGAAGATGAACCAGACACATCTCTCGGGTGCTCGGAGTTCTGATAAAATCGCCAAAAATGCCTGGCTTTGTCCACTGCCTTGAATGGTAGTCGATCTGCTAACAAAGACAGAGCGCAGTGTCTGTGCAGTGTCATAAGTTAGTCACGTTGCTAAGTGAGAATCAGGGAATTCAGAGAATGTTTGATGTGGATATTCATAATTTCTCTCTAACCTTCTCCACGCAAGCTATGTCAAGCTATGGGTGGGAACAGGAATGGTTATTCATGCTGCTGTACAGAATGCCCATCTGCATGGCAGGTGTTCATGGTACAGGCTGCGAATTCCAATCTTCTGCAATTCATGCAAGGGAACCCCTGCCCACTTATCTTTTTAATTTGAACTTTATTTCTGATTTTGCAAACAGAAAGTATCCTGAGGCTGATAGAGGCCTAACAGTTCTGTTGTCAGGCCGAGACTATGTGTTGAAGTGTTAGGGGTACCTTTCATACTATTGCTATCAGTCAACCATGTATATTAATTTATACATATTTTAGAAAGCTAATACAAAAGTGATTTTTATCATATTCTGTGTAGAACTAAAGGTTGGCTTAGAATCATGACTTCAACAGAAAGAGGGAAACCCATACCAATACGTTTAAAACATCTAAGATGTGTTTTCATAGTTTTCTTTATCTATTAGGGTAATTCTGTGGTTAGAAGGATATACTGCAGTGTGTTAGGTATTTGTGGTCCTGATACTTCTTTAAAAGTAAAGCTTCTAAAACTCTCAGATATTGGGCTTTCGAAGTTCTCTACAGTAGGTCTGACATTGGTATCAGTGCAGCTAAGAAATTGAGACTTTTTTTTTTACCACTCTGTTGATTTAAAATTTATTTAAAATTAAATGGCTATTTAGTAATACGCCATGAGGTTTAGTCATGAAGAAATGGATCAGACAAAGATTAGGGTAGATGAGACAGTCAAAAGCTGAAAATAACTCAGTCTATCCCATGTTTGTTTTATTTATCACATGCTTTACTCCTGTAAAGCCTAACATTTAGAATTGTCACTGTAACATGATTCACCCAAAGATGGTATCTGAAACCAAAATCTATTGCCATAAAAAACCAAGGTGGTGTTTATTACCAAAAGAATTATTACAAATAAGCAAATATCCCTAGGGCCGCTTCCTGAGCTCATCTCAAACGTGACTGAGCTTATTGAGGCTATTCCCTGATACTTTTCCCTTTTTCTTTTTCAAAAAGTTTCGAAACTCTCTTCATCTGCTGATGGAAACCCTGAACGCTACAACTCCACACTACGTGCGCTGTATTAAGCCTAACGACTTCAAGTTTCCGTTCACGTAAGCTGGTTCATGCGTGGTTCGTTACAGCCTGGGCATGGGAGGGAATTGCCCAAGGCCTCGGAGGATCGAGGTTGTGCTAAAACTTGCTCGCTCGGGAATGAAGTGTGTTATGGACTCATTGTGCGTGTCCACCTGTACTTACACGAGGAGATGTTTGGGATGAATACAAGGAGAAATACTTCCTGATTATTTTTTTTTTGTTTGGTTTGTTCATGGTGATACCTGAGAAAAAATACCAGCATTTTCATTGCCAGCTGTTTTAAGTGCGACTGGCAGTTTGCACTCCTTGAGTTCATTTGACATTTGCTGGAATTTGCTTTTGCGGATTCGAACGTCTTATTCCTTATCTCTTTTTCATATACGAACTTGCTTAGAGCTTTTCTCAAAAGCCTGCGCACAAAGACACCCATGGCTATTGGGCAGGCCAGTGGGAAGCAGGGCAGGACGAGCAGCTTGCAGCAGCCAACGGGCTCAGGCAGTTCCCCGGTCAGGCTGTCCTCTGTTATCGCTGAGTTGCAGAAAGACTACCTGGACTTGTTAAGCACCCGTCACATCCCACCTCTGCTCCCCGCTCCGTGCCACTCCTGTCCTGGGTGTGCGCAGGGCCAGAGGTCCCATGTAATGCAAAACTAGCCCCACACCCACAGGCTCTTTTTATTCCTGTGTAGATTCGATGAAAAGCGGGCAGTGCAGCAGCTGAGAGCTTGTGGTGTCCTGGAGACCATCCGAATCAGCGCAGCTGGCTTCCCCTCCAGGTGTGTGTGCCACTTTTTTAGATCGCTTTCAGCTGCAGTTCTTCTTTTTAAGAGAATTATTAATTGTTGGGACTGACACTGTATCTGTTTTTGGGGCAGGTGGACGTACCAAGAGTTCTTCAGCCGTTACCGTGTTCTGATGAAGCAGAGAGATGTCCTTAGTGACCGAAAGCAGACATGTAAAAATGTCCTGGAGAAGCTCATTCTGGTACTAGACTTAGTGCTAAGAGCATTTGGAATCTGAAGGAGTAAAGACAGTGTCCCATGCTCCCTCATAGCCACACTATTTCAGCACTTCGACAAAGTACCAAACCGCCAATATTAGCACTGGAACTGTGGAATTTCCCAGTGTATCAAAGGAAAGGAAGACAGTGATTTTAAGAGTGGGCGGGCTGAGGGTGAGCCTTACCTTGCTTAACAGCAAGATGTATTAACCACACCTTAAGTAAGGCATACTTACCTGGAGGTTTTCTAATGTGGGGGTGTTTCTGTATGTGATTGTGTCTTTCACACTCCTTCTCTCAGCTCCTGTGCTGAAGTCAACCTTTTTCACTCCTTTCGTCCTCGTGACGTTTCCCTGCTCAGCACCGCGGCCCAGCAGCCTCTTGTGTTGCCTTCTGCCTCCCAGTTGCAGCCCTACATTCCGGCCCTGTGCCATCCACACCACAGGTGTTGCACCTGAACTGATGTGTTTCTTGGGATTTCTTAAGGATCGATGGACAGTGGAGGGCAGGCAGGCTCCAAAGAGCTGGTTCTCAGCAGAAGGTGCTTAACTGAGTCATGGTCAGAAGTGTCCGTTAGGAAGAGAAAGAGACAAAGTTTACCGAAGATATAAAAGCACGAAAGCTTACCTTGCTGAAGTGCAATGCCAATGTTAGGGTGTTTATGGAAACAAAAAATTAAATACTGTGCAGGCAGGTTGGGGCTTGGCTTCTTAAATTCTGTGTCAATGGGTGGACTTAACTAAAATCTTGTGGTTAATGGGTGGACTTAACTAAAATCTTGTGGTTTATATGCATGTGTCTGTATTTATAGTGTTAATTTATAGTGTTAAATGTATCCTAAGCTGTAGCTCTTTGCTGTTTCTTTTAACTTAACATCAAACAATCAACAAAATTAATTTTTTTTCAATATACCTTTGTATCTTCTCAGTTTTTCCCTCCAATGAGTACAACAGCCCATAGAGACAGAATATTACTCTCTTTCTGGTTTAGTTCTGAAATTTCAGCTGTGTTTGAGCAGCAGCGAGATGCTTTGTTCTGGCTTAGTGCTGATGGCAGTAAACGACGCGTACATGTTTGAAGCCCCAGCTGTTTTGTTTGTACTGTGTAATACGGTTGAAGATGGACCGTTCAGAGGGGTCGTGTACCATTTAAGCAGGAAATTGTACACGTGGATTGCTTTCATCCTCTGGGCCCCTTTGTCACCTTCTGTAGCCTTCCACGTCTCCTACAATCTTTGTGGCATTCTTGTCTAAGCTGAAATCTCACATTACTCTTTTAGGCCATGCTTGTGGCCTTTTTCTATTAATTTGTTAACAGAATCGTACAGAGAAAATACTCTTCTCCCCTACTTAATTTAAGTCTAGGTTTACTTGAAATATTACACAGATAATTTTGCCTCTTTGCTAACTGTACTTTCATTAAGCCTTCATAAGTCTTTTTTTTAATCCACTAACATTTAATGCTGTAACTGATCCTCTTTTTACCTCTGAAAATAGGACAAGGATAAGTACCAGTTTGGTAAGACAAAAATATTTTTCCGGGCTGGTCAAGTAGCCTATCTGGAAAAAATAAGGGCAGATAAGTTGAGAGCTGCCTGTATCCGCATCCAAAAGACGATCCGAGGCTGGCTGATGCGAAAGAAGTACGTGCGTATGAGGAAGGCTGCCATCACCATTCAGAGATATGTCAGAGGGTACCAAGCACGATGGTAAGCAATGCTCATGGGAAAACCCACACTAGCCTCAAGTCTGATCCCTTTAAGTAGACATTTAAATGTGAGACGTTTGTTCTTTCCTTCCTATACTGGCTGAGAGGAAACGATTTTCCAGGGAAATGAAGGAAATTGAATATAATGAGTGTGTCTGTCCTGCCTGTTTTTGACCTTCCTGGGAGGACAGTAGCTCCCTGGCTGTATGATGCTTAGAACAGTATGTCATTAGCGGGAGCAGAGTACAAGTCGTACTAGGAGATATGTTGCAGGTAAAGCAGGACTCTTGGCTGAGTCCTTATTGCCCAGTTTCCACGTGCCCTCCCAGCTGGCTCTGTCTGTCCTGCTGGAGAAGCCGTTCCTCATCCAGGGTGTGACTGTGAAGGGAGATACATCAGAGTCGTTTGTTTGGATTGACTTCTGTGGGATGGCCATGGATGGGCCAGAGAAAAGGGTGGGAGTACAGGTGGTATCGTTCAAAGAAAGACACGGTGGTTATGAAGACTGTAAGAATCAACCTTTGGAAAGAGGTGTATGTCAAGATGCTTCGTAATTGTCTTGCTGAGAGGGGCAAGAACGAGTAAATGTTTTCTACAGGTTGAGGTTAGGAGGGGAGATCTGGAAGGTGGCATAGCGGAAATAGCTTTAAAGCTGGAGAAAAGATGATGAGAAATTAAGCTGATTTCATCTTGTCTGTTCTATAGCACAGTGCTCAGAGGAAGTGAAAACATTTCCCCATAAAACCTTGTGAGGTTTCTGTTAATTTGTCATTCTGTTGTACTGTCATACAGTAGAATAGCAAGTAAATATGCTGTATCACTGACAACATTAGGAAGAAACTGAAGCAGAAAATGTAGCTCTTGAGAAAGTGGGTAAAGTTACAGGATGTGAAAACCATAGTATCCAAGCACTGAAAAATAATTACAGGTATTATTTGTAATTTTTTTTTTGCTTAGTTATGCCAAGTTCCTGCGGAGAACACGGGCTGCCATCACTATTCAGAAGTTCCAGCGCATGTATGTGGTCCACAAAAGATACCAATGCATGCGAGCTGCTACTATTGCTCTTCAGGCTCTCTTAAGAGGTTACATGGCCAGGAACAAGTACCAAATGGTAAGAAATCATAAGGTTTTACTTCTTCACTCTAGCTTTATTTCCACGTACTTTCAGGACAAAGCTGCTCTGGGGTGTCCCCTTCGGAATCTGAAATGGTTGTGTGTGTGCTGTTACACATAATGCACAAACCAAATATCACCGCTTGGATTGAAGGACAGCACCTGGAAATAGGAAAGATCTGAGATATTTTAGAGATACTGACATTGTCATCTAACATGGATGTCCCGAGACCTTCCCGAGAATCTAACAGGGATTTACAGCATTTCGCTTGAGAAAACTTCTTCATTTGTTATATAGAATGTTGCGGCACATAAAATAAATACTGAAAATGGCCTTGTGTGAATGTGCCTCCATGAGTCCAAATCAGTATTGCTCACATCAGTATACATGTGTGATGCACTACTGTTCCTGTTCCATCCCTAATTTCAGTGATTCTGAAATGGCTGATGGAATATACTGAAGGAGATTAATGTTAACAAAGAGATACCCACAAAAATAGGAGATTAAAACTTAAGCGTGGGGTGGAGCTTTTGTGGTTTGTTTTTTTAACGTATTGTTTTGGAGAGAAATTGATATAACCCCGTCCAAGTGATATTGATAATATTTTCCTCATTATGCTTGATAAAAAATAAAAATTCAACAGAGAAATTAGAATTTGCTCTTCAGCAGTTACAGGGCTGGAAACAGAATTATGATTCAAATGGTTAGACTACAAAATGCCAACATGTTTCATGGCACTGTTGACTACATGAATTGTTTTAATTAGGCTCAAAAGTCAGCCTGTATTTCATAGAA
>VYZM01017043.1:232-32723 GCA_013398915.1 Dromas ardeola
GGGATGCCATCCAGAGGGATCTGGACAGGCTTGGGTGATGGCCCCATCAAACCTCATGAAATTCAACCAGGCCAAGTGCATGGTCCTGAACTTGGGTCACGGCAATCCCAAGCACAAATACAGACTGGGCAGTGAATGAACTGAGAGCAGACCTGAGGAGAAGGACTTGAGCATGTTGGTTGATAAGAAGCTCAACACGAGGTGGCAATATCTGCTCGCAGCCCAGAAAGCCAACTGCATCCTGGACTGCATCAAAAGAAGTGTGGCCAGCAGGTCAAGGGGGGTGATTCTCTCCCTCTACTCTGCTCTCATGAGACCCCACCTGGAGTACTGTGTGCAGCTTTGGAGTCCTCAGCACAAGAAGGACACGGACCTGTTGGTACAGGTCCAGAGAAGGGCTCCAAAGATGATCAGAGGGCTGGAGCACCTCTCCTATGAAGACAGGCTGAGAGAGTTGGGGTTGTTCAGCCTGGAGAAGAGAAGACTCTGGGGAGACATTATAATGGCCTTCCACTACCTAAAGGAGGCCTATACGAGAGATGGGGAAGGACTCTTTATCAGGGAGTCTGGTGATAGGATAAGGGGTAACGTTTTTAAACTGCAAGAGGGGAGATTTAGATTAGATATTAGGAAAAAATTCTTTACTGTGAGGGTGGTGAGGCACTGGAACAGGTTGCCCAGGGAGGCTGTGGATGCCCCATCCCTGGAAGTGTTCAAGGCCAGGCTGGATGGGGCTTTGAGCAGCCTGGTCTAGTGGAAGGTGTCCCTGGCCATGTTAGAAGGGTTGGAACTAGATGATCTTTAAGGTCCCTTCCAACCCAAACCATTCCATGATTCTATGATTTTATGATAAAAACTGTACTCTGGAGTGGTTTCTTGTCCAACTCTATAGATGTTCTACTTACTTAGCCTTTTCTCTTTTTCTGTGAACGGCCTTGCTTTTAAATCACTTCTGAAATTTTGCCAAGGAACAATTTCAAAGATATTGTGCTTGTGCTATTTATTTAATGATTTTGGAAGCTCTTCTCAGCCTTTTCTGGAACCGTATCTTCCTTCTGAACTCCTAAAGTACAAATTAGTCGATAAAGTTAATGTAAGTCACTCTTTTAATTCTTTTCTTTCTTTGAAAACTACACCTCAACAACCTCACCTTTGCAATGCCCAGCTGAAGAAGTGTCAGTGATGGATGACACTATGTAATGTCCAGCTCTTTTGTTCGTATAGTTGTAACTTAGAGCTATAAACTCTTGTGTAATTGACATTTAAGGAAGGTTTTTAAAATCCTACTGCAGACTGAGTTACACTGAGTTAAATACACAATTTACAACAATAAAATCTATATAATTATTTTAAAATTTCAGGTTAGCTGAGAGCTTATGCAAGACGATAAACAGGAAGTAAAAATTGTCTGAAGGACTGTTCAGTATTTTATAAATACATACAATGTATGAGCTTTAAATACAAGCTTAAGTAACAAATGGAAATAAATGTAAAGAACAAAAATTAACTTCATATATCGAAATATTTTTTTTAACTCTTTTTTCCAAGCCCTAATTAAAGTCTTAACCTTTTTTTTTTTGAACTTTGGGCATATAGTCATAACTCATAAGGAACATCCTCCTTTATATTCTATTATGTTATGTGAAAGTGTATACAATTGCATTTTAGTATAAAGCAATTGCATTTTAGTTACCATATCCAAAAGATCTGCCTCTGTGTTTGAGTAACAATGTAGCAAATTAATAGCCTAAAATAATTGTCGTCTTTCGAAAACTGCATTTGAATGGACAAGACAGTCCATGTAATATTTTTAGTCATTTTTCAAAGCTTGGCATTTTTGGAGGTGGAGGATCTTGATAAAACATGAGTTTAGACAGGGAGTTAAGGCTCTAGCACCATTTAGGAAAACAAATACATACTTTTAACTTTCAGCATGTACCTCTGCTATTTTAGTGGGACTTAAGTGTTTGCTTAAATACAGTAAGAATCTGCAACTGTTTTCTAACTTTGATATGAAACACGTCACTATCTAGAAGATAAAGAGGAAAGAAGTAAAAGTAACATTTATAGCTCTACCTATAGCATTATATATTAAATGTAGAATACATTTTGTTTTTTTTCATTGAGCTCACAGTAAACAGAAGAAAAATAACCATAGCTCTTCAGTCTATTAAGCTAAAATATGAAAATTGTCACTTGTTAAATGAAACTTGACAATCTGTTTAAAACTGCTAAGCAGTCATACAAGTTTGCATTTATAATGAGTAAAAAAAGTCTCCAAAACAAACCCCTTACAAGTATGCCATATTTCTGGAAGACAAATTTTCCACAAGCCTCTCTAGGAATCATTAAAAGGACTTATATCAAAAAGATATTGTCCAGATGTCCTCGGAAGTGCGTTTGTATGGAAGATGAAAACAAATTTGACAGTAAATACCAATAGCTTCTTGAAAGCTATTCTTCTTTCTTTTTCTAAGGGATTGACAGCTATAGACCTGAAAACAAACAAAATTCTTAATATAATGTGTTTTGCTATTTGATTATGTTCTTATGAAAAATGGAGGGAGGAACTTTCACTTTTTTCCCCTCTCAGAATGAAAATCCCATTACAGATAACAAACCATTCAGTGTCTATTCACCTCTAATTTGAGCAACATTTATTTAATCTTCTTTTCTGAGAAGCCCATAGAATCTACTATGTAGCCAAAAGTACCTGATAGTGTTATTTAAAATGTTTTGTAATAATATCCCAAACAAACAGTAGTGAGATAGATATATATATATAAAAAAATACTTGGGAACGTAATGTCACGTTTTGACAGAAATGGCTGTAAAACCACAAATTCTTCCCACATGTTGCATGATGTGTGTTTAAATAGAAATACGGATAGACATGAAGCTTTATACTGTACTGATGGTGGTCATTATCACAGTAATTTCATTGGAATATAAGATGGGTTTTGTTTACTAAATTAACGGATAAGGTTAATAAATCACAGTTTACAAACACAGGGCTATAATCTCTGCATCTACACGAAACTTTGGTCTGGAAGGCACGGTATAAAGACTAAAAATAAAATAACCTGAAATACTATTATATGGAAGAAATATTTGTTAGAGATGAATCTACTCACTCAGTGTTCTTCTATTTAAAACCTAATTAATGGAAGGAACAAATTGTAAACTACAAACTGCTAAAGCTGCTAAATCAGACTTAACTGATAAAACAGTGAACCAGACAGCAAACCAGCAAGTAAAATGAAAAAGGACTGCCCATCAACTGCTGATATACAGTATCAGTAGTCAAGTGTAATTCTGATTTAAGATGTTGTGTGGTCACCCAGAAGGAGTTTGTAATTTGTGAACACAGCAGTTCCACTATTAGCTTGAAAAATCCCTATGTATGCCCGTTTTAGCAGTGACCATTGTCTGCAGAAGTATCTCTTCATTTTACCTTTCAGTAGAGGCAGAAGGTTAGGGGATTTACATTATCAGCACATTTGTAACACTGATAAATATGGGCAGGATAATATTAGATACACACAGTGTGAAACTAAAAAAAGGGGAAAAAAACACAAACCAAATAAAACTACATTAGAATGGAAATTCTTCAAATTGATATGGAGTCATCGATATCGAGTCTAGCGCTAGTATTCTTATGTAAGTCAGTATTTTATATTATTGTTAATATTTTAAGGTGACTTCTATTAAACTGTTGAGAACTGTGGAGGAGGAAAATTGAGACAATAAAATGAAATGGCAGGAGAATACTTAATAGGAAGAAGTAAGATTACACAGCTCTTTGATAACAGTCTCCAATCTGTTCCAATCTGTTACTAGCAATTTTTTTACTTATTGCAGCACTTGAAATATCATGGAAGAGTTCAATAGAGCACATACCAGGGGTGCAAAACATGAACTGTGCTTTGAATAACCTATGTATCCTAGGGGAAGACAAATCATAAGGAGCTTTACAAATTTTTGTAGAATCTTCAGATAATAAAATGGTACCAGCTGTAACTGCTATTTTAAAATTCCAAAATGGAGGAAAAGAGGATATAATTAAATTCTTATGATAAATAAATGTCAGAACAGGATGTCTTTATCTATGTGGATCTACGAGTAGCTCAAATAAGCAACTAAATTATGAATTATTCCTAGTGCAGAAGATAGTCTTACCATGATGTGAAGTGTTCTAGCTGTGGAAATTGCATTCCCAGCTTCGATGCACCCAGTAGGAATATGCTTTGTTTCTTTTCTTGTCTCTCCATTTTTTTTAAATGAATTTATTGAATGTTTTAATTTTTGAGGTAAATTTATAGCAAATGTGTAAGGTGATTTGATAAAGCAGAACAAATTGTGAAAGTTTACAATTGTTATGACATTACTTTAGATTCCCCTAGGACAATGGAAAAAATTTGAATGAGGAATGTCTTCCACACAAAGAAGACATACATTTTTCTGAAATATAAACAAAGCTGCATTTTTCATGTATTTCATATTCAGTGTTTCAATGTATATCAAAATATTTCTTTATAAAACCACCTGTCTTCCATTATTTCATAAGGTCCCTCCCTTTTGCCATTGTGTTTTGAGAGCAGTAGGATGTACCTGAAATCAGAGTCTCACAGTCTTATGATCCTTTTTTTTCAGAATAAAGAGAATTAAATTCTAACATTACATCGTCATCCAGACTTATCCCATTTTCATCCACTTAGCTTACTCCTGTGAAATTAAGAAAATTCTGGAGCAAATGAGGAAAACTACAGTGCTAAGAAATCCTTCTGCTTGTGCCAGCCAATATGTTGTGAGTAGAAGAGTCCTTAAGTCATGGATAGTGAAGATCCAGTTTTAAGGAAATTGCAGTCTTGCAAGATTTATAGAGACACACACACACACACACACACATGCACACACACAGATAAGGCAAGATAAATGAACTTCACAATTAACCTGCAACATGCTGTAGGCTTTGCAGAGGTAAAGCACAAAGCTAACTTGCCCTATGAATTTATAAACAACTTTATGAAGCCGTAGCTCTCAGAGAAGGCTTCAGATTTCAGAACTGTAGATTCAAAGCAATATGCAGAATGCTTTAATAAGCAAATTTCATTAATAGGATAGTTGTGTTAAATGAGTTGCTTTTATTAGGAGGAAAAAGTAATAGAACTGAGGAGATGATTGAAATTTGCGATGATAACTCCACAAGATTAATGTGTTCTTTTGTATTTGAAAAGAAAACTCTGAGAAGCACAATAGATAATTTTTTCTGATTCAGACACTGTGATGTGACTGGAAGCTGAAGTATGTTTTTTAATAGATTATTGCCTAGAACACTGCTAGGCCAGTGTAAAATTGTCCTAACTTTCTGTTTTCTTTCATAGACCCAAGAACATTTCTCTGGTTTATAGTTTCAGAGGTTTCCTGGATAATGGCTCCAATAAGGAGAGAGTGTATTCTAAAAGTTTCCCAGTGTATCTAAGGAAAATGAAGATCATAATTGTTTTGGGATGAGTGGTCATATGAAAACCCTGAGGTTGTTCAGATGAGAGCATTTGAAAATACAGTAATTGTTCAAGACGACTAGGTGATAATGTAGTTCTTGCTTATTTTTCACATAAGATTTTTTTCTGTGATTGGATTCAGTTCAAGATTGATATCTCAATTCAGGTATGTACACGGGATGTAAGTATTTAAGCTCCTATTATGGACAATGGCAATGCAGTCAATAAAGTCATTGGACCCTGGAGAAACTCCGATCACATATAGTACACACTTTGGTTGCATCCCCGCAACCTTAATATTTTCATTGTAAGGAGAATTTGCTTTGAGTAGAGTCTTTCTAGTACCATGGCTAGAAAAAGCCATTAGCAACTGAAATATCCTAGGTCCATTCCCTAAATGCATAATTTCAGTGTCGTTGCAGCCAAAAGGAATAAGCTTTGTGAGCTCCAAGACCATGCTAGTATCCAAAATAAATTGCAGTATGTAGATATAGTTGGGAGACTTGTTGCTCTTTATGCAAACTAGAGCACTAATGTCATTAACTTTTGGTGTCCGTCATTGTGGCACAGTGCCAGCTGTGGCACTGTTTTAATTTACTAGCCTACAGATACCTCTGTGCTTAATCACTGAAGCAGCTTCCTGCAATTCTCTGACTGTGCTGACCAAAATCAGTACTCAGTCACCTAAACATCGAGTCTTAAAGATATTCACTGTTCCTTGTTCAATCTCTAGTTGCTTCAAAACAATGTGGCTTCTTCACAGAAGTCTTGTGTCATATTTACCTATTCCACAACTCTATTACCAATGGGTCCCACTACAGCTTAACCAATATAGATGTGATGATAAAACTCCCCTTGTTTTAATCTGCTTTCTGAGGAAATCTAGCAGCTGAGTTAGAGCTGGTTGTTTATATTAGGAGCTTGAAAACAATGAAATGCATAAAATAATCCATATCTCTTGGTGTCATTACTTCCAGGGGGTAAAAAAAAAAGTGCATTTTTTCTAGTGAGAATGAGATGCACCACAGGTTAATCATTGATCAATCCATTAGCTAGAGGGGGTTTATAGCCTTACTTGCCAACTTTATTGATACCATGTAAATACAAAATATAACAATTGTTTGAGATTATATACATTTTTGTGAAAAAGAAAATAGAATGGTATTGTAATGAAAAATGACAGTCTTTTTACAAGGACATCTTATTATAGAGTTTTCCACTAAACACTCTTGACCAAAACCGCTTCAAATGGTACCTCATTATGTAACTCACTAATAGCATTTCAGACCCTCAAAAATGTCAGGAACTTCAACATTGAGTTCACATGGGTTTTGAACTCAAGTGAAAGAGGTTCCTCACAGCTTGTGATCATTAATTTGCAAGTTATTTGTCAGTTGCATGGTAAGCAGATGGAATGTACTCATCAGGGTGCAACTTAAATGTGAAGCAAATAAAAAAAGAAAATTGAAAATTATGTCACCAAGCTGGCAGGACATCCACATACTTCCAACCACGAGAATTATAGAGAACTGAAGTTGAAACAAAAGAAAAGACAATATACAGAATGAAATAACTTTTTCTAATCTAGTTCCTAGTTGCATTTTGGGAGCTCTGCCGTAAAAAAAATTAGCTGCTGACTTAGATTCAGAACAGTGAAAGGAAAAACAACTTAAAAGATTTTAATCCTTTAAAAGACAACACAAATTCTAACTTTTTTTTCATACTATGGTGACTTTTTAGGCTTGGTATTCTAAATCTGAATCATCAGTGCAACCATCAGTGCATTCTCAACACTGAACAAAGTATGAACTGGCTTTATAAAATTAATTTAAACATATGTGACTCTGAAACTACTGAGCTAGCTATGAAATTAGTTTTCTGAACGCTTTCTGAATCGGCTGATTTAAAATCTAAACCAGCATCATCTTTGATTCTATGCTCTTATGTAAACTGAATTATAACAAAGTACTTTCACTCTTCAAAATATTTTAATCAGCACTTAGTACCCTTCAATACTGATGTGTAGAAGCTGAAGTATTTATGTTGGTCACCTCTTTCTTGACAGTTTCTGTTTGTAACTTCTTGTCTCTGGTAAGAATAGGAGAAGATACCGTAAAATACAAAAACATATACTAATAAAGTTGTAACTGGGTAGTTTCAGGGATTTCTCTGTCCCTTTTTTGTGAAATATAAAATTTTATATATAATCTGTGTATGTCTGTGTATGTAAGCACATGCATGTGTGACCATGTGTCTGTGTGTGTGTGTATTTAGGTAATTTATACAGTCCTGAGAGCAGATTAGGCATTAATCCTTCTGTTATTTATCCTGCAATGTTTCTTTTTTTTTTCAATAGAATATATATAATTAGACCCTAATTCCAGTATGCTGTATCTCCTAAATTAAAATTTTTATTCTTATGATTTAAAGAAAAAAAAATCATAAAAATAAAATAAGTTTTCAGTTTTTTTTTTTTTTTCCAAATCCATATTTTCTAAACATTTGGCTAATTTAGGGAACACTATACAACAACGGCAAGTTTTCATTTCAGTACGTCATTAACATATTATACCTGAATTCAGTCACTCATCACAAATATAAAATGTAATTTTCATTAAAGTCAAAATCAGCTTTGGGATTTCATCTTTCTTGATTGGTTGAAACTTTTACAAAGTTTATATGGGTGATGAAATTAGATCTAATTTATCCAGTTTGATATATCTCCCCAATCACATTTACAAAGGAGGAACTATGTTAAATGAGTTACATAGATGAAGAAAAGAGAGGTCCCTAAAGAAATCCCCCTTGATGTATATAATTAAGTGTCTTGTTAGAGACAACTCTAGTGATTCTCTTCTGTTAAAACAATATTTTCTCCTAATTTATTCTAATTAAGCAGGTTGTCATGAGGTCACTTATTTGGCTGTTCATCATTCTCTGAAGTTCTTTCTACAAGCCAAACACAGTGTGGCACAATTATTCCTGTCAAAGCAGAGATTTTCTACTTCAATATTAAATATATTGAAACCATTCTTTTCTATTTCCATTATTTCAGCAGAAAAATCAGTGAACGAGTCATGTCAAGTGGTGACTAATTTGGAAAGTGAACTATACGACACACATTACAAAGGAAGGAACATCATGCCAAGGACAGTAATAAAAAAGAAAGCCACAGTAACAAACCAGGAGGAACTGTTGCACAAAACACCCTCTTCCAGGAAGGCCCGTTCTCTCTGGGTTACCCTCACACCTCCGTTGTCCTCAGCCCCCAGACACACAAAGGGCTATGGTTTTTCAGGCAGTGACTGAGTGACTGGGGAGGAAGGAGGGGGGTGATGCCACCCCCTCCCCAGCGGGGCCACCCCCAGAGCTGAAGCTGGAGCAGGGGAAGCAGCAGTCACTGGCACCAGCACGGGTGACACCCAGCTCAGGCCACCTCTAATCTGAGTCCTTGCACTGCTGGGTCAGCGCACAGTCGGGCCTCCTCTGCTGAGGGCAGAAATCATGTCTACTGGGCTACAAGTGAAGTTTGGTAGATATCCCCAAAGACCTCAGGAAGCAAATTATGCACACCTGAAGGAAGGAACTGAAATTTAGGATTGTCACAGTTAGACAGATCAGTTTCCTACAAAACTTTTGGTTAACTGGCAACTGAAACAAACTGAAGTGCTAAAAGAAGGAATAGGAAAGGCAAGTTCAACTGAAAAAAAAAAAATTTTTTTGCATGATAATTTAGAGATTGAGAATCCTCAACCTAGTTGCATTGTCACTAATTCAGATTAATAATCTTCCTGTTAGATAGATAATTTCCAAACGGAATAAATAATCCAAGGAGAAGTAAAAAATAATTAATAAGGAAACGTGAATAAAGCCATTCCTGAAACTGTATATTATTTATCAATAGTGTAGCTATGTATAGGTCTCCTTCATCCAGCATTAACATCCTTGGTTTTTGCTGAAGACTGAAATTCGCAAAAGAAATGGCGGGTGTTCACACTGTGAATAAAATTAAATATCGTACATTGAAATGAAAGTTACAATGGCATAAAGATATGACAGCAGGAGAGTGGACTGATTTTTTTAATGTCAAATATTTTGTAATCTAGCTTTTGCAATGAAAATGCTAGTGCTTTATCAACCTGCTGATTGAGAAAGCAAAATCATCAACAGTTTCTCAGATACCTTCTTGTTAATTTAATCAGAAAACATGAATTTCTCTTTCTCATAAAAATGCCTTCCCACTCAAATAGTAACTTCTAATCAAAAGAAAGAAAGAGAGAAATAGATAAAGGAAGAAGGAGGGGAGGGGAGAAAGGGAGAGAGCAGGTTAATATTCATATAGGAAATATATTATGCCAGAACAAATTTGACGTAGATCTGAAATAAATCTTGCCTCCATCCATAACCAGTCCCCTTCCATCACTGACAGCATATCATGTACGCTGTCATAATTTAGCCATAATTTACTCAAGGTCCATTTTAAAAATAGTTAGGATTTTTTTTTGCGTATTAATCCTGTAGGAACACTGTTTCAGAAACATACTTATACAGTGTTTTTAAATCTTGCTTTAGTTTTCAGGCTAATGCAGACATGGTATTTTATGTTCATGCCTTCTTTTTCTTTAAATTGATCTTTATTCCACTGATTGTTTTGAAGCATGTATAGAGGACGTTGAAACGGAATATTTGCAAATATATATCTCTCTATATATCAGGTAATCAGATATTACTGTGATGGGAGTGTTTTGAACACTGATAAGGGAGGCTGTTTTTTTACTTCAAACTTTAAAACTTTAAAACTAAGCTCATTCATTAACAGTGCGTTCTGTGCTGATAGTTTTCGCACAATATTAATTATCATCACTACATACGCAAAACCGTTAATCATTTATATCTGAAATTAGCTGTTAGTATACAATACCACGAAGCTGATACTATACAGTTATTGCGATGACTACGCTCCTTGGTTGTTTGTAGTTGCTGAGGTCAATGTGATCAGGCTTGAGAAATCTTCGACAAGTGAGCCTGTCTTCTTTTCCTCCATTCTTCTTCTTCATGCATGATGTTTTCATGCTTCTTGCCCCCAGCTGAAAAGGGAGAGCTTAATTGTTCCCAAAAGGGGGATTTCAGCTGCTCCCAGTATTGCTTCTCCTTTTTGGTTCTGCCAGTCACACTTTGCAGTCTCTTGGGGTTTTTTGTTATTCTTAACCTGTTCCTTATCATGAAATGTTTGTTGTTTGGATGGCTTTTTGTGCAAGTACACATCCTTGTTTTCTTCACTGGTGGCCAGTTTAATGGGGTTCTTCAGCTATAATAGTTTTCTTCAGCTAGTCTATCAGACCCCTCAACAAAGCTTACTGGTAGGAAATTATTTAAGTATTATTAGATATCAACATAATCAAATAGATTATGCAACTCTGTCCAAGAATTATTTGTTAGCAGACAACATGTGATGCTGAATCAGACCAAAGATGCATCATGCTCATATATTGACTCCTAGAGAGATCAAACTTAGATTTATGGAGAACCTTTCTTACGTGCGTCTAATTCAACCTCTAATCATTTGTAGATCAGGGTGTTTCCGAGTAAGATGTAGTATCTATGCATTCACTGTCACACAATAGATTTCTTTTCTATGAACTTTTCTTCCATCCCTGGAGCCCATTTATACTTTGATCATCCACAACATGCTATAACATTGAATTCCACAGCTTATCTAGACATTATGTAAGGATTCCTCTGCCTTTATTTTTCAGTTTCTTTCTACTTCATTCTCCTTAGCAGTAGGTAAGGTAGCCGATCCCTCCACTCTAGTGACTCATTTTATTTGATGTCCCTGTTAGTGATTAACATTACAAGTTATTAAATCTGAGTTCCTCCCTAATTTTTACTGGTACTTCTTAGTCCCACTGATCAGTCCTCTACAAAGAGTTGGAACAAGTCGTTACACTGCAGAATGAAAAATCTGAAATTAAGGTGAAACACGGGACAAATGCACTTTTAGTCAAAGGAAATTTACACTTTGAAACACTTATTCACATGGAAAAAGATTCCAATAGTAGCAGCTGATATGATTATATGAATTTATCTCATGAATCTAGTCTGTGCTCTGGTTGATAGAGTGATTGGAAGATCATTCTTAAAAAGGAACACAACATTATTTAAATATGTCAGTATCCATTGTTTTAGGAGGTGAAGTGACAAAGTTTTGAAATAATTCTTTGACAAAGTCAGCTTTGTCCGCTATACTGCTAATTTCTCATCGTTTGATCTTCTAATGTAAACATATCAACTAATGCATTATTCTTTTTGTTTCTGTGTTTATATCTTTTTCTTTCTTGATTTAGTGAAATTCATTATAAAAATAATTTGTAGACTGGAGGTGAGTTACAAGTCTAGTTTTAGCTTTGTAGCTGTCAATTAGTAATTTCTCTGTGTCTGGTATTTCCTGGTTCATAGTGAAAAGTGTTTCAAAATTTTGCTGGCGATGGTATTTGTTAAAATACTGTATTCGATATTTTCTTTTATTTCTAACTGAGGAGATAAAATTGGTGTTTCTTTGTGCTTCCAGTATATCTTTTCTAAAAGACATTAAACGTTCAAGGAGATCTGAACTGTCACAAAACCACTGTTAGAGGCTAGAGATGGAGAGGTAGCAGTTTGTATATAGCTTCAAAGTAAGAAAAAAACCCTACTTTTGAAAGCAGTCCATTCCAGACTACTGGCTGCAATTTAGCAGTTCTTTCTAGATAGCTCTGCTGATCTGAGACCTGACCTAATACTCATAAAGGTTAGTTGCAGTTTGTCAGTGTAGACATTAGATGAGTTCTATCAGTATCCTTTGCTGTGGAAGGAAGCCTTAAGATTGAAACTGGTCATCTCTGATAAACTGCTAAGAAAATACTGGTTACATTATAGAGTAGGTGGAAAGATATGATCAAAACCAGGCATAAAGAAAGGCTAGGAAGAAACATAGCTTTAGAAAATCATGGAGGTATGCTGTAGGGCATAGGGGAATTGAGTCTATTGATTTTTTACCTTGTGCACTACAACTTGTGATCACAGCTAGATGGTATTTCCTGATTTGGAGTGAATTATTTGATGTCATTTCTTTTTTTTTTTTTTTTAAGAACATAAGATATTATCATATCATGATGTAGCATATGATTTCTTACTCATTAATGTCTGGCATATTTTGTTGAGTGAACTAGACACTGAAACCAAAACCACTATTGTGTAAGTTGTAACAAAATGCTCTGTGAACTTTCTTAATTAAATGGCATTCTGCTATCATCAGTAAATTGTATTGACAGAACACAAAAAGTTTTAGAACACAAACTCTATGAACTCACATTTAGCAATTTAACACGGCTTTGCTGAGGCCACTATCATTTTACTTCAAGCTACAAGTTCAAGATGTGAGATTCTCACACAAATAGGAATATACACTTTTGGTTTTGATGGAATTCAGCTCACAGGTTCTGTAAAGTATACACCCTAATTCTTGGATTATTGTGGAATGAAGAAGATTGAAAGGGGAGGAAAACCTATTTCTGATAAATAGATTCCACTTAACATGTATGAATTAATGACTCAGAGTGTGGAAGAATGAGTAACATGCTCTTGCACTCACTTTAAATGCTTCAAATGGAGACATCAGGTAGATTCAAGTCCTCAAGGGCTGTGCAAGTACTTCAGCATTGAATGTTCTGTGAGAGGAATGATTAATCCCCCGATTCCAACATAATAAACTGTGGGATGCTCAACTGCATGAAGTCTGAGACATTCTTGTCAGATAAGCAATCAAAACTTAATTCCTCAGAAAACTACATGTGAAGTGCAGGTCCCTCTTTTGGGCTCTATTTTTTGGTTTGTGGGTTTTTTTGGTTTTGGTTTGTTTTGTTGTTGTTGGGTTTTTTTAATTAATTTTACTAGCTGGGCCAGAACAGACAGACTTGTTTGTCAACTAAAAGCTCATCTACAAGAAAAGAGTTTCTGTACAACAGGTGGGTTTCTAGAAAACTGCCACCTGCACAAGCATTAAATAATAGTGCACCTTTTCTTACCCTGGCTTCTTTGCAGACTGATACAGATTAATACATTTATCCTTTTATGGAAATTCATTCTTAAAAAATATTTTCAGGGATATTCATTCTTCACTTGTTGAAAACATGAATATATTTTTCAGTCATTAAATAACATTCCTTTCCCCTCATGTCTTTTTTTTTTTTTTACTTGAAAATGTACCTGTTGTCCCCATTAATTCTTTTTTGTTCTAGGGCTTAATTCAGTAAGAGATTAAAAGTACTTCTGTATGATACAACCAAATGACTTAACTAGTGCTAATGCCCTGCATTAGCCATGCTGTATTGGGATCAGGTAGAGCTACTCTGGTTACATGACTTCTGAAATTTGCTTGTCCCAAATTAACCTACCTACTTTTATACAAAACTTCATTGTGCCATTTAGACAGGAAATTAATTCCTCCAAGATGTTGGGAGAGTTTGGAGTGACTGAAAAAAGAAACTGAGGATGAAGAAATTGGCTTGAAAAGTCAGAGGCCTATCTTGAGGATAGGAACATATATCTGTAGTTAATAAAGTTGCATCTTTTAAACTACAGAAAAAAAACTTGTGCTTTATCTGATCATGTGCGTATGAAAGAGCTACAGATTCTCTATAAAACTTCAGTGAAGATGTATCCATTAAGCAATTAAGCAAATCAGGGCCAGGCTCAGCATCCCCTGTAAAATAGTGGGGGAAAAAACCGAGAGGCAAACTGTCCTTGTGTATAGTAGACAGCAGTAAGAGCTGAGACTTAAAGTGCACAATCTGATGTTCTTACTTAAGATAAGGAAAACTCTATTCAAAAAAACACAAAAGACAAAAATAGTCAGGAGTGAGGTATTCAATTTGGTATCCTATTAAAAATAGGGACCGAACATGACTCTATATTGGTGGCAGCTTTGTAAAATTCGTATTTCCAAGTTAAAAAAATAAGGCTTTCAAATACTTCCCTCTGCAGATGAGTGGCTTGGCGCCATTTAGTTAG
Source organism: Dromas ardeola (assembly GCA_013398915.1). Classification (NCBI taxonomy): domain Eukaryota; kingdom Metazoa; phylum Chordata; class Aves; order Charadriiformes; family Dromadidae; genus Dromas; species Dromas ardeola. The sequence continues at coordinate 14,788 of VYZM01017043.1, forward strand.
AGAAAAAATCACATGTAGCAAGAGTATTTCATGAAAGTACACACCACCCCCACCACCCCCTGCTTTATGTTAACATATGATAACTTAATGTGAAAATCACAATACATACACAGAACCAATGGGAAGAAGATGAACCAATGGGAAGGGTCAGGATGAATCTACTTTACCACACAGGTGAAGATCTGCTTCCCACACAGGATCTTTGTCAGGATCTCCGGACATGGGAGCACAGGTGCAATGATACCCCATTATCAGAAGAGTGAGAGTTCAGGACAATAACCTCTTGATTCCTAAAATAAAATTAACTTCTCCTGTAGTATGATACTGTTCTGTTACAAATAGTCTTTCCTTCAACAACAACAAGAAAATAGTTAATTTAGTTGAATGTACTGATTTTGCCTGCTTTTAGAAGTAATTGAGATTATATGATAAACCTTACTAAACTATTCCTTCATTGGATTAGTCCTCATGGTATTTCATTCCTACCTGAGGTAGAATTTCGGAAATCCTCAAATATTCCATTTATATATAATTCAAAAACTGTTGGGATTTTTTTTTGTAAAACAATATATATCTTTATTTCAGCATTTGCTGTGGTTACGTAGTCTGAATGGTGTAATAGAAAAAATGAATGTCTCCTACTTTGTATTTCATCACATTTGAGTAACTAAATGAATAAGCACTTTCCAAAGGTATCCAAATGTTGTCTTTCCAAAAAAAGGTTCATTATATAATAATTCAATATACTATTGTTATTTTTATGGAATTATTTATCTTTCACAACTGAAGAAAAAGTTTGACATGTTAGTAAGAAATGATAGAGAAACTTCAGCAATTAAAGGTGAATCATCAGGAGATGCCTGTTCTCTAGAGTACCATGATCCATAACAATGTGTCACCACCAAATGAAACAGAGTAGGTGATGTCTAATGGCATACAAAGAAGTCATTATTACCACCCACTGTTGCTTCTAATGTACCACAGAGGTATTTATAAAAACAGCTCTGTTAACCTTATGTCATTTGCATCGAAACATACAATAACTACTATAATTCAAACACTTGCCTATAGTAGTTAAGAAAAGACAAGAGAATACACCTCATGGGGGATTTACTGGAATAGAAAAAAAGGACTTACTTTTGTTAAAACAGGACAAGACTGATTCAAGTGTAAGATTATTATTTTCCAAGGAACCTAAAAAAACCAAGTGAGCAATAGATGGACTCTCTACTATTAATATTTGTGGGTTTTTTCTGAAACTGGAAAAGATATAGATACAAAATAAATCTTCAGCATTATTCATTTATATAAATATAGATATAAATAATATAAATAAATACATACAGATACTTTTAAAAATATATACATAAATTCAAAAAACATAGCTGCTAATGACACAGTCTCCATCAGCAGGAATGAAAAATTTCCATTACTCAAGAAGTTTGTAGACTGTATTTTCTATTTGCACTGTACACTAAAATGTGCTGATACGGCATGAAGGCTCCTTAGGATGGTGAACACACTGAAATGACAGCTTTCTGGGTAAAAGCTTCATTTAGAAGATTTGCAACACGTTTATTTTAAAATAACAGCGTTTGCCCTCTTCAGTTGTCTCAAAAGAAAAAAAGTAGGTATGTTCTCTGTCCAGAATGAGGACAGAGAAAGATGTCTGGGCACAGAAGAGTTTTTAAACATATTAATGTTTAAACATACTTCTCTCTCCATTAATCACTGCACTGTGATCCCATTGCTTTTCATTTATTTTTTTTAAGATCTCTCTTTCTGTGCTAAAACCTTAGGCAGGGTTAGATTATTTTTTTTAAAGGATCAGGTACCAAAAAGTCATTGCAGTGCCTAAGCTTAATATCCGGCTTGTTTATGAAATTTAACAACCTTAACTCTCTACATTAATTTCAATTTACGTTTCAGCCCAATATCTGCAGGTATGAGAACTTTCTTAATGGTCTAATTATTCATAACTAAATCCTGATATCATTTGCAACAAAAAAAAAATCTCAAAATATCACGACACTGATGTTGAAATTTTGAAAATTTGAAACACATCCTTTTACAGGAATTATTGCATGTCTTCCCTTGCAGGGGTGATGCTTATGCCATATGTAGATGATTTTCAACCACTACAGAAGAGTCAGAAGCATTCACAACTTGGTCTGACACATTTATTTAGTGACAATTCTCCCCTCTTTAAAGAGGATGCTACCTCTACCTTCTCCACAGTCAGAGCACATATTTTTATGATCATCTGTACTACCATTCTGAGCTAGAAAGACAGAAAGCTCAACCTAGGTATGGTATAAAGAGGCTAAAAAGGTGACAAAAGCCTGAAGTCTGACACTAGGCTTCAGGAACTCAGTGTGTGTACAATACGATTGAGACAGTTCTAACTTCTTATATAAGTCTTGACAATCCCTCCAGGCTATCCCATTGTCCAAACCACATTCAGCTTTCTATGCTGAAAGTTACTTTCCATGCCCAAATCCAGTGTTTAATTCTACCATAAGAATTGTGGTGGATTCCTGAAAAGACTTTTTTCCTTATGGGTTGAAAGTGGGAAAAAACCCTTTCCATCTAAGTAATCGCTTCTAGAAAAAAATTGGCTCTTATCTTCAAGCATCTTCATGGCCTAGGCCTAAAATCTCTCAAAGTTCTTACAAAGCTTTGAAATGAAGATTTTCATTAGCAGCTAGTTTATTAGACATTACAGAGCTAATTATCAAGGTTAAAGCTAATCTTACCGATGGCAGACCTGAAAGGAGTCAAGACCTTCTTCCCCTTCCCTTCCCTTCCCTTCCCTTCCCTTCCCTGTGCTTCCCCCCAAAAAGATCATCTTATAATTAAACACAATATCATTATGTGTCTGTGTACATGAGAAATTGCAGTTGTACCACTAGTCTTAATTTTTGGTATTTCCCAACTTTAACTGTTGACTTTTCAACCTTAATATTGCTTTTCTGTACTCCTTCATATGTTGGTTTTATGGGTAAGACAGCTTTAATTATTATGAATGGTGATTTTCCAGAGCATTAAAGCCAAACAGAACAGTAGAATAATCCATTTAATATATTATAAATAAACCGATAAGCACTTAAAACTAATTCTCAATTCAATCAAGAAGGTTTCCATGAAGCGTCCATACAGAAATCTTTACTACAAGACATTTTTAATTCACAGTTTTAAATGGAAAATAAATGCCATTCAAATAGTTTTGCTCATATTCATGCATATTATCATTTCTTTGTTTTTATCAACACTACAAGCTTTCTCGTTTTTCATGGTTTCAGTTTCTTCATGGTACAATGAATAGATGTTCCATGAAAATTATGTTAAAATAACAGAGGAATGCCCATGAATATTCATAGGACAAATTATTATTCTTGTTTCTTTATTGTGATGGAACACGGGAAAGCTTGTACATGCAGAAAATAATGTAAAGAGGGATTTGGAAGAAGGAATTTGTATTTTGTGTGTAGTTTTCAACACTTAAATTTCTGTTCAGGATTAGCATTTAACAAAAAAGTGACAGTTACTTTGAAGAAAAAAAAAAAAAAAGAACAAAAAGCCCATCAACAAAAAATACCTGATAAAATGAAATCTGTTTCTCAGATAAAATGAAAAAAAACACAAGAATATCATAACTCTTTAGAAATTAGAAGCTAGTACAGTAATAATGTTCTTGAATGGCTGTGGTCTTCCTTCCCTGTTTGATGTGTTACAGTGACCTTCAGAAAGTGCTGAGGTCAGCCAAGAGGCTACAGAAAAGACACAGAAAGATAAAAATAGAGTTAGTCAAGTGTTAAAACAGCGTATGAAGTGCAGCTCTGATCTGCATGAGGAAAAGGGATCTGCTCAGCCTCACAGGCACTCCTGCAACACCTTCCCCATTTGGATGGTTTCCACACAAAGGATGTGTCCAGCTTTCAGTCCCATCTGCTGGGTAGGCACCCAGGCTGTGTCCTAGCTGCCGTTCAGGACAGGACCTGGCTACATGCTATACTCCCACATTAACTTTTTTTAGAAGGCAAACCAAACATCCTGGCAGGGTGAGTGCTTGTATACAATCCCTTTATTAAATGATGGAAGGAAAAAGGCTGTAAGGCACATTGTACAGCGTACTTTCCCTGCCCCTGTAAACAATCATGTTGTGCAGGACAGAGCTACTGAAGATGTTAAAGTTCCTTTGTTCCCTTGTACAGCTAAATACCAGATACATGTAACAGCCATTACAAAAAAAAGAATCAATAAAAATCCCTACATTAGCACATTCACGTGTGTGTAATTGTGTGCATGCAAAAATGTGTCTGAGTTTATCTACATATAGTTAATCTACTTCCTTTATGGATTCTTATTGGCTAAGGATCAAAATATTTCCATAAAACCATCTCTAAAAAAAATGTTCATGAAGAAATAGCTGATGAAGAAATAAAGTGAAGAAAATCCATTGCCTACAAAAGATCTATACCGATTGCAATTTTCAGCATGAAAAAAAACCCTTTGCCTCAAGATGTATCAGTGATCAGCAGGATTTAATACATTTTTTTTTTTTAAGTAATTGTGTATCATTGTGGCTGTTGCTAGGCTAGAATTCCCTGTCATTTTATCTCTGTAGCAATCTCATAGCAGGATTTTTTCTTAACTCCTTCATCTAATAGAAAGTGGAATGATCTTTTAAGACAGCTGAAGACATCTTTTTTGTCAATGCGCTGGGACAGGCATTTGCTTATGCTCCTATAGAATGACATCACACAATCTGCATCATCCATTACCAAATTCCTTAGTTCTATAGTAAATCAAGAACAGCCTAATCTTCTGGTTTCTTGCACCTCGTGTTATTGCTGACATCCCACAAATGGAGCACAACATGCTAATGGGTCAGAATTCTTGGGTGTGGTTTGTCTGATGTAATTTAAGTGTCTGCATCTGAGTTCATTAATGTAGGCTCCCTTTAGAGCCAATGAAAGAAACAGGTATTTCGAACAGGACTTTAATCTTGCTTGGAAGTAGGCTTCTGTATTTTTTTCTGATGATTTTATCATAAAACTACACTTCCACTGACTCTGCAGAGATGTACAGACTACATTAGGATGACTAGCCTATATATGGATACCGACACTGGGAATGACTACAGTTAGGTAAGGTCCATCCTATCTAGACTCCCTTTACAATCAATGGAAAGGCATGACATTTCAGGGGGATGATTCACCTTGTCTTAAGTAGGCGTCCACAACAGGTGAACAGATGAATCACGCTTCTGCTGTTGTATATGGATTTCTTTTACTGAATTCTAAAAATATCCCCCAGGTGGGAATTATTACACCCATTTTCCATGTGGCTAAGTAGTGATTAAAGAGCAGATTTGAGAAAGCTGTATATAAGCCCTGAATACCAGTTGTTTCTCAACTTCTCCACTTTATTTGTATTTAATACCTTTTTTTTTAACTTATATGTAAAAAATACTTATTTATTTATTTATTTAATGTGTTAGGGTTTCTTCATATGTGCATTGATAACTCTTTCAAGCAGATATTAGTACAATATTTCTTAAGATGTATTAACAAATTACCTGTTATTCAACATTACACTTAAGTAAATCATACCGACAAATTAATAGTAATATTGATCAGAATTTGGAGGACAATGAAATACAGACATAATTTTATTATTAACAGAAGTATGTGGATATTAATATTTAACTTCAAGGGTCAGAGAGGGCTTTGACCTGCTTTCTAGCATGGCTCATAACAACCGTGGTTGTTACTTATTTGTAGTGTTAAATGGCATCTTTGTCAAATAATCAGTGTTCAGTTTTGGTTATCTTTAGCCTAGCATTCCTGGATTCAAGTTACTTTGTAGTCCTTCTGCCTACCTAGCCACCAGCTGAAGTGTGAGAACATATGAAGAATACTTCAGACTCCATAGTTACAACCTCGGTTCCTTCCTCCACATGGGTACAGTTAATCAAACGTTTTATAGGAACCATATTTGCTGTGGCAGCTTGTTGCTTCTAGTCAGTGCTAGCTAAGAAAAGTGACAAATTACTCATAAGCAAATACATGTATTTTAATTTTTTTTCTTACTCCTTTTTGACCTGAAGATGAATCTCTGTGCTGATATGAGGAATATAGAAAAGAAAGAAAACCAAATCCAAAACCAATTACCTGTAAATAAAATCCAGCCTCACTTCACAGACTGGAAAGCAGACAGACTCAAAATATTAGGAAAAAACAGTTTTAACTATAACCACACTACAAAGCAGGGAGGAATATAGCAAATATAACATAGGGGCAGCCAAGCTAAGCCTACCGGTCAATTAAGCCTTTTCCTTCTTCTCCATTGACAACCAGGGAAGAACAAGGAGTGCCAAGTAATTATCTTCTTCACTCCTGTTAAAATACAAGAATTGTTGCAGCCACTTGTAGGAGTAAAGATCTGTAACAATCAGGCCTGCTCCACCCCACTTCTTCAACCTTGGGAACTGATTCCCTGGTAATATAATCAAAGGATGGGGAAGAAAATAATTTAATCTCCTTCAAATAATGTTATCAATTTTGCTGGCAGCAAAGTTTAATTGCAATTATATTTATAAATATCCAGTTGGAACTTTTCAGCTAGGTTTTTATTTTTCCTTGTTTGATTTTTTTTTTTTTCCATTTTTCTTGAAAGCTACATGGGAAAGACATGTTACTGGCAATATTTTGTCCAGTTACCCTGTATAATTTACAGAAAAGTGTGTTTCATTTACATAGACATTTTTCTCTTGCTGTTAATGGGCACCACATTAACAAGGGATAAAAATGATAAGAAGCTCTTATCTGTACAGACAGAATTTTCTTGACTTCTCTGTAAGAGAAGCCACAGCTTTTCAGGAAGATCACAAATGAGTTTATTGATCCTGAGGACATTTAGAGAAAGTAAAGTGGTGCAATTTATGCCTTCTTTCCTTCTCTTCTTCATTACTTCAATGTAATTTCTTTCATTTTTTCAATATATTTTACATTTTTTTTTTACTTTTAAACATTCATAGGTAGCTCCTTTCAAACTGTGGAAGAAAGTACAATTTCTTAGTCAAAGGCTAAGAAATTAATTGAAAATATATTCTCACTACTAGCCTGGAATACACAAGGCACGTAGAAATAACACTATGCCATAGTCTACCTTTTAAACAAGAGAGTATGACACAGCTGTCCATACCGGAAGTTATTAAATCAAGAAGAAACAGGAATCAGTTTCAGGTTCTGAACTGTAGTATCACATTCAGAGTTACTACTGTCTGATTTAAGCAGCTTTCCTGCTCTTAATTTAACATATTCATTGGTTTGAATCACAGGAGCTTAATTTATCGCTGTGAATTCCACCCACATAGTTTGATGACTAAAATTTACATATTATGATACTGACCATTGTCATTCCTGACTGTATGAATATCGGCTTGACAAACTAAAATAGAACTCATCAAGAGAAAACTACATCAGTATTACCCAGTATCCAGCACCAGGTAATAATAACTATTTCAATCTTAACAAGATGTCTCAGGTTTGGAAATAGATTTTCTTACTTTGAGCTATGAAAACACTTATCTTAAATCATGTATCTGTTTCTATAGTATTGTTTACCATCTGCATGGCAATATAACTTGGTTCTGAATTTTGAGATATATTTTACATTGGAGAATGCAAACAAAGAATATTGTAAGATACTCCGTAAACATTTGCCTGTACTAATTGAAAAGAAGCACCATATTCCTGTAGATAAACTGCAGAAAACTGCTGTAAATCTATTTCCATAATCCCTAAAATCATTTGTAGTAGTTTTATCACATAAATTTATCCCAATCTAAGGGACAATAGTGTTGTCTTTATAGCTATAAAACTTTAATATGATAGAAAGAAAATGTTAACTGAAAGGAAGAATGTTAATTTTTCCCTACTCAACATGTGCGTGCCTCTTATCATGTCTAAAGGCCCATCTATGTCTATTATTTTCCTTTGCACCTTCAACAACTTACCTGACAGCATACCACCAAACCCAACTTTGATGCCTCTCTCACTTCACAGACGTTTGCCGTTACTAGTTCTAAAGTCACTCCACTCAATGTTTCAGGAAAAGATGTCTGTGCCAGACAAAACTTTACTGCTGTTTTCCCCCTTCCAGAACACACAGCCTGTCCTCAGTAGAGGGGAATAAAAATCTTAAAAGTAGTTCAATTAGCTTTTAGTTTAAATGCTCTGATCTCCTCTCTACATACCCTCTCCTGGCTGAGCTATAAAAGCATGTGCTTTCCTCTATACACACATATAGAGCAATATGCTTCACTTCATAAGCTGAGAACATGAAAACTGTGCTTTAACATAGCCATGGATGGAGGTATACACCAAAGAATGCAGATTGGGAGTCTGTAGCCTGCATTACAGTGACAACACAAATGGATACCATAGGGAATGAGCAAAAAGCCAAGTTATTGTGTGGATACTTAGGTGGGAAGTAGGAACACAGAGATGATTTTACTTCTATACGCAATGCGTGTGTTATATTCAGTGTCTACATCTTAAAATGTTGAAAAATTAAAGAAAAAGTTGCAGAATAAAGCCATATAAATTATTTAGGGACTGGAGAAAATGTCTGACAGTAAGAGCATTAGAGAGTTCAATCTATTTATCTTATCCAAAGGAGACAGAGAGGTGGATTGATTACTGTGTATAAGAAACCTTCAGGCAAAGAAGAATGAATAATAGAACAAGGATTTTGTTTTCTTTTTCCTCTCCTTAGTAAATTTCATGTACTTCTCTACTTGTTCATTTCAGGTAAAATGAACTCTCTGAACTTTGTGAAATCTATCCTAAAATAATCATTATGAAATAGGATCTAATTTTGTGAAATTAGGTTAAACCCTTTAGTCTAAGCACTGTTATTTTCCAGAAAGTTTTATATAATCTGAGAAGTATATCACTTAAGAATGTCCTGAAACAGACAACATTATTACTTCTAGCTTGGGACCATCAGGAAAAGAGATCACACATCTTGGTGAAGAATATTTTTGTGATAGATGGCAACTTACATTTAAAAAAAGAGTAGACTCAAAATAGTGAGTTCCCTCTCAAAAAAGGAAGAAGAATTTGGAACAATATGAACTACTGCGAATGTGAACATTTGCTGAACTGTGGAAATTTGCACGAATGATCTAATTAAAGCAGTTAATGTCTCCAAATGGTGTGCCAGCTCACACTCTGCCTTGTCTTCAGCCGCGACCCTGGGAGCCTTGGCTTCTCAGGGTTTCATGCTGCTGGCTCTGTTGGTGGCGGGTGTGCTGCAGGGTTGGCTTCTGTCAGAAGCTGCTAGAAGCTTCCCCCGTGTCCAATAGAGCCAAAGCCAGCTGGCTCCAAAATGGTCCTGCCACTGGCCAAGGCCAAGCCCATCAGTGACAGTGGTAGCACCTCTGTGATAATATATTTAAGAAGGGCAAACAGTTGCTGCGCAACGGCAATTATAGCTGGAGAGAGGAGTGAGAATATGTGAGAGAAACAACCCTGCAGCCACCAAGGTCAGTGAAGAAGGAGAGGGAGGAGGTGCTCCAGGTGCCAGAGCAGAGATTCCCCTGCAGCCCATGGAGAAGATCATGATGATGCAGGCTGTCCCGCTGCAGACCATGGACATAATTAACAGTGGTGCAGATATCTACCTGCAGCCCGTGGAAGACCCCGCACTGGAGCAGGTGGATGCGCCAGAAGGAGGCTGTGACCCCATGGAAAGCCCGCACTGGAGCAAGCACCTGACAGGACCTGTGACCCTGTGGGGAGAGGAGCCCATGCTGGAGCAGTCTGTTCCTGAATACTGCACGTTGTATAAAGGACCCACACTGGAGCAATTAATGAAGAACTGCAGCCCATTGGAAGGACTTATGTTGGAGAACCTTGTGAAGGACTGTCTCCCATGCGAGGGACCTGATGCCGGAGCAGGAAAAGTGTGTGAGGAGTCCTGTTCCTGAGGAGGAAGGAACAGCAGAGATAGCGTATGATAAACTGACCACAACCCCCATTCCCCATCCTGCTGCATTGCTGGGGGGAAGAGATAGCGAATTCCTGAGTGAAGCTGAGCCTGGGAAGAAGGGAGGGGTAGGGGGAAGGTATTTTACAATTTGGTGATATTTCTCATTATCCTATTCTGATTTGATTGGCAATAAATTAAACTAATTTCCTCAAGTCGAGTCTTTTCGTCCATGATGATAATTGGTGAGTGATCTCTACCTGTCCTTATCTCAACCCATGAGCCCTTCATTATATTTTCTCTCCCCTGTCCAGCTGAGGAGGGGGGGTCATAGAGTGTCTTTGGTGGGGACCATGTGTCCAGACGGTTAACCCACCATATGTAGGAAGTGTGAGATCCCTGAACCTTGCCTGAAGCCTGGATCAGAGGAAATTTCATCTCCCTGGACATGAACAATGAGCCAAGTTCTGGTGAAAGCCAAGGCTCCATAGGACTGTACTACAAGAAATTTAAAAACTTACCTAAGGCAGACTTTAAAGCATGCCTGTCCTAGCACCACAGATCTCAAAAGTCTCTATTGTGGTCTGATAAGTGGGCTGGTGTGAGAACATAAACCTTTTGCTTTTTTTGTGACCATCTCATCAGAAATTTGTCCAAGATGATGCTCTGTGGTATGTTTAAACTCTACAAAAACACCAATGTTTTTCACACTAGGGCTTTTTTAATAATTCATTTGAAGTTTTCTTAGTCTTTTCCTTTAAGCCTAAACAGTTGCTCTTCCCCTGGTTCAAGAAAGAATAAGGCTTGTTTCATTTGAGATATACAAATTGTTTAAAAATGATCTTCTTGTTCCTAGCAGCAAGGAGAGCAGGATCCTTACAACATATTCCAAAGAAGAATGACTTATTTTCTTCAGAGTTATAACTTTCTTATAGAGGGTAAAAACCTGTCAATTTCTCTCAAGACCCACAGCATGCCAGTCAGAATTTCACCAAGAAATATAACCCTAATCTTCAAGGTCACACTGTAGATCTATCCCTCATACAATGTAGTATGTGTTTAAACCTTATAACTTTAATTTTGAGAAAAAAACGATCTAACTCTGTTCCCATTGAAAGGCGCAGCATTGACACAAACCCCACCTTTTGTGTTGAAATTCTTCATTCTAGATCCCTGAAGTCAGTTGATACTTGCCATTGAGTTGGCTTGTTAAAGAAGGCTGTGAGCAATAACTTGCTCATGATGAGTAGGACAGAAGTGAGACAGCTATGGCTGCTCCATTCAGTGTTTTTTGAAAAGTTAAATAGGAAAAATTACAGAGCAAAAGACGCAGTCCTTCATTTTGCGAAGCAGAAGGCAATGTGATTGAGCAATAATAGATGACATAAATAAACTGCACACACTTGAAAACTCCGAGGGAGATAACAACCTATTGATCGACATCATTTAATAAAAAGGTTAAAACCAAAAGCTGGTTATGTGTTTCACATGAAAAGCGTCATAGAACAGAGTTAAACTAGTCAAGGCGATAATATGCAATTTTTTCTGGTCATATTGTGTTGAGAAATACAGTAAGATTACTTAAATTACAGTGAAAAACACATTTTTTTCAATGCTACACCCATTATTTTGTTTCATTTTTCATCATTCCTTTTTCTACTATGTAAGAAACTTTTTTTTTTTTTTTTTTTAAATTTTTGTACATATATTCTTTTCTTTTAGTGATGTAATGTCCTGGCATGGCAACCAGCATAGCCATATATAAACTACAGGTTCATTAATGATTTGTTCATAAAAGCAACCACGAATAATCTAGAAGGGTCATAGAATGTAATTATGCCAAAGAAAAGACACTTGGGTCTGAAACGCCATGTAATGCTGCTTCAGAGATGCAATGAAAGTGATAAATCCGGTATCATTTGAGAGCTCTTTCTGAAAACCAAATAGAAGAGACACTAATTCAAAGTTTATCTTACAATCTTTTTCACCCCCATTTAATGCTCAGTAAGGACCCTGAATGGTAAAACTAAATTGATTCTGCACTAAAATTCTATGATCCTTTACAAAGTTAATGTAATGATACCATATTGTTCAGATTTTGGGTGCCATTAACATGGTAACATAATTAAAATGGAAGTTGCATATTTTCTATGCAGGAAACTGTAGGAAAACCTACTAAAGCTATATTCTGAGGAAGTGAAATATGCTTCTGCATTGTAACTACAGAACATTGGTTGTCATTACAAAGCAGTTTGTTATCTCTAATGCCCAAATTACTGAGTCTTTTTACATTGGGTATGACATTAAGCACAATTTACACTGTTTTTCTCAAAAGCGTAAAAGTGTTGCTCGCTTGACATGTCAAGAATCTATGAGTGTCCCATGTGACTACATGATAAAATGGCCAAGAACCACATTAGATCGTTGTTTAGCATTACTAGACAATTTTAGCCACGGTTCATTCAGTAAACATTTGAAATTTCCTCAGCTGTAGAAACATGTGTGTGCATAGTAAGAGTTAAGGTATTTTGTCTGTGGGTAGTAGTACACAGATACTAAGTCTTTGATGTACCTGAACTAGTTTGACAGGAAAGCTATGATACTAAAGAAAATACAAAACTGAATTAATCATTAAATTAAGAGGGAGAAAACATCAAAAAACCATCATGAACATAAACACAGAATTCAACAATCTGGTTCAATAAATAAACTTGAAGAAATGGACAACACAAAAATAAAAAGATGACATAGGTCAATTAGCAAAGTGATCTGCTATGGAAACTTCAGGAAAAATGAGATAATTCTAAGGACCTACTTCTACTTTGAAGTTAATGGCAAAAGTCCAGCTGAAATTACTGTGAGCAGAAACAAGCCCTAAACAGTGAAAGGAAGAGCCTGGCAATATTTCAGGAATCCATTAGTTTTAATGATTCATGCAGTGCCAAGTGTTTGGGTAGCTGGGACTGAAAAATAAACAGTTTCTCTTCTTACATATTGCTGCTACAGGTATAGCCATTTAGGAAAGATTACAACACATTCATATGCATAGAGTAAGTATTGTGAGTATGCAAATATTCCTGTTTGGAAAATAGACTAATTAGCCTAGAAATACGTTAAAGCAGAAAAAAAATCAAAACATAAACCCAAACCAAAATCATGGAATAAATTTTCTACTAGAATTTCTCAAGAAAATGTTGTATTTTTGCTTTTTCCACCCCTGTGTCACACAGTATTTTACAAAGCTGTAAGCGAAAGAAAAGAAAGTTTTATTTTCATAAACCAACAATATCATGAACAGGAACTACTTGCAGGTATAATTCTTTGGAAATCCATTGCAGATTAGCTGTTTGGTTAGATAGCAACCTCTAAAGAAGGCTGGCAATATTTCTCCTGATACCATCTGTAGAAAAAAGTCTGATTGTATGGTTATGATGACTGATAGCATGTTGAGGGGTCACGGGGAAAATTCCAGGCTCATTGAACTAGTGATTTCAATGGAACCAGGATTTTATCCTTTGTATGTACAGCTATGAGATATTCACTGTATGTCACAAATTAATACCCATCAGTCAGGGATAAAACATCTACCAGACAGGTCATTTATACCATAAGTATGTCTGTTTTCCCAGCAAAACATTATTTAAACCTTCTTATAAAATATTTAGATCTTCTAAAGAAAGAAAGAAGAAGAATATGGTCAGGGCTATTATTACTAGGCTGTTAAAATCTTAGTGAGAAATAATTTCAGAAAGCTTTCTGTTTAAAAACAATATCAAAGCCTTTACTAATTTAAGATTCTATGATTCTAAGTCAGATCTCACTCTCTCTTTGTTGCAGAAATAATTCTTATCTGCTAAAAATTATACTTCCATTCTTTTCTGATAGCTCACACTCCCTGGAAGGAAATATTGTTGTCCTGGACCAAGGTGAATGAGATTCCTGCTTGGTCAAAATATAAGCAGAGTACATGACAGGAAACAGGTAATATTGGGTTGGATAAATCTCTGCTCTGATTTAATGTAGAAATTCTGAGGGAGGATTATAGAAATACTTTTTATGGATTACATTACTCACCCAGGAAATAAACAATGAAATATTTCATTTTATTAGTTTGACTCCCTTTTTTTTTTTTCCAATATTGCAATCAGTTGATTGATTGATTTGTCTCATCCCTTATTACTGCATCCTGATTACAAGTTGTGCTGAGATGCAGTTTAAAGATGGAAATTCAGCCAAACTGGCATTTTCCTAATAATGGATTTAATTGATATCTGCCATTCATTTTAGCTAATCAATAATAATGTCATTTTTAAGAGCATTACTGCCTTTACTTGAAAATGAATATTTTTGTCTTTACTCTTTATCATTAAAGATCTTTATCTTAAAAAAATCTCTGAAGATTTTCTGCAGATTCTCCAATGGATTGCCATTTTTTCCATTACAGTACAATTTTCTTTTTTAAGGATAGCACAGTACTAGACTCTGGGTGAAATAAGTTATGGTCACAATGACATGGGAGGGAATGAAAGAGCTAGTTTGCCTTCATACATAGTTATACTGCTTTAGCATTTAACACGTTGATCTTAGGTGTCATTTTAGTCAGGGAAACTAATATCCTGAGTCTTTTACGTTATACCCAAAAAAGACTAAAAGTTTGGATTGACATATGGATACACCATATCTTGCAAATTCTGGATGGTAAAGCGAACTGAAATCAGTTGACAGTTCATTTGTAAATGCTACATTGCAGGACAGTTAGATGCCAAGTCAAAATTCAGCTATCCATGCACTATGGAGTTAGTGTTGTAAGTGGGAAATGGTGAATCAATCAGCCAACTCAAGACAAGCTATTTCTTTTCATAAATCAGGGTCCAAGAGTACCTAAGGTAGGAATTAAGGGGAATTCTCAAAGGCCTGCTCAGAACTAAATTTGAGGTAACTTTGTTTTCAAAACTGAAGTTATCAGGTACCTAAAGTTCTTGTTATGTGTATGGTGAGACTTGCTTCTGCTCTTGACTCCACAGTTAAGAGTTGTTTTGAGAGAAAAAACCTTAAGGAAAAGCCTTAGGCCATTTTCAAGAAGTTTTATAGATACACAGAGAAGAAACTCATTTGCATAGAGAAGAAATTACTGTAACATCAAAGGAAATCAAAGGAATATTTACTCAGGGCAGACTAACTCGAGGTTAGAAGTTATGTTCTGTATTCTAACCTTTTTCCTTAGGACAAATGGGGTTTTCTTGGGATAGTCTTTTTGTGGTCTTAATCTCAGCAAAATTAAGAATCTGGATTTCTAAATTGATGACAAAAGATTATCAAGCTCTTCAGTGATAGGAAGCAGAAGTATGAATCTGAAACTTTCGAAGAAGATAAATTATGTTATGATATATTCTATTGCATTTGGAAAGAGTACCTTAACATTGACATATATTATGACAACAGAATATACTTAAAAAAAAAAAAAAAACAAAAGAAAGAAAAAAAAAGAAAGTAACTTGTTTTCATGGAAAAAAATTACTTTCCCGCATGTGGAAGAATGTTATGAAAGATACTTTTAACCACTAAAGCTGTGATAGTACCTGTGCTCTTTTCCAAAGAACTGTTTCTGCAGTTTCTTCTTTCTGTAGAGAACTACTTTCAGCTCCATTCAGATATACCTGAAAATAGAACGGTGAGCTTAAAAGAATGTATAAAATGAAATCCTTGACATAAAATTCATGACACTTACTAAAATACCATTTTATTTAGTAAATATCTTGTGATTGGAAGTCATTACTCATTCTTTTAACATATCTTCATAGCTTAAGCAAAATTGCTTTTTCTTGAAAAACCCTCCATGTATTGATGTGGCCAGTAGGTTGCAGCAGGTGATTCTGCCCCTCTACTCTGCTCTGGTGAGACCTCACCTGCAGTACTGCGTTCAGCTCTGGAGTCCTCAGCACAAGAAGGACATGGACCTGTTGGAATGGGTCCAGTGGAGGGCCAAGATGATGATCAAAGGGCTGGAGCACCCCTCCTATGAAGACAGTTGGAGAAGAGAAGTTGGAGACAGTTGGAGAAGAGAAGGCTCCGGGGAGACCTTATAGCAGCCTTTCAGTACCTGAAGGGGGCCTACAGGAAGGATGAGAAGGGACTCTTCATCAGGGAGTGTAATGATAGGACACAGGGTAATGGCTTCAAACTGAAAGAGGGTAGATTTAGATTGGATATTAGGAAGAAATTCTTTACTGTAAGGGTGGTGAGGCACTGGAACACATTGCCCAGGGAAGTTGTGGATGCCCCATCCGTGGAAGTGTTCAAGACCAGGTGGGTTGAGGCTTTGAGCAGCCTGGTCTAGTGGGAGGTGTCCCTGCTCATGGCAGGGGAGTTGGAACTAGATGATCTTTAAGGTCCCTTCCAACCCAAAACATTCTATGATTCTATAATTCTGTGTTACTACTTGATTTTTCACCACAAGCATGTTTAATTCCCGTTTACCTCCAACACTCACACCAGTGGACAGCCAGGCAAAGGGGAAAAGCTTCAGGGTTCCTGACATCAGAGAAGTCTTGGTCAGTCTGTTTAATTTGATAACATGTCATTTTCAACTATAAAAGGATGAAAAGGAGAGATTTAGGTATTAATGAAATGGAAGGAAGTACCTAGATCTAATTTTCTGTATGGTATGCATATTATCATATATTAGAACATCAAAAATGGATAAGTTCATTTTATAAATACTCTTTTCCCCTTTCAGTATCTTTTCCACTGTTAGTCTGAAAAGCAACTTGTATACCAGGAAGAAGGCTGGCTTTTCTTATACCTGTTGTATATTTTTTAAAACACTATGTACAAGTCAGGACAGAATAATTTTATACCAACATTCAGGAAATACTGCTTCAAGATCTATATTTTAGAAGTATACCTAGGCTTAATCAATGGGTCTGAACCTTTTTTCTTCTCAAACCCATTTTGTGTGGGTCTGAGTTGGATCCATGTATGGGGATATATATTTTTTGACATGCAATTTAAAGTTTCAACCGCTAAATTGTTTACAAACTGGAGTTAATTGACATCAGCTAAATTGTTCCCTTCCTTTTGTCACATTCTGTGAATCTCCACTTGCTATTTACTGCTTGAATGTTTTGCAAGCATGAAACTAAGAAAACTAAAAAAAAAGCTTTATGTGCTTTTTTTCCTCTTGTGTATTCCAGAGAAAATTCTGGATTTTTCTTCTAGAGATTTTAAAAAGTTAAAAAAAAAGAAAACAAAGAGGTGGGGAGGAAAGGAAAGGGGAAAAGGAGTATAAAGGACTTTTTCCTAAATTTTCTATTTTTGCTTTTTTTTTTTTTCCAGCAGTAAGGAGTGTTCACACACGTTCCTTTAATTCTACTTGTTTTCTTAGAAATTTGGCTATGTTTATATTAAAATTCCCTTCAACTGACTCATCTATAAGCAAAATATGTATTTTCTGAGTCACTTGTAAAAAATGCCCGAGCTCATGAATGTTGAATATAGTCTTTTCTATTCTGCAACTACCCTCTCACGCTCAGCTAACAAAGCTGACTATATCAATGAATAGGGTCGTCAACTCACAAATGTTGTGGTTTTTTTTCCTCAGGACACTAAAGCCTGTTTATGTCTTTGGCTGTGGTAGCTATAGAGTCTGCAGCATTATGTATGTGAGGCTTGAGCAGAATGTTAATGATATTAGGTATTTCAGACTACATCACATCGCAAAAACACAGCACAAGTTTCTGATAAGCCATGGTTTCACTGCCTGGTTTTAATACACATGTATCAAAGCTGAATGTAAATGACAAAGACATAGTCATGCTGTTTGTAGTCATATATAAACCATGCACAGTAAATAAATGTATTTGATTTTATTTGATTTGTTGCACAAAAGGCAAATATATACACAGATAGGTTAAACTGCGGGGGAGGCCAGGGGGTTT
>VYZM01017043.1:32785-61075 GCA_013398915.1 Dromas ardeola
GGGGGTGTTAAAAAAAAAGCAAGCTGTTTTTCAATCTGAAACCTCACCCCCAAAGAATTTCCATAGGGTTTAAATTATGATTGCTTGTGGGGATGTTTCTATAAATTGTTAATGCTTTCCCAAAGAATAATAGTATGTTGCTGCCTTTTTAGTGATACAAAGTCTGCATTCCCTAATTTCATGACATCATTTCAAGCATGAATTGTCATATCTGTTTAAGCTTTCTGTCATGGATGGCAGCTTTCAATCACATTGCTGAGCAGAACACCTTAGTCAGCAGATGACATTGTAGGTGAATTCACAGACTTTCCCTTAATTGTTCTTTCCTGGACACATATAACACTTTCTGGATTTAGAAACAGCCTTTTCTTCAGCATTTTTAAACTTAGTATTATATTTTTCTTTCATCAGGGCATTGAGTGTTTGCCCATGCTGAAAATCATGTTATAAACAGTGACAGGAGTAATGACAGAGATCTATAGACATGTCACAATACCGCAGCACACTCTTCCAGCCTCATGATCATGTTAACGTTCAGAGTACAAATTACAGGAAATAAATATCTATTGGTCAAGGTAGAAACCTATGTATATTTTAAGGTATTTTAACAAGAGATTTTACACAATATGGTAAACATTTCACTGTGATAAAAATATAATAAGCATTGGTTTATTCATCAGATTTCAACAAAGGTGCTTACAAATTACAAAGCAAAGAGATTTATTCCTGTTGAAATTTAAAAAGCTATAAATCCCATTAAAAAAAAAAAACAAACAAACAAAAAACAACCAAACATGATTACCTTGTGATCTGCAGCTATTTTAGGTAGTTGACAGAAATTTATGACATATTACCATGGCAACAATGGACTATCTCGATAGCTGTATTGCTTGTGAAGAGACTAAATTCTCAGGATGCATTATAATGCTTATAATTATTGCTCAAACTTCTACATATTCTGTAGAAATTGAAAGCTATTTCTTTTTTTTCCCTTTCTTTCTTCTCTTTTGTTACAATAAGGATATTTTTTTCTTGACGCTTCTTAAAGGGATTCTACCTGTGATAAGTTTCAACAGTGCTCAATTAGTCCACTAGATGGAGCATCTAACATTTCCAGGAAAAAAAAAAAGGGAAAAAAAAGCTATTGAGGAAGCTAATTTTCACAAGTACATGTTAAAGCCACTGAAAGTTGGGGGGGTGGGAGGGGGAAGAAGGAAGCAAACTGCAATCTATTTAAACTTCTGTTTACAAGGCAGTCTTTTGATTCAGCTTCATTTACCAGAATAAAAAATGTTTCACATCTACATAATGTATGATGGAATCTATTTGAGGAATGATTATTTTTTTTTAAAAAAAACAAGGAAAGTGGGAGGAGGGGGGAGGGAGAGGAGAAATGCTTTCAAGATTCTCCAGTAAGATTTTAGTGCTTTCCTTACTTGTGTGATTTCATATGTTTTGATTTAGATATGCAGCCTGCAGTAATCATTGGAGGACTATTTGCATTAATGCTGCACAAGAGTAATTTCTGCAGAAAAGAAAAAGAAACGATAATGAAGCCTGTGTAGACTAGTGTGGGTGAGAAAAGGGGGGAAAAATGAAAGATGCACTTCAGTGAAAGGGAAACAGCAGTGGACATTGTACTGCCATAGGATGGCTGTGAAAATCAGGCAGGAGCTCCAAAGCGTTCTTTCAGTTCAGTGAGCACTGAGAAAGTAAAGCTGAGCAGCTGTGAGTTTGAAGGTAGTAGGTCAGCGCTGATCTGCTCAATCCACAGGCTTGGGCAAACCAATGATGTGCATCATTTGTGAGGTTCAAATCAATAGGATGTTAAGTAAGAGTTCCCTTACTCCCCCTACTTTCTTCCTCTTACCCCTAGAGACAAGACATTTACTTTCAGCAGCTAAATAAGAATGGATTTCCTGAAAGCTGGCTTTTGGCCAGGTTAATTTATGCATACGCAAACTTATGCTTCACCAATTTACTAAAACCCATCATTTAAGCCTGTTCAAATGTGCAGCTGTTTAAATGAGGTTGGAAGCAATTTTGCCACACGATGCTGATGTCAGTTAAAAGCTCAGTATTAGCAAAATGGGAAGGCATCAACGGAGTGTGTCTGCTACAGTGATCTGTGTTCCCCAGTGTCTAATGGATCAGGGAGACAGATATGCCTAGCTCATCGGCCTGTAAAGTTAAATTCAGATCTATTACTTATTACACACACGCATGTATACGAGGGGAAGCATTTTAAGTAGAATGAGAATTAGTTTTGTTCTGGCGAACATCCAGGGTGAGTCTGAATGGAGACTTTCAGAAAAAACAGGATACAAAACTGCCAAGTGTGAAAATGGTTACAAGCCATAGTTTATGTGAAAAAAAAAAATAATCTAGACATACCAGTAAGAAAACCTGGGTAAAGAACGCATCTCCCAGGGTATGATACTATAAATAGAAAATGCAATGCTGTATAAAAGCTGTGGGTAAGATCTGCATCAGTTCTGGGTACTAATTATCAGCTTCATGACCTGATGAAAATGGGAATTTATGTTAGATAAACCAAAATGCTCAGAAATAATTGTAAACTGTTCTGCATTATGAAAATAAATGGATATTCTTCGTTTCTAAGAAAAAAAGCAAAGGCCTGTTCATCTGCATATGGGCCTACCTCACTCTGAACCACATGAGAAAATCTTTTCTTTTTCTGTGTTGGTTGTATTTATGATAGATTTTTGATTTCCATTCTGCATGTTTTAAATATGAGGAGACAGATACAAAGTGACAGGATTCTTTTTTTTTCTTTAAAAAATATAGACTCAAAGAATCATAGAATAATTTCGGTTGGAAGGGACCTCTAAAGGTCATCTAGTCCAACCCTCCTGCAACAAGCAGCAACATCTTCAACTAGATCAGGTTGCTCAGACCTCCGTCCAATCTGACCTTGAATGTTTCCAAGGATGGGGCATCTACCACCTCTCCAGGCACCCTGTTCCAGTGTCTCACCACCCTCATTGTAAAAAATTTCCTCCTTATACTAACCTGAATCTTCCCTCGTCTAGTTTAAAGCCATTACCTCTTGTCCTACCACAACAGGCCCCGTTAAAAGTTTGTCCCTGTCTTTCTTATAAGCCCCCTTTAAGTACTGAAAGGCTGCTATAAGGTCTCCCTGGAGCCTTCTCTTCTCCAAGCTCAACAATCCCAACTCTCTCAACCTGTCTTCATAGGAGAGGTGCTCCAGCCCCTTAATCATCATCTTGACCCTCCTCTGGATGTGCTCTAGCAGGTTCATGCTTTTCTTGTGCTGAGGACTCCGGAGCTGGATGCAGTACTGCAGGTGGGGTCTCATCAGAGTGGAGTAGAGGGGCAGAATCACCTCCCTTGACCTGCTGACCATGCTTTTTTGATGCAGTCCGAGATATGACTGACTTTCTGGGCTGCGAGTGCACATTGTTGGCTCATGTCCGACTTTACATCTACCAGTACCCCCACGTCCTTCTCTGCAGGGCTGCTCTCAATCCCTCCATCCCCCCAGCCTGTATTGATACTGGGGGCTGCCCTGAACCAGGTACAGGACCCTGCACTTGGCTTTGTTGAACTTCATAAAGTTCACATGGGCCCACTTCTCAAGCCTGTCCAGGTCCCTCCGGATAGCATCCCATCTCTCAGGTGTGTTAACTACAACACTTCTCTTGGTGTCATCTGAATACTTGCTGAGGGTGCACTTGATTTCACTGTCTATGTCAATGATGAAGATATTAAACAGTACTGGTCCCATTATGGACCCCTGAGGGACACACCTCATCACTGATCTCCATCTGAACCATTGAGCCATTCACAACTAGCCTCTGGATGCAACGATCCAGCCAATTACTCATCCACCAAACAGTCCATCCATCAAATCCGTATGTCTCCAATTTAGAGAAGGGTGCTGTGGAAGATCATGTCAAAGGCCTTACAGAAGTCCAGCTAGGCAACATCCGAAACTCTTCCTTTCTCCACTGATGTAGTTACTCCATCATAGAACGCCACAAGGTTGGTCAGGCAGGACTTGCCCTTGGTGAAGCCACGCCGGCTGTCTCAAATCTATTCCCTGTCCTCCCTGTGCCTTTTTATAGCTTCTAGGAGTATCTGTTCCATGATCTTATCAGGCACAGAGGTGAGGCTGACAGGCCAGTAGTTCCCAGGGTCCTCCTTTCAAATGTTTTTAAAAAAAATGTGTGCAATGTTTCCCTTTTTCTGGGAACAACAGATGAGAAGGCTGAGGTATTCAACAACTTTTTTGCCTTGGTTTTCACTGCCAATCTCTCTTCCCACACCTCTCGAGTGGATGGTCTGCAAGGAAGGGAGTGGTGGAGCAGAGTCTCTCCCACTGTAAGAGAAGATCACGTTCATGACCACCTGAAGAACTTGAACACACAAATCTATGGGACCTGATGAGATGCATCCCAGAGTCCTGAGGGAATTGGCTGATGTAGTTGCCAAGGCACTCTCCATGATATTTGAAAAATCATGGCAGTCAGGCGAAGTCCCTGGACCGTCGGCCATGTCACCTTCTTAGAGGAACACCCCTTAATTCCTTTGAGGTATATCACTGGCATTTCACACTTAGCTCCTATTACCTCAGGAGTAAATATGTAATATAAAAGACACCATGAAGAATCTGCTTTTACCTATCATTTTGGGCAAGTAGTGGACTAAAAGGGAACTGAAAATATATAAATAATTATTGACTAAAGGCTTTTTACTGCAAGCTTGAAATTTTATGAAAAAGTTTTGAAATTTGGATTAGACTTAATCGTCTAATAACAATATGTAGATTCTTACTTTTGTCTCTGACATATGAATAATGATTTTAATATTTTTAAAGGCTTAACTGCTATCTTTTATGTTCTTAAAATAAGTAAGATGAGAAAAAGATGGAAAGTTAGAGGAATGTTCTTTCTCCACAGGTCCTGCTGAAGCAGCATTTTTCAATTCCTTCCTTACAGTACAGCACTCCTATCTATGTAATTGTTGGAGTATTTAAGCATGGTTTATCTCAGATGTAATCTTCTTAAAATCCTTCTGTTCTCTAGCTTCCTTTGGGGTGAATTAAAAAATGGAGTAAAAGTTTCTAAAAATTTCTGCTTCTGATTGTCTTTGTTTTATTTTTTGGGATTTTTTTTTTCCTCAGAAATATATGCTGTTCAGATTTTGTTGAGTTTTGATAAAAATTAATGGGGGTATTTTCATTACCTTCAGCTGCAGCTGGGTTGAGACCCCTTGAATGTAACATGCTGCTATACTAATTCAATGACAGGTAGTTAAAATGATAGGTAGATGAGAACAAAATTAGTTACTTTATAGAAACACAGGATCTGAGTTAACTGAGAAGAATGTAACAATTTTTGGACTTTTTAAACATGGGTTGTTGACTTACTTGGTCATAATTGCTTCTTTGGAGCTATTACGCTCTCATGTAAATACATATTCAAAGGCATTTCAGAAATGAGATTATTGGCCTAGTAGACCATGACTATTTCAAAGGATTTACAGCACATACTGCAGTAAAGCTGACAAAAGTCATGTATAAAGTATTATAAGCCACTCTGAATGTCTTAGCTGCTTAACTTCTTCAATACAGCAAAAGACTGAGAGGACTGTGACTTTGCACAAAATCATGTTTATATTAATCATATAAACAGTTTTGTAATCTTTAAACTGTGTTATTCCCGCAAATTCACAGGGATGGTAGCTGACTCTGAAAGATACTTCCCATCAGAAAACCCAAATTGAGTGGAAGTAATGTAGCAGAAGCAAGCTCAAGAGCATTCTCATCTCTTATGTGCTTACTCTACAAGAAAATATTTGTAAATGTAGGAATAAATACAGTTTGGCAAACAAGAAGAGTCCTAATAGGACAAACTTATCTGCAGAGAAGAGGGCTGAGTTCACAATTAAGAAATTGTACTGGGATTCTAGGTCAACAATACATTTTTTTGTCTCATAGCCATATTATCATTCAAATAGCATAACATAACACCGCTGATTTTACACTTGAATTTAAAGGATTTTTTTCAATGGAAATTAAAGTTAGGCATAGTAAAATAGCATACAATGTTGTTCTTGACACAGCTCACAAAACTAGAACAGAGGATTTGAGTCTGCTGCTTAATGACCTTTTTTATTCATTAACATTTTTTTTATTTAAATGGATGTCATATGACCATTCAAGTAAGATTTTCTTTTTTGATGATAATGATATATTCAACCAAATAGTTGAATGACAAAGCAAAATCAGTTTTGAAAGGAAATACAGGCATTTAATTTAGGAGATAGTTCATTTACACAGCCCATGAATCAGTATCATGTGACTTGTATAAAAATTCACAAACTGACCTAATCAATCCTAAAAAGCAAACCCTACCTATTTAAAGGAGGTTTAGTTTAGAAAAAGGTTGATCAATTAAATTATCATAATCAGAGTTTGGCTGGTAATCCACATGTAAGAGACAATGTATATTTTGTTCAGCCATTATTTTTAATATTTTGTTGTCTAATCCTTATCATAATTATAAATATGTTAAAATCCATCATGTTTACAACAATACTAGATATAAAGTGGTGGACAAGCAACTTTTCAAATACTACCTGCTAAAACAGGCGTTTCAGACTTGCTGAAAGTTCGCTTACTACTATGTGCTGTATGCTCGGATGATCTCTTATACTCCAAGCTGTATACAACAGTACAATATACTAACAAGCACAAGGCAGGTTGGCAGAAGGCAGCAACCTTCACTAAAATAGGTTAGCCAGTTTGGCTGCCCTGCTTTAATTATGACAGTGCTTACTGTGAAGACAGTATTAGGTAAAACGAAGTTCCTCCTATTTTGTGGTAATGATTCTTTATGCTAACCAGAAATTTTTGTGGTTTTTTTTTTTACTAATAACAGAGTTCTTAGAAAATCTGGAAAGAACTTCATTTTGATTCTTCTAATAACAAGCAAACTCAACACTCTGATTTTCAAATTGTTTAATTTCAGACACCAAACTTAGTAAAGAAGGTACCTTCTCTAAACTCCTCTTACAGGCTGTCCAAAAGACAAGTAATACAACTAAATAATGCTTCTGATGTATGTCTGGAAGAGCCTTTGCTGGCATAACAGTGTGCGAGAGATGTTTCCTAATGCTCCTGGTTTAATGTGTCAGGGTGGATTTTCCTCCTTTTTTAAGTTACAGAAAGCCCAGGGTGAGTGAAGGCTGATGAATGAAACAGCTATGACTGTTCCTCTCCATCCTGATACAGTAAAAAGTGCAATGGGAAAGAAATTGCAGAAAATGTATGTTCAGGAGTAAAAAACACCTCCAAAACCAAAATCCCCAAAACCACACAAACACAACAACAAAAACCAAAACAACCACCACGACGGGGCAGAATTTTGAATCTAAGTCCCCAGTAGTCCCACTAAGCTGAGGCATTAGGAAGACATCCAGGACCAACAAACAGCGTATTGTAGCAGTACAGCTCTGTCTCACAGTGGACAGTTGTATTTCTCAAAGTCAACAAACAGTACACCTCAATATAAAATCAAATGTAATATTCTTTTATGCCTCGCTCTAAATAATATAAATAAATAACACCAAAAAAGGATGAGTAATCAGCCCAGGACCTTCTTCAGTACTGCTACATCCATGGGCTGCAGAACAGATATGATGTTTCTCCATGGAAGATTTTTCATCTCAGCAACACAATGACCTTTGTAATATGTTATGAGGACTCTTTTGCTACATTCTCTGGGAATTACTCCTCTATATATTCTCTTTAAAACCCAGACTAATTAACTTTCCAAGCCTGAAATGTGTCCTATTGTTCTTATCTTTATGATTCTTAGACTTAAAATATTTTTTTACTGCTGCCAACTTCTCCTTTAATATCTCAGTTTGAATATTTTAACTATTTAAATCCTTCTCATTATAGGTTTATGAAAAAAAGCTTTAAAAATAACCTTCAAAGATGATCTACATTCAGCTATCCTGCTACAGGGTAAGGAGGTAAACTACAAGGTCTTTTGAGAACTTGTTTCTATTTCATGATTAGGAAATTTTATCAAAAAAATTAGGTCATTTTCTAGTAGCATTTGAATTATTTAAAAATAAATTATCCAGTAATTCAAAATGAGTTTCCATTGCATTAAATGTGGAAATTTACCAAGAAGGAATAGCTTTTATTGCAAGGGTTGAAATAAAACATTTTAAAATTTCTCCCAAAATGACACTTTTATAAAACATGATAGTTTTAGTTTCAAAATTTATTTTAGAAATGGCATTTAATTTCAAAATGGATGTTATTTATAACAACATTTAAAAAATAAAAATGTTTCTTTCTGTGCAACTTTGAACTGAAGCCCATTTTTCCTTTAATTCCAATTAAGAAATCGAAATGTTTCTCAAAATCATCTGTTTCCTTGCTAAAATGTGAATTTTAACAGAAAAAACAATTTTGCTTCCCCCCTCTCCCGCTGGAAATCTGGTAACGTACATACTGATTGTGCATATGACTGTGCAGTTCTTACTAATTCTTCATTTAATATTTCATCCTTTTGACCTAGAAATAAGAGATCACACCACAGCATATAGTAAGATAGTAGGATCCATCATGTATATATGCCATATACCTACAAAGTAATTAATGGAAAAATATCCCATTTGAGCTAAAAAAAGGGTTAGTAATAGTACTGCATTTATATCTGGAAAAAAGAAACCTGTTTATTTTGAGGAAAATTTAGCCTTTGTGCTGAAAACTGCAACTGCTGGTAACACTTTTAAGTGGTGCTAGAAAGAAAAAAAAGAAAGCACCAAACAAAGCCAACACACACATACACAAAAAACCCAACCCAGGGACACGATGAGGAATCCAGGAGGAGCAAATAAGATGTAATTTTGTGAGTGGCCAGCTAATGAATCTTGGTTTCCACATATTTGATCCTTATCCGTGTATCTAACAGGATTCCAGTCTAAAGCTTTCCCTTTAGCTGAAGTCATCACAAATTCTTTTCTGTGTGGATTATATGACGTTGAATAAAAGTTGTGTTTATACTGCAGCTTTTCTCCCAAGAACAGCTCAACTGGGAGCATATCCTTTATTTGGCTGTCATCTTTCACAAAAACTACAGAAACTTAACCTTTTGAAGACTACGAGTTTGCCAATTTGACTGAGAATTTGATAGAGATTGCCCAATTGTACAGCAGTGATTTGAGGTGCAGGCAATCAATCAACTAGCTAGGCAAGCACATACCAGAGCATTTATGTAGCACTCATAGGAAAACAGGTTAAAAAGAACAAAATCCAAGGACTGGTGAGATAAAAAAAAGGTGAGCTTTGGCAAACTGCAGCCAAGAAAGCTTGACAGACTTCTTCAGTACTGGAATCTGTCAAGTCCAGGCAACCAATTCTAACCAGTTTGTAACAGTAGAAACTATGAGCTCCAGTACACACTGTGAAAGTCCTACCTTCACGTATGTCACAGTTTGGTCCGGGTGGGCCAACAACAAGATGACAGATGCTCTCCCCAGCCTCTCACTCCAAAGAGAGGAAAAAGAGAGATAAAGAGATTTATGAGTTTAGAAAAAAAACTAAATTACTTTAATGCAATATTAATAATAAAATAAAAAAAAAGAAATAATGAAATAGATACAACATATAAAAATATATACAAAACCATATCAAGCCCCCAGGGAGATGTCACTGGCAGGCACTGGGGAAGTTCCGGACTGGACTCAGTGATGAATGGGACCTGGATTCCAGATCTTGATTCGGGAACCCACAAGTTGTGATTAAAGGTTAACAAACTGACAGGGTCCTCCTCAGGCATCAGTCACTGACAAAAAAAGAACCACTGAAAAACAAACACTAGAAAAGAACCAACCTGACCCTTCTGATCCTTCAGTTTTTATACTGAGCGTGGCAGATGGGATGGAACACCCTATTGGTCAGTTTGGGTCACCTGACCTGTCCACAGGTGTCACCCTTCCACAGGGTAAACACCCGAGTGAGCTGGCCATGGCTGTCACAGCAACAAGTGTGAGCAAGAGCCTCTCACTGAGCAGAAAATTGGCTCTGCTTCACCCCAAACCAGGACAACATAAAACTACCGTGAAGGACAAGAGAAAATACTATTTTACCTTTGCGTTATAGAATGGGATATATCTACTGCTGTCAATACAGCATTTCTTACTTCCAAAGTGTGAGTAGCAGCAGCAGTGTGTGAGAATTTCTGTTACGTGGTGTTTGCTAAGCAACCATTTGTCAGAGCAACATCTCATACTATACATGCTTCCATCAACAGAATAAGTGACCACGTTTATTATGAAACTAGAATAAACCTACTCATTTTTGACCAGGGTTACTTTGGCTTTTTTCAAATAAGGATTTGATTTAATTCAGTTCTAAGAGGGGTTTGTTACTGTTGTTTATGGGCTAGAAAAAGAAGAATTTTTGCAATTAATTGAAAAGCCAAGCAGACATTCAGCTGATGCAATGAAACTGTTCAGTTAAGAATATTGTCACACTACTTCCTTTATTCATATCAACTACTCAGACAAAAATTAAAATGCTATGGAAGTTAGATGAATAATCACCTGAATGTAGTCTGACTACGAAGTAACTGAACTGAGGTGTTTCAGAAAATTTCCATAGTTGGCAGTTTGCATATTTGTTTCGCCGTATTTCTCAATGATTAATGTATTTATAGAAATCAGAGCTGGCTTACAAATTATTTAGTAATTAAAAAAAAAAAATCCTACCGTAATCAGATAGTGAAAATTCCAGAAAAATTCAGTTGTTATTTTCTTGGGAAAAAAAGATATTTTACAAGTATCAGACCTTTTTTTAAAGTTCTCCCGCAACCAGTTCAATTTAAGTTTGAAGTCTTGCTTCAGTTTGCACCATAACATAATATTTAATTTTGTAGCATTGAGAATGAATCAGGCTGCCTCTTCTATTTATCTGTTAACATCTGTGAAGCTAAATCGTTTGCCCGTGCTTCTGTTGTGTAATAAGGCAGGCACCTCCAGAAGGCAAATTACCCCTAAGGTTGTTGTCTAAGAGGGGCTGCCCCAGGCATGAGCATCTTTCTCCGTTGATACTGAATAAACCTAGATGACTAGCTTAGTCCACATGATTTTAAGGCAGCTAAAGCTGGATGGTTGAATCTCATCTCTAGAGTCTACACTTGGCATGTATATAAAGCAAAAGATGGATATGAGGAGGGAAATGTCTGCACCCTACAACCTCCACATATAATTAGATTAATGAAAATTCTTCAGAGACTCCATCACAGGAGGAAATTATTTGTCTGATCCAAATCTCACAGACAGCAGCTGTAAGATTCCTAGTGCCTTCAGCATAATTTGTATTATGCCAGAGCTTACAATGTTTTTTCTTTTGCTCATTTGTATGAAAATGTTTACACCAAACTGTAAAGCAAACAAATAAAAAAGGCATTACAGGTAGGATTTATCTTACCTAAGTTTAGACATCAAACAATTAGTTATCTTAGGCTAAGATAATCATCCTCGGCTCTTTTTGTACCTTAGTGAAGATAAATAGACACCTGCAAAGGGCAATCCATCTCACTAAGTTTAGACAGTCATCTTGAGCCAAGAAGAATCTCTTCTGGATGCATCTATCTTTCTCCACTGAATAAAATGGGAGCAGGCAGTGATTAGTTCAGAATTCGACAATTCGCTGTTAAGAATCTAAGACAGGCAAACTGGATCCCAACATAGACTGGATAATGTTCTAACTCTTTCCCTTAACACTTTCATTACCAGTAAAATGACCAAGCCTAGAAACAGAGCAAATTTTGTCAACTAAAGAGTCGTCTTTCATAAGCTTCACAGGGAACGCAAAAAACAGACATCGTAGTCTGTAGAAGAGGATTTCAGGAAAGTTTTCTCTCACCCAAACCCCAAAGACTGACGTTTCTCATAGATAGGACATTTTCCCACAAAGCAGACTCCTTTCCTGGTGTGCATAGCACAATACAGGTCTCACCTGTATTGTATTGAACAGACTCTTAGGCTATATTTAATCAAAAGCTTTAATAAATAACAAAATCCTAACACATCCTTGTATAAATACAAAGTATTTATGTGAATCCAACATTTAGGATTGCACTATTGTTGTATTTTGTTAACCCAAATAATATTCTTCATAATTTACAAAATTCAGAGTTATAAGGCTGGACATCAGTCCATCCCTATACTCCACGGAAGATTCATACCATATCAGCCTTTCCAGATGCTCATTAACTGTGTTGTAAAAACCACCAGTGGGAAGATAAAACCTGTTTTGCTAGGTAGAATATAACTTTTTAAATTTATCAGAAAAGGGTTTTTTTCCTCATTGTATTTCAATGTATATGTTTTAATTGTTGAAAATTAGGCTATTTTTTCTTGTTCTGCATCTAAACAAGTGTTTTGCATCAGTTGGGGGCTGCTGCTGTTCACCAATTCATTGAGTGAATACCCTTACTCACCAGCTGGACTGCAAGGTTCTCAGAGGAGGTAAGTAATAGAATCCCTGCAGGAGGGATGAATAACTTCAAAACATGAATAAAGCGACACTCAGTGTCACCTAACGTGTGACTTCATTATCAATAACTTGATGTCTACCACAAATAAGCAGAACAATATTTAAGTTGGATTTGAAAGTATCTGGCATGTCTTCACAGAGCCCAAGTTTTCTTATTGTTTCTCATTCTTGGTGTTCTCCTTGATGGCTAGAGTAAGGCTAGGAACTGCTTTTCCATCACTTTCCTATTTGTTCCTCCATCTCTCAGTCAGTCTTTTTAAGGTCTTAGGTGCTACAAAGAGCTAAGTTTTTCAGTCAAGGTCTTTACCACGTTCATCCCAGACAGCCGTTTTCATTCACCCTATTTATTTGCATTTAGTTTTTATTCCTCATGCTTGCTGGGATTTTCAACATTGCTTCTATTTTATGCTGATATTAAAATGCTACCTTATTTGGCCACGTGGTTCTCGGTGCACTTCAGTACTTTATGAATAACACTGCCTCTAGCTGATTAAGCCAAGTGCTTTTGTAACCTCCAATGTGCTACAAAAGGTTTAGGAATTTTCATTAGCATAGGCATGAATTCATCTCAAACCAAAGTTAACTTCTGATAATCGGTATAATGTGCTAAACTCTATGAGAAATCCTGATCCTTTTCCATCAAGTGCTACTTACACACTTACTCCTTTTTGGTGTTGATTTCTCTGCCAAATACTTTGCATTTGGTTTTATTGAATATGAACTTCGTAATTTCATATCACTTCTCCAAGTTATTAAAACCATGTTGAATTTTCACTGTTTCCCAAAGAGTGCCCTCACTTTCTAGGAACTTCCACAGATTTTTTTTAACTACTCCCTAATTGGCCACCTAAGTCATTAAAGAAAATACTGAACAGGAGTTGAACACTGACATCAAGTCATTGATATATATATCCTTAAAATACGTGGTTTTTAACCAGTAATGCCCACATTGATTGGTTTATTCAGATTTTATTCTTTATTTTTCTAATGACATACAGCGCTATACAAAAATCATTACTAATGCAATGACAGACTAAAGTCAAATTATCCACTTTTCTCATAAAGTTAGAAAAAAACCAAACCCCTCTAAATTGATTTGAGGTAAGTTGCTCTTGTGAAATCTATGCGGGCTGTTTCTTTCTGCATTACCATTTTCTAACAGAAAAATGAGTCAGCTGCAATGGATATCTCGAATTTTATGAAGAGGCATACAGGATACTGAAGATTTCTTTCAGAGTTGACACCATCTGTACGAATTAAAATTTTCTGTTTTTCACCAATAATGAACCACTCACTCACAGTATGGTCCAGGATGTTGACATAGGCCGAATTATGAGATGCAGATTCAGTTATTCAGAATTGTCACCCTTATGTTCATATTAATAGAACAACTCCTTTCTGAAAAAAATAACAAATTCAGCATCATTAAGAAGCTCATGGATTTCCAGGCACACATATTGAGTCTTGACAAAATTTTTTTTACTAGACTAATGAAACTTCATCCAACTTGCCACTATCTCTTCTGGTACTAGTTACTCTTGGCCTGTACAATTTTAAAGATAAACTATTCTATTACTTTTTTGACTACAGCGTAGGATGTGTTCAAGAGCTTGGCCATTTGGTAAAATGTCCAGCTTGCAGATTTGTCAAACACCTCATTAAGGACAGCCATGTAGTAGCCCAATTTCTTAATATACTCAAGGCATGTTAAGATGAAAACATAAATGCAAGTCTTTTTTATATTATACAAAAGAGGTTACATTGTCACAAATGTTTAAAAAAGATGTAAGTAAAAAATACAGTAAAAGCTGCTTAATTTTCTTAGAAAATATTATTTCAGAAATATCTCTCTCATTCACCTTATTTACTGTTTTCCTTTTGATTAGGTACTGGTACTAACTTTTATATCTAACCTTTACTTTGGTCATTGAAGGAGTCCAGATCTGTTTAATATTTGTTCTGAAACTCCTTCTATCAAGTTCCAAAATTAAATATAATTTAGAAATAATTAGAATAAAGCCTATTATTCTTCACAGATATATAAATGCATTTTTATTAACTGGGAATCATCTAGTTAGGAAAGTATTCTCTGTTTCAAAGAAGTGTAACTCTAGCCTCTTTGGTGGTCAGCTGGCCATTTTTTCAGTTGGGAATGTCAATGTCACTGGATCTTTCATTACATATCAGCCAATAGAGGTTATAAACACCTTTATGTGGACACCTCTTTGTGTATAGTTTAGTAGATCTTAGACTGATAGAGACCAAGTGTGAATGCAATCGACCACAATAGAGAGAACAGTAATAACCTTTGACTCATTTTTTAATTTTTTTTAAATTTTTTTTCTCTACTTTTCCACCTCTCTTAATATTGTTCTTTCACTTTTTTTCACTAGTAAGGACATAAAAATCTTTTCTCCTTAGTATTTACTCATGTCTTTCTCACTGGTGTTTTAAGATGTAAGAAGAAATCAGTTCACCTAGCCAATCAAGCTATGTAGTTAGCTGAACATCTTTTTGGGAGCCTCATAAGCACTCCTTATTCACTATTGTCTCTGTAGCAAATGCCAGACTGGCATTAGGCATCTAATACTTAAGCATATATATGCATCTCATTCTGCATAACTTCTGAATCAGGGAAATTGTAATGTGCATAAAGTAAAATATTTCATTCATGTTATTAATTTGAAGATGAAACAGAACTATATGATTTGGTGAGGTTTTATTTGGTTTGATTTGGTTTGGTTACTTCCAGAAAGCTCCAAAAGTAACTGAAAGCTGGTTGACTAGAAAGCTAAGGAGTGAGATAGGTTTAGACATTCACATTTCAGTTCACTGTTTTGTAGAATTGCTGAATGCAAAACAAATGTCATTTATGCTTGCACTTTCTTCTCACATTCAGTTTCCATCTCCTGCCAACCCAAGTGTATTTGTTCCTGCTGCTGCTGTTCCTTCCCTCCCCCTGATAGTTGGTGTGCCCCTAAATGACGTTACAACACAGATGTCGACAACTGTCCACTGTTCTTCCCATTACAAAGCACTATGCAGCAGATGGTTCAAATGGCCTGGCATACATTTACTGGAAAGAAGTAACGAAGAGCTGCCAGATTGTGACTTTTTGGCTTTATGCCACATGATACGGGTGACAGGTTGGAAAAACTGAGATTGCACAGAAAATAATTTAATTTTTTAATGATAATTTGCCACTGGACTTGGTTTGTTTGTTCGCTTGTTCCTTTATCAAGACTATATTGGCAGCATCCTCAACAGATCTAGCTGTCTGATCGGTTATATATTTCTTAAGAAATAGAAGGAACACTGAATTTATTTACTTCTATACAAGTCATCTATGCTGTCCCTTAATTAAAAAGATGGATATACTATTTCATCTTAATTAAGTGACTTTAAAACAATGCAGAAACTTAGAATCATGGAATAATTCAGGTTCGAAGTAACTTCAGGACATCTTGAATCCATCCTCCTAATCCAAGCTGTCATTTACAGGTTAGACCAGGTTGCTAAGGGCTTGATCCTCTTTGGTCTTCAACACCTTGAAGGACAGAGATTGCACAACCTCTCTGGGTAATTGATGCTACTGCTGGACTGTCTGCATGGTGAAAAAGGTCTTCCCTATATCCAGTCTGAAAGTCTTTTTTTTTAATTTTATGTTCATTTTCACTTGTCCACCCACCATGCACAGCTGTGTAAAGACTGGCTCCATCTTCTAAATAACCCTCCTATAGGCACTGGTGGATTCCTATTAGATCCACCTCAAAGTCCTGTTTTTTCCAGGCTGAACACGCCCAGCTGTCTCAGCCTGTCTTCACAGAGTGTAGTAGTTGGGGTAGGAGCAGGAATGGCTAAAACAACATTCTAGAAGAGGTCTAACTGCTGATACAGACCTGGATGCTGTTGGCTGTCTATGCTGCCAGGGCAAATGCTGGCTCACGCTCTGCTTTTTGCCCGTCAGCACCCCCAGGGCCTTTCCTGCAGAGCTGCTTCCCAGGCAGGCAGTCCCTAATCGTGTCCAGCGGTGCTTCCTGCCCAGGTTCAGGACTTGGCATGTGTCCTTGCCAAATTTCAGGATGTTCCTGTTGTCTCCAGCCTGTCTTGGTACATCTTAATGGCAGCGCTGACTTCAAATTTATTAACTAGTGCCCCTAAAGAGATGGTTAAAAAACCCACAAACCTGTCCATATAATACAGGCCAAAAAATTTTCTTATTTTCAAGTTGTTTGAGTGGTTGCCACTGTTTGATTTTCATTAATTGAAAAGAGTACCTGTTTTCAGCAAAGAAAAGAGATTTTATGAAAATTATATTTAAATCTTTTCAGTTATGGAAGAGAGAATTTGCAATCTTTGGTATTATTTCTTTTCACTCATCATGTTCTTACAATATAGCTGAATGCGTTGCTTACACATTTTTAGAGATGCCGGTGAGAGTCTGGTCTGCCAGCAGTTTGATCAGGGGATTTGTTCTAGGAGAAGGTATGCTTTTTTCATGCAGCTCTGTTGAGTTTCAAGCAATGGTTGTAAAACTCATATATTGTCCCCATCTTTCAAATCCCAAATTTGACAAGATCTTTACCCTTTCTCTCATTGATGTTCTTCACTTACAAAGCTCTCCTTCATAAGATGTATGAGCTACTGCACCATGTGTTCCTCCATAGACCAGCACCAGTTGTGTGAGTCTGATGGGCTGATGCCAGCTTTCATCACATCTTGGGTTTAGCGTCTTCTGCACAGTCATGGAAGTGAATTTTGCCGCTGCTCCTTCTATTACTCCATTCCACCTCAGAACTACTGTTTAGACAGATTATTTCCAAAAGCAGGAAAGTGGAATAAATGGATCTATCACAGAACCACCTTTGCATTCTCCAAGCATATACAAACAAAGGCTGCTAACATCCAGGACAGTGTAGGTGTAGTGTCACATGCTAAAACTACATTTCAGTATATGTAGCATACCTGAAAGAATCTATATTTCCCTCCCGAATTATCTAGCTATCTACATCTACCAGTAAAAGGGTTTAAATCTGCTAAAGAAAGGTGAGTTTTCAGGAATTATTTGATCTCACTGGAGCACACAGAAAATGAAGTAAGCAATTATGGTGGTACCTAAATTTTTTCTGATTTGGAGAATGTCCCATGCTTCATCACAGGTATCTGATCCAAGATTGTACCAGTGACTTTCTTCATAATGGAGATAATACCTACCCAGCAAAGGTATTTTAAAGATGAATATATTCCAGTTTTGTACAATATCTTCAGATTATGCAATAACCAAAAGCTTATGAGTACATTAGAAAGAGGATATAATACAAGTGTTATATTCATATGTTTGGTATAATGGAGAATATGAATTTTTTGAGACTTTTTTAAAGGCTCAAAGACAAAATATGTCTTCAAGATGTATTTGAATAAGGAGAGAGAAGTAAACTTACCACGCATGCCAAATAGGTGTGTGGAATGAGAAAGAAAAAAAAGATGTCTTTTGGGTGATACAGATGAATGCCCACTTACAACTAGCATAACAAAACAACATGACAGGTGTAGTAAGGGTTCTTGAATAGCTGAGCAGTTAGGGTTTTCATGCATAGATTAATATTTTCATCAGTTTTTTCACTATATTATTCTTTTTTTTTTTTTTTTTTTTTCAAAAAGTTTAGAGGTTGCTGAAAAATGCCCATGATTTTTTTTTTTTCCATTTAACTGATGAATGTCTCCATTAGTCATTCACTTTCAAAGTTACAGATTATAAGGCTGGTCTTGGTGCCTTGAATTTCCTTTAATTTCTTCAGCTCTGGGTAGAGCAGTTTACTGCTTGCAGTCTTGCAATCTTCTTATGATCAAATACATAAAAACTAAGTAGTAACTGATAACTGGAATTCTTCAGTCAGTTTAGTCTCAGACACTTTCATTACAGCTTCATCTGAGAAAATTCCTCTTCTCAAGCTCTGTGACTGCTCTGCAATGTGAACTGCTGTATGGTAAATGGGATGGTGGAGAGATTCACTTCAAAAAAATGATGCTCATAGTTTTGGTGTTTGTTTTTTTGGTGGTGGTTTTTTTTTTTTTTAAATCTATGTCCTCCTCCAACTGAGGGAAGTAGGGAGAAAAATCTCATTTCTATATGGCATCATTTTTCCTTCTCTCAGGAGTTCCTGAAACTGAGGAGAACGTATTGAGTCTGCTCATGTCAGTAACAAATTTTCTCTTTAGGTTCACTAAAGACAGGATTTCACTAAGTGTGAGGAAACCTTTAACTTAGCTCCTAAATCATGTCATCTTCTTTATTTATCTTGAGTGCATCTATATTTGTCCTTTACTGAGGACAGGTGCGCTTCTGGAGTTAATATCCTAGTAGTCCTCGCAGTCGGTGCTTTGGTTCACAGTGCTGGTCTTGTTGAGTGTGTAAACTGGTTTCCTTTTTGAATGAAGCTAGACTGGAAGATGCCTTGAATGACAATGCTCTGGCTGCTTGTGGCCACTCAGTCTGCAGGATCAGCCTACAGCTAATCTGAAGTAAAAATGCCCAGAAATGTAATGTGGATGCCTGAAGTAACTATTTCTCCCTATGGATATTGTGCTACCCTATTTGTTAATATAGACAGAATTATTTCTGACTAAAGTGTGATACTGCTTAATTTCAATGGTCAAAACTCACAGATGGTGATATGATTATCACTAGTGTTAAACTAAATCGATCATTTGATTTAGCTAGGGAAAGCTAGAGGTTTTAATGACACCCATTGTTACTGTATGTAATACCTCCCATGTGGTGTAAAATTCAAACAGTGAATTCTCTACTGATTTAAAGGAGTTCCCAGACCTTCTCAGGTTATAGAAATATCTATTTGTGGCTTGCTTTTATTTATATATACTTATATATATATATATTTAATTATAAATGAATGCCCACTCAATTGAGATTTTTTTTTCTTTGCCTGCAGATGGAAACACAGGCAGAACTGATTTTTTTATTTCTACTTGTGTTTCTTGGTGATTTCCCTGAAATAAACCTTAATAACCTAAGTCATTTTTCACTCTGTTCCATGATTGACAAACTGAGTAAGGGATCTGAGAATTTTATTATTTTCTAGTACTGACCAGAAAACAATTTTTCAGCTTCATAAAAGAAAAGCGAAAGTGTGCAGTTTCAGAATATTTTATTATTGTTCCGATGTAGAATCAAAATGACACTTTCGGAGAATGTGTTTGTGAGAAGGCTGTGATAGATACTATCTCAGCCTACGCAATGCCCAGACAGTAACCCACTGGCCAGAACATTTAACTTTGGTGTGGGAGTAACTGATCTGCTTGTTTATGACAGATTAGGCTCCCACAGACTCCGTCCCACATACCAGGCAACCTTCTTGCTCACCAAATTATAGCAGCAGACTCTTTTAAAATGTCAAATTCTCCTCTTGCATATATTCCCTTCTGTATAAACAGCTAAATAGAAGACTAGTTCTGCAGTGTGGTGATTATGGGTGATTTGTAAGAAAAGAAGCCATATTCCAATATCTGTTATATCTGATTCAAAGTGAAGATTAGGTTTTAACCTTTCTATGCCTCTTGAGTATGTTGTGACTTGTTTTCCCCTTAAAAATGTTGTAGCATGAAATGACGAATTGAAATATTTCAATGCAACTGTTCTTACTTTCTTTTTATTGTCTTTTTATTAAAGGGGGGAAAAGTGTTGATTTCTGTAAAGCTACCTCTCCACTTTGGTGAGCCACTGTGATACCTGCCTCATCTCATTGCCTGCCAAAATGGAATCCATAGCCATTATTCCTGCATTATTTTGTAATGTTTCAGCAATTGTAAACTTACGTATGTGAACATAATGGTGGCATTCTCTCCAGAAGCTAAAGTAGGTTTGAGCTAATAAGGGAAACTGGAAGCTTTATGAAAATGAGCAAGTGATTATTCTAAACATCATTAACTGTTATGTATACCACAACTCATTTTATGTCCTGGAATGCATATTAATAAATGGAAATGTGATTAAAAGTTTGAAGCTGTGACTGGATGCAGATACATGTCATTAACAGAACTTTACTGAGTGTGGCACTTGTGAGTATGACTTTTTCTTTAATGTTTATAGTCAACATAATTGTGTATGTTAGCAAAGGAGCATTCCGGTGCAAAATACACAAAACTAGGAGAGTACATAGGAAAGTCCATTAAAACTGACAATGAACAAAAAGTCTTTAAAAGCAAAACATCAATTTTTGAAAATAAAAGATTGCAAATCAATCAAAATATATTTCTACAAAATATTGTATTAAAATTAATCAGAGAACAAAGAGACAAGGAAATATCTTACAAATACATAAACACTGTCAAATAAGTTAATGCCTAGTATGCAGCCGGATGGTTAAGTGCACTGAGAATATGTAGAACACACAGAATGAACACAAATTACATAGTCCTGCAATAGTAATTCCTGGGTTTAGCACACTGGTAACCGGCAAAAGAAAATTGAAAATTAGAGACTAGTACCGGTTAAGGCAAATAAAACTAATATTAAAGAATACAGACACTACATATAATTCTTTCCAAATTACCCAGTATAGAACATATTGCTTGAGATGGCCTTGAGACAACCAGCTGAGCTGTGTTTCAAGTATAGGTATACATTAAAAAAAAAAAATAGTGATAAATTACGACTAGTTTAAGTTCAAAGAAGGGTAAGAGAAGACAGCCTCTGAAGTCAGTTAAATGTCAAAGGAAAAGATGAAAAAATCACCATTCAAAGGGATACTTTTGTCAGATACTTTTGTCTCCTGCTCAGCACAAAGGTCCATTTTCCACCTATTTTCACGTTGGCTTTATGTAAGTCTGAAAAACAAGCAGTCCACTTGTGCTTTCTTTCTCAGGGAATAGCTTCTGTCCACAGACCTCAAAGTGGACCAAAAGGCTAAAGCTGCAAAGCAGTGATCTCCTTTATGTGAGATGTCTTGGCAAACAGAGAAGGCTAATTTTCAGGAAAGACTAAAGTGCTGGACACATTATGAAAACTGCAATCTAAGATGTCTGTGATAACGATTCATATTTATATTATAAGTATCTCTCAATCATGCAATTTAGTTCACGGCCATAATGGGGACTGCAAAATGTCAATTATTTCCTCTTTTTTTAAAAAAAAAAACAAAACAACAACCAAAACATGAGGGTGAGGTCTCAGTTCTTCAAAACACAAAGGACTTGCAGTAATTTCTTTAATTCATGTAGGGAACAACAGACTGTCTTTCTATTTCAGAACCCAAAATATTTAGATTCATCTTAAGAATTTTTCCACTGACATGTTTTCTAAAACAGAAAATGCCTTTTTATGAAAGAAATGTCCATGGGAAAATTTCAGAGACGGAAAAATCATGATCATCATTACCATCGCTTTTATGCCCAGCTAGGAAAAATACACTGACATCTTCTTGGCTGCCCTCCTGGAATGGTCTTGTCACTTTCACTCTCTGCTTGCAGGGAAAAAGCGAAGCGAACATAAGCCTCCAAGGCAGGGAGCCACACAATCATAACCCACTTTGAGTAGAGGAAGCTGGAGGGAAGCCCTGTGCTGGCAGCCAGGCCTCTGGCTTGGCAAGGAGGCAGTGAGCCTGTGTGCCGGTCCTGCAGCCAACTGCCTTGGGGGTCCTCCTCAGTCACACTCTCCCTCCCTGAGACTAAAGAGGCACCCACTAGCGTCTTCCACGATGGTCCTTGTCAAACCAGTAACTCATTTTGGTTTGCTCAGGGGTAAACCTGTTTTGGAAATCCTAGCTTCAGAGAACAGAGTAGATTTTTTTTTCTTTTTTTTTTTTCTTCCCTTCTCTGATTTTAATCTTTGATCTGGATTAGGGATATAGTTCTTTCTTATTTTTTTTTTTCCTCTTCATAATATATCAGTCCTTAAAATGTCCAAAGTTTTTCTATTTGTCTAGTTTTATTTTGTTTTGGGAAACTTCTTATTTGTGTGGGTCATGTGTGTATACATAATGTACACATATTACAATATATGTATGTATATAAAATATATATATTGCATGTATATATAAATATACATATTTATTTATAGAAAATAAACTTGTACACTGATGAAGGGTATTATACCGATACACCATATCATGCAGTATCTACACAGAACTTCTGGTGTAATGCTTGGTCCATTACAGTTAGTATAACTTTTGCTATTGGTCTGAGTGAAGGCAAGATTCAATAATTTTTTATTAGATCTGAAGAAATCATACTTTAGTTTAATGAGTAAAACTAAAATTTAGGGAGAGGGGATTGGTTTATGTTGGACAGAAACAGAATACCTCACACCTTACTTGACAAAATTCAAAATATAAGAATGACATGAGGAACTTTCCTCAAAAAATTGGCCAACTCCCAATATTCTGAGTCTCGTTTCACAACTTCAGTATTACTTTCAATATTAGTATTAAAAATCATAACATTAAAAGTAAAACACTAAAAGATACATTTCACAATACAAAATGCAATGTTTAAACATTAGTAACATGAAGCATTTATTTAGAATATGAGAAAATGGAGTATTTTCAGATAAAAGTTTTTGCTGAGTGTGGCATAATTGCTTCCAAACTCTCAGTGATAAAATTGAGATTGACTGGAGAGGAAAGTCAGATTCAAACTGTGTCATTTTTTAAAGGCATGTTCATATTTAGCTGTTTACTGTACTAAATATCTATGCCCTACAGAGAAATAGGATAGCTGTCATCATTATTTTTAGTTTCATTTTTTTGTATTGTTGATTTGGGCTTTTTATGTGGGCAGTTCATTTTGATTAGAAGTAATTTTATTCACATACATTAGATGAGTAATTTCAGCTTATTTTTAGCTTGATAAACTAGAAGTGCTTCCGTATTTTACATGAAGTGTTAACATCTGATGATACTGTCCCTTTGTTATCTATAGCTCGGCAGTGGTAAGAATCATTTATCATCATCAAAGTAATAAAAATGTATTTATTCTTACA
The DNA here is from genome assembly GCA_013398915.1 of Dromas ardeola. Taxonomy (NCBI): domain Eukaryota; kingdom Metazoa; phylum Chordata; class Aves; order Charadriiformes; family Dromadidae; genus Dromas; species Dromas ardeola. The sequence goes on from VYZM01017043.1 coordinate 56,350, forward strand.
AGACTGTGTCATTTTGGAAGTGATGGGACTGTTATTTCTACAGTTAAGCAAAAGCTGATTTTTGTGCAACTAGTCTTCAATATTTAATCTGTTCAGAGATGGAACAAGATTAGAGAAGTTGTAATCACCGAAGTCCTTACAGCATAGGGAATAGCTCTTTCAGACAGTAAAGTGATGGAAAAAAGTGTATACTTTTGTGCCTACCTTCATTATATTGTTTGCTGCTTAATGTATTAACAGGCTAAGGTGGAAAAAGCGTACATTGTATTTTGTACACAGGCTCGGCTCTTTGCTTGTTTCCAAATTCCCTCTCCTCTGGTATGTGTAGATGGAAGTCTATGCTTCTTGAGATTATGACATCATTTAACAGGACCATAATGGTGCATATGACCAACTATGGAGATGCTGGGCGCACAATGACAAGCTTGATTACTATTTTATTGTATCACATTTGCACTTGCAGTGAGGCCCAAGGAGGTCTAGTGTAATTGCTAGAAGAACACATATGATTTGTAGGCAGTGGGTCCCATCTGCAGGCCTCCTATAACAGAAATAGTAGGATTTGAGTTTTACAGCTTTTCTCCAGAAATCTGTTTAAGATCATGCTAAAATGTCAAGTAATTACAAACAAATAATTTGACTTATTTTTGGTAGATAACTAAAGTCCTACTTTTCAGCACTGCTAACACAACTGTTGACATGGCTGTAGACAATGAAAACTTCATTGGAGTACAGTTTGCTTAAGGACACTTTCCACCCTGCCTTGGATTCTCAGAAGTTTTTGGGTGTGATGTTACCTTTGCTGAACTGAATGTGAAACACTGTAAAATCTTACTTTTTATATATATTATGTTTTTACTATTTTCAGCATAACGCACAGAAAAGCAAAAGCAAGATTTTGCAATAAAGATGGCTTGCTTCACTCATGAAATAGATACGCTGGCTGTGATTCACCAGGTGTATCTGGTGAAACAGATGAATCTGAGAATGAAACAGGTGAATCTGGGCTGCTGAGCTTTCTTCGGACAGAAGAATGTGTGGTTGAAGTACTTAGCCTTTTTTTTATTATTTTGGAAAATGTCAAGATTTGACAGGTGGATCCATTGTGCAAGTCCACAGTGGACCATTTCTTTAGTATTTTTTGTTCAAAAAAATCTTTTTTCTCTCAGGTAAGTTGAAGTACTTCAAATTCTTGGAGGCGATTTTGATCAGAGCAGTACTGTATACGGGAGAATAAGTCAGCCAGCTGAAGAGCAGAAATAAAGGCTAGCAAGCAAACTAGTAAGCAGGCTAAAAAATAAAAAGGATTCTTGTATTTCAAATTTAGAAAATATTCCCCAAACCCATATTTTTCTTATCAAGAAGTATTTTATGCGCATTTTACATGTGTGTACTCATGAACTTTGGCAAATTTCTTTTTTAACTGGAAAAAAACAGAAAAATATTAATGACATTAATTCTTTGGCAAAGAATTTGCATTTTTAACATTCAAACAATGTTAGGCATGCAAAATAATAAAGGGATTTATTATTAAATATGAGTGGTAGTGTAAGAAAATAGATGAATGCTAACCTGTATACATCATAAGGTAAGAATGACACATCTTCATTAACAGTCGGGCTAAGGACTAAAAGGAACGCAAGAACAAATTTCAAAGTGGCATGCCGCAAATCAAAATCTAATGATTTTACCTGGACTTTAAAAAACAGGTAGGAACACTTGTACTTTTGTACCGTTTTAGAGGGTTCTCTTCTTTGCAGAAGTCTCCTAAGAAGCAAATACTTCTCCCCTTATCTAAAATAATCCTCTCTTGCTGACTTAATATTGTGACATCAGAAAACAGAAGGCAGGTCTTCTAAACACAAGAAGTCAAGACCATAAAGCTACTGAACCTTAGTTGGTTGAAAAAAAACACAAATTGAAAACCGAGTTACAGTCCAGTTCAGACAAAACACAGTTTAGAAATTCTGGAAAACTCTATATGGGCTCTCTGCAAGTCATGTGTGTTTGTAGAATCACTAGATTATACATGTCCAAACAATAAATAAAACAAGAGATCATTTAGGAGGTTAAGTTCTAAAGATCAGTAAAATGCTGTTATATGTCACTTAGTAGTGCATCATAAAGTTACTGCCTATACAGCATTTTATACGTATTTACAGAATCACAGAATGGTTGAGATTGAAAGGGGCCTCTGGATGTCATCTGGTTCAACCCCCCCTGCTCAAGCAGGGTCACATAGAGTGAGTTAAACATGATTATGTCGAGATGGCTCTGAATATCTCCAAGGATAGAGACACCACGAACTCCCTGGGCAATCTGTGCTAGTTCTCAGCTACCCTCACAGTGAAAAAGTGTTTCCTGCTGTTCAGATGTAATCTTCTGTGTTTCACTTTGTGCTCATTTCCTCTTGTTTTATCACTAGGCACCATTGAGAGAGCCTGGCTCTATCTTCTTTGCACCCTCCCGTCAAGTATTTGTACACATTGATGAGATTTCTCCCTGAGCCTTCTCTTCTCCAGGAGGAGCAGTACCAGCTCTCTCAGCCTTTTGTCATAGGAGAGATGCTCCAAACTCTTAATCATCTTCACAGTCCTTTGCTGGACTGTCTCCTGCGTGTCTTCGTTGTACTGAGGGGAACAGAATTGGACACAGTACTTCAGGTGTGGCCTCACCAGTGCTGAGCAGAGGGTAAGGATCACTTCCCTAGACCTTCTGGCAATGATTTCCTAATGCAGGTAAAGGCACAATTAGCTGCCTTTGACAAAAGGGCACATTGGTGGCCCATGTTCAACTTGGTGCCCACCAGGATCCCCAGGACTTCTCTGCCTTTTCAGCTGTGCGGCCTCCAGCATGTACCGGTACCTAGGGTTGTTCCCCAGGTGCAGGACTTTGCAATTCCCTTTTTTGAACTTCATGTGGTTCCTGTCAGCCCATTTCTCCAGCCTGTATTTCTTTGATTTCTTTTTCTGGTTCATGTATTTTTTTTATATATTTGTACAAGAAAAAACTATAAAATTCTTCAGTCTTTTCATTTCAAGTTTTTCAAAAAGTTAATGTACATGGATACTTTTTGATGTTGTATGTTAAAAAACTGAAATGAAAGTAGGTTTAAAACATATTTTTGAATCTTCAAAGTATAAAATTCAAAACTAGCACTTGATATTGTTTCAAGATATTCACAATGAATATCTTTACAGTGATATATTTAATCATACAGATTTTAAAAAGAGTACATAGCTAGCTACGGTATAGGAGTCTTGAAATGGATTGGACATAAAAGTGTCTCTATTTTAACTTTTGTGGGCCTTACTGCTGCAGCAGAACATTCAATATACTATGCTAAGGTCTTGGAAAGCTATCCCAATGATAAGTAAACAAACACACATGAAAAAAAATTAGAATATTGTCTCATTGAATGCAATCTGCTCCTTTGTTGGAGAAATAGAGATTAAATTATTTATGGTAATACTTCACAGTATATTAATAAATGTATGATAGTATATTTTGTACAAGTGATGAAGCCATAATCATATGCAGCCTCTTCACAGCACCATGCAATTAAATTATTACTGAGGAAGATATTGTGTAGGCCAGGTTTTGTGTAAAAATTGTGCTTAAAGGCAGATAAAAAAGAAAAAGAGAAGCTTTTTAAAAATTAATTTTCAAAGACTTAACAGATCAACATTCTTTACTGCTTTACAGGTTAAATAGAATTTCTAATATATCATATAATGCACAAATCTGGACCAGGTATCTTAAAATCATTTCTTGAAAGCTTAGGTTTAATATAAATTAGATAGCATATGTTAGAGTAGTTTCAGTCAAATTTTTTTTTTTCTTTAATAATGTTGATGTCATACTATTCTAAACTTTTCTAACTTTAGAAAAATATTTGGTCTTATCTTAAAAACACATTGGCTGACAGCAGTTTATTTCAGGCACCGAAGCACAGCTACCTGTCAAAGACACACACCTACTGTAATGAAGGTTAGTAATTTTTTAATATGTTCATTCTTCTGCAATCTACTTTTAGAGCTGAAATAATTCATTCAGGTTTAAAAGATACATTTATGTTCACAAACACACAGTTCAAAGGCAGTTATGTTGAAAGCAGTGACATAGTTTGTCATTGTTTAGATCTTCCTTCTCAAAACAAGTACTTATATAGCCCTTAAATGTCTGTATAGGTTTTCACTAACTACCCACCCACTTATTTAATATGACAAGAACAGTAAGAATACAAGATGTTACAGACAGAATTTCAGAGGTGTACACAACATATATAATGACCCAAAAAACTTTAGCAATTGAACCCATTCTTAAATCAGAACTTACATGACTGAAAAATAAACAATGAAATACAAAACCCTGAACCTTAAGACTTGGCAGAATTGATTTGCAATTATTTTGTTTTGAAGATATGCATCAATGTTATTTGTAAATTTTGATTCCTTCCATGTAAACATACAGCAGGCAAGAAAGACAAAAAAAAAAAAAAAGGAAAATTATAAAGAACTCATAGCCTGTGGAATAAGAGTACTTAGAAGAACAGGAATAACTGTTTTATATAATTGTGTTAAAGTCTAAATGTGTGAAATTAGAATAATTGCTAAAGATACGATGGAAAGAGAATGGGGACGAGACAAGTACTGTGTCAAGCTGAACTTGGGAGCCATGGCAAACAGAGCTTGGACTGAACAAACTACAGTAGTGTCCAAGCGTG
>VYZM01017044.1:7873-84132 GCA_013398915.1 Dromas ardeola
TTTTCCTTTTCACAGCCCTAACTGTCAGGATTTTGGTTTGGAATGTTGTGCAGCTGCCGGATCCACCTGTACCAGCGCCAGATTTGTGCTGGCACGACAGGGGTGAGCAGCCCTGGAAGCCGAGGAGACCTCATCGCCTCTCCCAGCAGCTCTGCAGGCACCGACCACCCCGTGCCGGTGGGAACAGCCCTGGGAACCAGCCGTATTCTGCTGAATGGGAAGGCGTATCTTTCAGAGAGAATTAGTAATAAATCAAGGGTAAGGCTCAGCCCGTGCGCAGGATTATGCTGATGTGTAGAAAAGCAGCCCTCTGATTACATTAAATTAGGGCCACTTGGTACTTCCTCTTGCATCACTGAGTCTGGCTCACGTCCCTTTGGATAGGGCCTACAGATTTACAGATGCGAACTAAACCTCTCTCAAACCTGTTGGAGAAAGGCCTCAGAGCAATTTGAAATGCAAAATTTAATGGCTTTTACTCATCTAAAGCTGATGTAACTTTGTATTTAGGCAAACTTGAAGAATCGTAACTATGAGCTTTCTAGAACTAGCAGGTCAAGCCATCTTCAAAGTCAACTAGCTGAGACCCAGATACAGGCACCTAATTACCACATCCATTAGCAAAGGCAGGAGAAAGCTTTCTGACTTCACATATTTATTATATTTTGCTACATCCTGCTTTTTTTTGTTGTTTTTTTCAGATATTTCCTTTTATTTCAGTATCAGTGCTGCGATAGAGCAATGCCCTTGGAGCTGGCAGTGACACAAATACAGCAGACACACTCCCATCTCCTGCCTAAGAACGTTACCACCTTTTTCTGCCTTATCTTTCTGCAAATTCCACCTATTTACTGGATTTTGGTCTCAGCTGAAAGAAATGGGCTGACATGGCAAGTGGGACACAGCCAGCATGTCCCAGTATGACAGGAGGAAGAATAAAGTGCCTGTTTCAGAGGTCAGTGCAGAGCCAGGGTGATTTTTACGAATTCACTAACTTCTGGGTTTTTTTCCTGTTCCCCAACTAGCTCCGCAGCCTGAGAGCTGGAGGGAGAAGGGACGATGAGGCTGATGCTCAGACCCGAACTCAGTGGCCATCCCCGTGGAGCAAAGCACAGAGACACAGAACATACTTACACAGCGCAGGAGAGCAACCTCGTCGTGGGCAGCCTCAGCAAAGCTCTCCCTGCTTTTCAGGACCTTCACAGCTACGTGTTTCTTCCTCCTAGGAAACAAATCGCAGCTGCCAGCCAACGCATGCCAGAGCAGCCCTAACCAGCAGCACCTCCCCTTCTCCCAGTCACCCAGCCCTGGGCTCTGTGGGTGGGTGGTACCCTGGGTCTGCAGCGTGCCAGGCCCATGGACACCCCTCCTGGTGATGCTGCCGGCATCTGGCAGCGCAGCTGCCCCAGGGAGCAGCAAGAGACTGGAGAGAAGGCAGCAGAACATGGACACTGCAGGGTCTAAATGAGAAGAGCAAATGTGGAGCAAGGGCTGATCCCACCTCATTTATGTTCTTTGGTTTCCAGGTACCAGCTCTGCTCATTGCACCCCACCAGTCTCGCTGCCAGGTTTACCCTGTGCTCGGGGGATGCTGACATGCTCTGGGGCAAGCAGCTGCGCTCTGCTGCTTCTGCGAGAGGGGCAGGTCCTGCCCAGGAGATCAGCCAGCCCTTCCCACCTCCCTGAAAGCTGGTCAGCCCCTCACCTCATGTCCTGGCACAGCCAGACGGTGGAAAATGTGCCGCAGCCCAGCTTGCGTAGAGCCTGGTATCGCGTGTTGAACACCTCTCCTTCCCGCGCCGGGTGGTGGCCTCCTGTGGGGACCATCGCCAAAAGACATTACTGACATCTCTTAATGCTTTTAGACTGAAAGAGCAGCTGAGGACAGCCATCCTCCCAGAGGAATGGCCGGCCAGGTGCCGGCGGCCTCTTCTGGCCTGGGAAGAGCCTGGCACGATCTCGGCTCTGGAGCCCCACGCCTGAGGACTGACCTGTGCCCTGGGCTGCCGACATCTCCTCCTGCGCCGCCGACATCTCCTCCTGGGCCCGCTCCTCCATGGCCCAGCAGCGCAGCGGATCCTGGCACGAGGGGATGCAGACAGCGGGGAACCAGATCGTGGGGAAGGGGTAGTGTGATCTTCAGCCTATTACTCCTTTAAAGAGAGTTGGAGAGCTGCAGGGCAGCCGTACCTCTGCTGCGTGCTGCACGCATTGGTCTGCAGGGCTCCCACTCCCTCTTCTACCCCCGCTCTCCCCTCGCCCCCTTCCTTCCCATCTGCTTCATCAGCCCCTGGAGCCAGGCCGTTACAAACGCTTTTGGCACTTCACGGAGGCAGGGATTATTTTAAGAGTTCAGAAGAGGAAAGCTGGCAGGCTGGGGCTGGGCAGGGATCCTGGCGGTGTGTGGCCGGGCCAGGGCCAGGTGGGAGTCTCAGGTTTCCCTGTGCCTCCTGTGGATTTGCAGGGGCTTAGCAGGGACTGCGGGATCCCCTCCCACGGCCGCAGCCGGGGAAAACACTCGCTCCCCATCCCCGTCCCAGCTGAGGAGGGGACAACTCCTGGTTTTTGCTGGCAGGAGGAGCTTCACGCTCCAGGTGGGTGTGAAGCAGAACCTGCATTTTGGGAAGTGGAGCGCTGCACATCTGTCCCCAGCCCAGCCCCAGGCTGGAACACGGGTTTATCGCTGACCGTCCCGTGACGCCCTGGGAAGAAGCTGTGACACGGGGAGGCTGTTCCCGGAGTTTGTTACTATGACAGCCCAAGGTACAAACACCAAGACACTGCAGACAGACTGATGCAACTGGTGTCCCCCCGCCCCGCAGCACCGGTGTAGAATTGGCTTCAGCACTGGTCACCTGAAATAGCAGCCCAGAGCCCGTGTTGCTAATGGAAATATAGACGTAAGCTGCCATAGCTGGGGTACTCCCAGCCCAGCCTTTCATAATTTGACATGTCACTTGCTGTACGGCCGAAGCTTCAGGTTAACATGCATTGCCAGAGCTCGTGACAGGTGACGATAATCCCAGTAGACCATAAGCACAGGTAGAAATACTGGCCTTTGAATCAGGTCACTAAACCTAAGAGTTTGTCTGCACCGGAGGATTTTCAGAAATAGTTATAGTGGGCTGGCGGTGGTGGTGGCAGTGGGAGCTACGTGACAGGGAGTTGTTCTGGGACAATAACATCTTCCAGGTGCTGAGACAGAGGCGTGACTTCCTCAAAAGAGTAAAGTTTCTTCCCACATGCTGATGCTCCTCTCCCAGCACAGCAGGCAGAGACGCAGCCTGCCTTGGGGGCACCCAGCGAACTCCCAGCACGGTTCTAATTAAGGGCCAGACTGGGCTCGAGACTCCAATCCTGTCAGGGACAACCCAAATTGCCAGAGCTGTCCTTGCTCCGTTCACCCAGGCCCGTACAGCAGTCTGACAGGAGCTCAAAATCCCTCCCCCTCCTTATATTTTTACACCTCCAATCATGACATTTATGAGTTCAGAATCAGCCCCTTTTAGGCACAAACTTCCAGGATGCTGCATGTCTCTATGGCCACTTTTTTTCAGCAAATACTTACTAACGTCTTAGCTATGACACAGAGATGAAATCAAAATTTTCCTTATTTGTGCACAGACAGAGCGTATCAGTAACCTCGCAAGCTTCTGCACCACCAGCATCTACCCGAGCCCTTTAGGGCACTCCCGTCTTTAGGGCAGCAGGAGCTGATCTGAGAGCCACGCAATGGCCTTAAATGATGATGTTGCTCATCATTCACCTGCCAAAGGAAAACCCAAGAGTGCGCGGAGATGGGAGTTCAACAGCATCTTCCCTAGGTAGATTGTTATGGTAACAGGAGACTTTGGTGGGAAAGTAGGACCCAAAGACAGACTCAAGAGTGTAAAACGCATCCTAGCCCTTGTGCTGATGGAGCTTTTGGGCAGCTCAGCGGGCCCTGGTGTCCTTTTTGCTGCGGAGGCGAGGCAGGTCCATCCTTAGGCATGCGGGACTTTACCCCCATCCAGTGTAGACGGATGCACTGACAGAGCACGAGGAGCGTTGCTATGCAACTTGGTATAGGAGAGAGAAACGTACTTTTCTAAGCTTTGTGATAAAGGACAATCAATGCTTTAAAGTCCTTCATCGCTTGACATCTTTACCTTAAATACAACCGTTATTCAAAGCTATGTTGTGCAGAACCTACTGGCTTGCTGCAGGCCTGGATCAGGTCAGAGAATTTCAGCCCAAAACCACACTGGTCCTGTCTGGTCTGGTAGAGCCATGGGAGGGAGCGGTGCTTCGCCTCTGGCCTGGACAACTCCACCTGACCTGCACGGAATGGTGAATGGATCTGCCACCACTTATAGTGCCCAAACTTCTGGAGTCACAGAGCTCACCAGAGCAACACACACCTTCATCTTCTGCAGGAACACAGACCTGGCAAGCCCTTGCTGAGCGCAGTGTCCCTGCAAGTCGCAACAAGCAGTGGAAGAGCAGCCCCGTCGGCGCATGGGGCTCCGAGCCCCAGGGGCCCTGCACAGACTTACCGTGCAGCAGCTCGCAGGCCTGCCACGCCGCTCCGTTTGTTATCCGGCTCATTCTGGAGCTCCCCAAAGTGAGATACCAGCTGGTCCTTCTCTCCTTTTAGTCTGCGCTGCCCGGGAGGGGTGTCCTTGAGCAGACTAAACTCTTCTGCATCGCTGGATGGACGTGGTGAGGAGTGGGGCAGGGTATCGGATCACAGCACCGCTTCTGGGAACAACCTTGGCTTTGGGATAGCAGGAGACCTAGGACAGCTGCGGTGGATTCACTTTATGGCTGGCCTCTCCCTGCCTCCCCCTAGCTTCCCTGCCAGCAGGTCTGTCAGCCTGCTGCGGCTCCACAGTCTCCACAGCAACTATTTATAGAGGGAAATTCACAGCTCTACTGAGATGGAAACAGAGAAATCCTTCCCTTTTGCTCCACCGTCCCCGGACCCAGAAACCGTGGGGCTGCCTGGCACTTCCCGCCACTCCCAGCAGCGTGTTGGCAGGACTTTTTGGCCCAGCCTTGCTGCTGTGGCACCATCACCTGCCCGGCACAGCCATGCCCTGTGCCTGGCAGAGGGGACAGGCTCCCCAAGCCCACCCGTGTGCCACGCTGCCTGACCTGAGGCACCTCAGCCTCCCCCAGCAGCACCCGCACACAGCCCAACACAAACGTGGTGCTGGCGACCACAGAGCCCACACTTCCCCATTCCCTTTTCGTGGAGACCAACCACGACAGCAGCATCCTCCGGGCATCCCTGCCCCACTGAGGTCCCCCTCGGGTGGGACCTGAACATCCCGGCACCCACATGGCACCAAGAAGCAAACGGCCACACACACAATAAAAATCACATTTTTTTTCCCCTTTCATGCTGCAGCCTTGCACCAGAGCCGGGCAAGCAAGCCCTGGCCTCCCCCTTGCTGGGGCCCTAGTGTTGTACAGCTCAGGTTTCCTCGCTGAGATTGCAGAGACCAAGCCCCAGCCCCAAAGCAAAGGGTTAAACGCTGCCTAGCAGTAGCTCTGCTGCAGATCCAGGCTGCCAAACCCAGGTCGGGGCCTCCCGGAGCGCTTCTCCCCTTGCCTGTGCCCCTCTCCTCTCACCTGCCTTCCCAGCACTAAAAATAACAAGGGGGGGGGCAGAGGCTGCAGCAGGCTGGGTGCTGAGCGAGCGCAGGGGCAGCACCCAGGGGACGAGCCATTTGTAACCCCTAAAAGGCCACCAAGAACACACACACGTACGGAAAAAGGAGGGACGAAAGCGGTGACATTACATAGATAAGAGGGGGGAGAAGCAGACTGTAGCCAAAACTCTGCTAGTAAAGGAAGGGAACGATAGATGGGCCAGGAGCCAGCTTTATGTCTAGGAAGAGCTGTGCAATTAGTTCAAGAATCAAGTTGTTTTGCTAATTTAGGAACACTGGTGGACAACAGCCATCAACATAAACTGTATCTCAAGCACCCCCCGCCCCACTTCCCCGCCATGGAAAACCACAACCAGAGCTGTAACCCCACTCCCAGCTACAGCCCAGCTCCTGCTGCGGGAGACGTGAAACTCCTCTGCAAAGGGAGGTTCCCCCCTCCTGTGGCAGGGATGGTGTTTGAGCTCTGGAAACTGCAGAAAAGCAGCGATGCAGGAGCCATCAGTGGAAGGTGGCACAAGATCAACTCACAGAAACGCTGCCGCCGGTATCTCACAGACTATGGAGGGGGCGGGAGGGAAAAGCCCCACGCTCCCGGCACGGCTCCCAGGTCCTGGCGCTCAGGACGACACAGTTTCCACTTAGGAGGAAAAAAAGAGGCAAACAGATTCTGGGGAATTGCATCATTGTGCAACACAAGCACAACACGCAGGTTGTATATTAAAATTTATTGAATTATTGTGTAAGAATTCTCTTTATTAAAATCATTTGGACTCTAAACTGATTATTTACAGACAAAACCTCTTATATCACCAATAGATTCCTACATCTCAGAACAGTATCTACAAACAGTTATTACACTATGTAACAAAATTCAGATTTTTTTTTTTCAAGCTTTTTGTATTAATTATTAATTCAAATTTGCAAAAGACAGTACCTCAGGTGCTCTGAGCAGAACTCAAGGTGTGGCAGGGCGTAAATGCAGGTCAGGCCATACCGTACCAGACAGAGAGACACAAGTCACAAGGCTGGGAGAGGGCAGAGGCATCGGGACAGACGACCAGGAGAAAGACTAGTAGAGCAAACGCACTGGGTGTTCTGGAAACCAAAAGAATCATCCCGACAAGAAAGGCACCAAAAAAGCAGCATCTCCCTGCAACCAGGACACATCCTGAAAAAGAAATGGCATTCCACCGAGGCAGCAGCATCCGAGAACCCTCTATTTTCATTTCAAAAAATTAACCATCATTTCTACAAGAAAACAGACAAACAAAAGCTTCCAGGTGCACCTAAATTTGCCACCAGACAGACGAAAGCAAGCACTCTCACATCTACATTGCGTGGGTGCCGGCTACTCTTATTCATGCCAACAGGAGAGACATTCAAATACACTAACGGATATTTATCTTAATACTGATCAGTTCTCGGCGTTTCATCCAGACCAGGGTGGAAGCAAGTTTCTTCCTCCTGACTGCAGCACTAAATAAATCTTAATGCCTGCCATTTAAGAACATCCCCTTTCTGAGAATACGATTGAAGCAGCAACGTCCCCTTGCGTCTTGCAGAAGGGGAACAGTTGCTGTGGCAGGGGACTCTCAGCTGGTGCCCGCAGAACTTACTACCTGTGGGAAAACGGGAACATCCAGAGAGGATTCTCCTTCCTTGAGAAGGAATGTCCGTCTCCGGAGCGTCTGACAAGCTGGTCATGGAATCAGGCAGAGACTGGAAGAAACTTGGAAGGATCGCGAGAAATAAATAAATACATCTTCCCCCCAATAGGGAATTTCATAACAAAACCTGTTTTGTGCAAATTTAAATGCAACAGAACCCTGTCGTAGTAACGGATTTTGCCACAGGAGAGGGGCATGGACGGAGAGAAGAGGGGCCATGCCTAAACACCCAAGTTGATCCCAGTGAGGGACCTTCAGTGCGTGTCCGCAGGGGAGGAGGGTGCCGGCACGTGGAACACCAAGGGCAGATGGATGAGAAGAGACGGGCACTACCAGCTTTCCACCCTCACTGCACCCTCTGGGCAGTGCCTCCTGTCCGGCTACGCAAGGGCAAGCTCAAGATGTAAAAATAAGTCAATCACCTACGTTTAGCTCTATTTTTAAGTCTTGATTATTGCTCTAATAAAAGCAAACTTTCACAGATACCCTCAGAGAAAGTGGACCATTTCCAAGACCCAGGAGCGCCACCGAGAAGCAAAGAGGACGTGGAGCCCATTTATCCACGGCCTAAGTCAGCTACGTGGGCAGAGGCTGCGTCCCCAGCAGAGACACCTGGACTCCTGTCACTACGATTCTAGGAGAGCCACCATGTCTTCCTCTCCCTTTGCCAACGTGAGGTGGATTCAGAATTAATCCCCAAGCCACCCTGTTCCGGGAAAGTGCAGAGATAATTCTGCAAAAATAAGGGCAGACATTAACAGTCTGCAGAGCTATAAATCCAGCAGAGCCTCTGGCTCCTGGCTGGAGTCACTCAGCAAGTTGGAGAGGCCACAAACTACATCTTGCTGCCTGGGGCAGAAAGTCCGTCTGTCAACACACAAGGGGACAACGCTACTCTGCCACTCTACCTGCACCTGCCTCAAACCAAGGAATCGCCTCTTGCAGTTCCTAAGGGCATGGGCTTTACTAACGTGCATCGTATCTGCTGTTTCCCATCTGCCAGTCCTTTCCGCCACCCAGCTTTTATAGGACTGATTTAATCAGATTTGGTCGAGGCAGAGGTTTCAGAGATGCTCAGTTCCTGTAAGTTTCGTGGGAATGGGTGGTGAGGCAGGAGCGAGACCCAAGCTGGTGCCCACCCAGGGGAGGAGAAGCAAACTCTGCCCCCCACTTTCTGCCTGGCAGCCGCCAGCCCACTCGCCTGCTGCTCTGTACAGCGGGACGGGGGCAGGAGGTGTCACAGGAATGCTGGCCGTACTCTGGGCACACAGAGTACCTGGGAATACTGCTGAGAGGGTCACGGGAGAGAGCTGGCTTTGCAGGAAGAGAAGCCAGCATTAGCTTGCTGTTATATTGCTCAGAGAACAGTTTTGCAGCTGCGCAGCACTCAGACAAAGCCACAGGGCTGATGTGATAGGCCTGGAATTACTGCTGTATGCCATGTAAAGAGAGGTAGGGACACGATCCTGCCCTGTTTTAGCTCTGGTGCCTCCTGGCCCGCACAATCACCACTTCAGGGAAGGGGCAGAGGAGTCAGACCTGTCTACCTGCCCCAGGCACGCAGGACATCAGCAGGGAATGAGCAGCGGGGGGCAAGAATGAGCAGGGCACCCTTATAAACAGAAATTTGCTCTCAGAAGGGCAGAGTACTGTGCTCACAAGGCGCAGGAGCTGAGGAGGGAGCAGCAAGGAGCTGCCCACTGACAGCTGGCATCTAACTGTGCTTGTGCCTGCTCCGGCCTCTCCTTCCTTGCATGAATCATTCCCGTTTGCAGGACACCTGACGCACTTTGGGAACAATGCAGTCGTGCTTCATGGCTTCCTCGAGCTCATAGCTCACCAAATAACCCTTCTACGTGCCACAACAGGAGAGTCTGGGAAGTGAAACAAAGTAAGGTGTAAGGCAAGCCTAACAGAAGAGCACACCGCTAAGCCTTGAACTGAGCTGCGGGGAAAAGCAAGCTGCTGTTACGACAACGGAGACATCTACGAGTTATCCCTGCGGACAAAGCAGTGGAGAAAACTTTGCTCCAGTGCTGACAGACGTTTGTCAGTAGAAGTGCACAGAGATACTTCTCCAAGAAAAGCTTTGTCTCAAAGCCACAAAATCAAACATTCTCCTTCAGCATTTAAATACATTAACTTTCTGAGGGTATTTACAAGTCCAGTTCAGAGCAGCAGAACAGCTGGACACCAGAGGAAGGGGAAGCGGCACAAGGCATTTGTTGTGCTTTTCCAAAGAGCAGGGCAACCTCTGACCACAAGGAACCAGGAAGATGGATCCCGAGCCGGGTCGGTGGAGACTGAGGCGGGCCAGGCAGCAACTCTCACATGCTGAATTTGTCCTGAGGGAAAGGGTGAGGGGGTGCTGCCCATTTACAGTAGGCCCCTGGGCAAGCGTGCATGCTGGTGAGCACGTTGCATCCAAGCAGGTGTCACGCACGAGCTGTCGGAGACCAGAACGCTGGGGAGCAAGAGATCTTTGCCATCAGATGCTCTCCTTTCTACATCCAGCGTCCAGAACCAGAGGGGACATTGCTGCAAGGCAGTTTCTCCGGTGGGTTACCGCAGGAGTGCTCGCTAGCTGGGGACAGAGGTTAGTACAGCTGTCAGCCTGGGAAAAGTCTCCTGCGTCCCCACTGAAGTGAGCGGCTGCAGCAGGGGAGTCTCCCAGCACTGGCAAGGGCATCCGTGCAAGGCCGAGGACTCCACAGACACGGTGCTCGGCATCGTCACCTGGCTCTTCAACAACATTGTCTGGAAACTTGGCACATTCACGGAACATCTGTAGGAAGGAGCTGTGTGGTCCCCCTGACCGTTTGCCAGAGGAAAACCAAAGTTTGGGTGTTTTTTTTTGTTTTGCTTTTAAAAAGAAAAAACTGTAAAAAAATATTCTCTGAGATGCAAGGACGCTTGTACTTTGTACTGCCTTGGCCATCCCTGTTCATGTCACCCGCGGGTTCCTTGGAGAGTCTGGTTCCAATGGCAGCAGGACACCCTGTGTATAGGTAGGACGAGCACTGTCCCCGTTCAGCCAGGGGAGAGCAGTCTGTCTGCGCCTGTCACAAATCTGTGACTTTATTCTCCACAGCTGCTGCAATCTGTTGTAGCCTATATCCGAGCTGCATCTTCTGTGCCGTTGGATCTTCTTCCAAGGCAGTAATGATCTGCAACGAGACAGAGCTCACTGGCAGCCCTCCCGCAGCACACAACGCTGCCAACCCGCCCAACTCCAAGCTGGAATCCAGCACGTCAAGACTAGAGCAGGTATGTAGTAATGCATCTCAAATTAACCACAAACTAAGTATTCTAGATTCGTCCTAATAACTTATAAACTTCACAGTGCAAAAAGAATGCTAAACTTCTCACCTGAAAATGATGTCTTTAGTAAATGGATCTGAACTAACTGCATTTCATTTTTGAGTATTTAGTTACAGAGTCAAAAAAAGAAGTGTACACGAAATCCCAACAGCCTCCAAGTTAGACATAAGTCCTTTTTTTGGTTTCCTCCCTCCCTCTTTGATAAGAATAAAGCAAACTTATGACATGGAAGTTACACATGCCAATGAAACAATACACAGCGTTGTAATAGTCTGGCTGCTCTTAATTATTAATTTTTGGAGGTTTTCCGGTTGGATGGTAAAAGGAGAAGGGTATGTTCATACCTGCTGGAAACACACACTCACCTGGTCATAGTACTTATTGATGTATTTGTACAATTCATGTAGAGCCACCAGGGAGTTGAGGTCACCTGAGTAATTCTGCATAAGAGAGGAAGTTAGACAAAACCATGAGACACGTAACAATTGTTCTTCTAGATTCTGCGTCCTCACAGCTCATTAGCAAACGTGCTTGTTGCACAAAGCAACAGGAAAGGGAATTCACCAGTAGTTCCTAGCGAAGGAAAAAACACACACACAGTCCTTGTCCTGAATCCTTGACTACTCTTTTTCTCTTCAGTGCTAGCTGGGCAGACCCTCGCCCTCCTTGTAGTGGGCAAAGGCAGAGCAGCCACTGGGAAGGGTCAGCGTGTCTGAGCAGAACTGCACACTCAGCTGGAATATCTCATCTTTGCATTACTAACTTTCTCTTAGATGCACAGGTCAGGGGCCAGGGTGACTTCTGAAATTATTTTATTTACCCGTGATAGCTCAGCCAGGGCAGAGTTCATCTCCTGGTCACTGGCAGAGATGGTCTGACGAATGTCCGCATAGTACCTACAGAGTAGTATACAGGCAATTAAGCGTATTGTTCCTCCTCGCCTCCTTCTTACTGCTTGAACTATGACTCCTCACATTCATTTCTTACCTTTCCACCATCTGCTTGTAGCGGGGAATGTCCCGGGCATAGAGCAGCTTATTGATCGGAGAGTCCTTGAACATCCAAAACCAGAATAGGTTACAAATAGTTCCTTCATCATGCTGTGGACTAAACTTAGCAGGTAACACCATCACTGCAATTTTCTGTCATTCATTCAGGATTGGGAATTTTTGTCCTCTGCATGGAAAGGCACTTCAAATACCAGGCTCCCTTCTAGTAATGCAGTCTGAGGAACTATGAGATGTGTTGGTGAAGGGACCTCTGGGATCCAGCCTTCCACTTGGAGCCGGGTGACCACCAGAATGAGATCACATCGGCTATGGCTTTGCATAGCTGATTCCTGAAATCCTCCAGAGATCCACCCATCCCATCTCTGGTGACCTGTGCAGGACTGTTCCACTCTCGGCACAGGGTGAGTAGTGGTGGTAAAAAGTTTTTTTAGTGGCCAACCTGAATCTCCCAAGGTGCATCCTGTGACTTACACTGTCTGCCACAGCCAACTAGAGTTTAGCTCTGTCCCCCAAGAAGCTGTAAATAAAGAGCACCCTTCAACAACTTCTGTATGCTGAACAAAAGCAGCTCCTCCCTCCTCTCCTCCCAGGAGTCCCCATCACTCTCCAGTGGCACATGGGAGCAAGGACAGGCCTGCTCTACTGTCCCAGTGGTGCGATGTAAACATTATTGCCTTCCTGGGGCAGCACTGCTCAACTGTCCTGGCCAACAATGCTCCCTTCTCCCTCTCTACTTACCCGCCCTAACTTGTGGTCAGCTATTGTACAGGAGTCCATGAAGGTCTGCGCAATGACCAGGAGCACAGCATCTACATTATCTGACGTCTGCACATCAAAAACAAACTGGGGATTCTTGATGATGTTGATCCAGAACCGTAGGGGCAGGCTGCAGAGAAGACAGAAGCCCAACAGGGTATCAGCAGAGGCAGCAGCTATGGTGCTGAAAGATATTCTGCACTTTACTGCATCTCCCAGCTTTGTCCTCCCAGCAAAACCAGTTTTTCACACCATGCTCTGCTGCCTTGCACTCCCATTTTGCTTCTCCTCGGTAGACAAAGGTGGCTGTTGGCTCTAGACAGCTTAGCAGTGCCTCCTCTGGGGCCCACAAGGAACACCATACCTGTTTGTCTTCCAGATATGGATGGTCTCAGGGTCTGCGATCCCATAATGTATCGCCTGCTCATCCAACAGGTCAAAGAAGTATTTGACTGCCAGAGGGACAGGGCGGTTGGTACTGAGGATCACCTGGAACAAGTCATCCACAAACTTCTGCAGAGTGCCCTGTGGAGAACCAAGCAGGAGAGTCAGCACAGGCAGAGGAGAGTGGAGAACCTGGGCTTCACGCAGACGGGCAGTTACCTCCTCCTGCTCAGCAACCTCCCCATACCCATCCAAAGCACTGCAGGGAGCAGCAGCAAAGAAGAAAGGAGGCCCCAGCAGTTTCGGGAGCAGAGGCCAGGGAGAAGCTCATGAAAAAAATCAAAACACGAAGTGGAGTCAGATGTACTCAGAGGGACCGCAAGTAAAGGGATTGCTACAGGGGAGAGAGTCTGCAACACGATGGAATGGCACAGAACCACAGAGACTGCCTAGTGGAGGAGGACTGCTGGTTGCCAGCAGCTGTATCCAGCCGGACAGGAACAAGGAGAAGGGGTTTGCTCAGCAGCAAGAGGAAGTTTAGTAAATGTGGGAAGAACACAGGCACTGCCTGGCTAAGTGCCTGGGCCGTCCTTTGAGGAACAGTACTACTGCAAGCAGGGCACTGGCTGGGGAATCTGGATGCCAAAAGTAGATACTTTATTGAGAAGAGAGCAGAAGGACAAGTTCCTGGGTCAATTTTTTAACAATGAGACTGGAATAAAGCAAAAAAGAGAATGTGAGCAGGCACTGTGCCTGATTTATGACTGCAGCTGAATCTGTATATGGCTGGTGTGTACTATTAGCATCATCTTGCTGCAGCAGGTAACAGGTCAGTCCTATATTCTTGGCCCTGGGTGGGGTGGAAGGTGAGCAGACATGGCAGCCCAGTGGATGCTGCTGCCACAGGAACTGCTGTGAAGCACAGGGTACCTGCCTTTTTCTGAGACACACAGACAAACATGGGGTGGACACAGGGATAAAACCATTTCTCACTCTCCTAGAGGCTCTGCAAAACTTAACCCATTAGTAGGAGCGGAAGTTTGGCACTGCAGTGCTGGGATTGGAGGGGAAACAACCAGCACGTGCATCAACCCAGGCAAAGGGGCTCTTCGTCTTCATACGCATCCCTGCAATCTGCTGGGGGATACGAAGGAAGGCAAGATCCAAACCACGACACAATCTATGCTTCTTCTCACCTTCATGGAGAGTAGACGAGTCAGATAGATCTCTGGGATTGCTTTGGCTCGCTCCCGATCTCTTAAGCTCCCACGCCGATGCTTGGGAAGCTCTGGCTCTTCTGTTGGTTTTACCAGGTGCCAAAGTTTGATCCCACCTTCATCTGCATCCTCCAGCATTGGCGTTTCTAAAACAAGCAATTGCTTACTGATGAGCGCCGGTTCTTCTCACAGTACAGCTTGGCCGGGTGAGGCCCAAGTAAGCAAAATTTCACAGTATGATAGAAGTACAAAGGGGAAGGAACCTCTGGAGGTTCCATCCAGCCGAGTGCACAGAGTACAACTGTTGCTAGCGCTACAGTAGGTTGCCTTTGTCCACCCAAAACCTTCAAGGTTTTGGAAACTTCCCCAGACAGAGATTCCTCACCCACCCAGTTGTCTGTTCCAGGGCTGTACCACCTTTTTGCTGAAGAAGCTTTTTTTCCATGTCGAATTTGAACCTATTAAGCTGCAGCCTGTGGCTATTGTCCCTTGCACCACAGGAGTGTCCATAGAGCTGTTTGCTCTGCCAGGCAGTAAAGTAACTGCCTGGTGTCCCATCACCACCCTTGGGCCATGCTCAGCACCTGAGGGTATTAAGATTTGTACAAGTTGCAGACTGCACTGAGCCCTAGAGAGTCAGAACTAGAGAATTCTGCTTATCCTGCATTTTCATTCCCAGCCTGGCTTTCCTCTACTCTTACGCTCCTTTGCTTTTCTCTCATCTCACCTGCCCAAGCTTTCAATTTCCTGACAATCCTATAAGGGTCCAAATCATTTATCAGCCTTCTACAGCAGCATAAAGCTGGGGCTACGGCAAGAGATTTGTCCCACTAACTGGCAAGTGCTATAAAATAATTTTATGAGAACAGGTTATCTAACTCACTCTCTCCTGGGATGTAATCCTGATTCTCCCTATGGATGTGCTTGGTCAGGCGTGGGACCAGCGCTACTGTTGCTCCATCAGGCACCTGCACACAAGCAGAAATCAACATTCAAAACAAACGGCATGTTTCTCATCAGCAGAACAGGCAAGTGCTTTTAGACCAAAACAGACTATATCATAAATGGAATTAGGGACAGAAACAGGGATTTGGGGACACAATCACTGTCTTTCCTGATTGTGGGAGAATCTTGTTTGAACCAATTAAAAAAATGATGCGCAAAGTACGATGAAGATGATAATACTCAGGAACTGAGGTCTTTCACATCTAGAACATGTTGCAGCAAGATATGACACATTGGTGCAAAGTAGTTTAAAAAAACCCCTCTTTCCTTTCCTAAAAGCTACTTTGCAGATCAGTGCACCACCACCTACTCAGTGATTGGGACTGGAACATTAGCAGATCCAGCAGCATTGCCTTCATTGCAACAGCCACCAGGCATGAACTTGCGTGTCTTTTTTCCAAGCTCTACACCTGCCCATGTCTCAGGTGCAGGTTAAGGACGGGGCTATGCTTCTTAAAGGCAGAGAGCAGGCCACAGCACTGACTTAATTTGAGTATGGTGCTGCAAGAAAGATCCAACCTTTTGACAGTGATCCACCAGGAGCCAGAGCCACAAATAGAACATAACAGTGTGTAGAAGATGAGAGGAGTGACAAGGCAATGTCAGGCTGAGTTCTGACCTTGTAATGCTGAAGAGTGTTCAGGCGTTTCCAAGTTCCTTGAACAACAGATGTCACATCCTCATCAGACAGTATCAGATGACCTGCCAGCCCTGATCTCCACTCTACAGCCGTTAAAACACAGAAAATGAAAAGATAAACTGTTAATTTGAGGCATCTCTGAAGTCTGCTGTGCTTCAACCTGGTTGGCCTTGTTACACACCCACTGAGCCTCATCAACCTTTACCCATGCTATTTCACAGACAACATAACCCGAGAAAGCGCCTGTAACAATGCTGAGTCCTGCAGTCACAGGACAGTCTCTGAGCACAGGGACAGGTGGCACTGTGGCCTCCCAGGTTCCACTCGCCAAGTTCCTACAAATTCTGTCACACTGTGACTCTTCAAGCAGGTGATTCAAACCACAAATATGCACCCACAGTCCCTATTAGCTACTATTCCCCCAAGTACCTGCTTATCTATAAATGTCACCACTATTCTGCAACAGCCAAAGAAGGAAGAAGATGGAAAAACTGAGTGGTTTCCCTCACAATGTAAGTCCTACCTTTCATTAACCAGTGTGGGCAAAGTCCTCCCTGACATATGTTACTGAGATGCTACCACTGACTTCACTGGCAGGAAGAGCCACTCTATGATGATAGCATCTCTGCGCCGCTCTCAGATTGTCCTCCCTTCCTATACTGTCTCCATACTTTTCTTTCCTGTGTCCCCTTGCCCAAGCCATTGCCATGGTCCAAGTCTGGCAAAGAACACCAGGAAATGGGAAGGGCTGGACCCAACTGCTTCTTTCCCACCCCTGCCTCTTGCTCTTAAGCATCTTTCCTGCATCGTGCCCTGTTGGGTCCAGCCAGAGTGCAAGATCCTTGGTCAGTGACTGTGCACGCTCAGCAGAGAACGACAAACCTCATGCATGCCAAGGGTGGTGTGCACAGATAGCAAACGACCACTCTTCCACTTCCTTACTGAGTTTTGGCACCAAGGAGTTCTGCTCACCGAGGTCCAGGGTGTCTGGGTCTGGTCGGTGACAGTATGGCGTCCCTTTGTAGATCTGATCTAGGATTTTCTCCTTCACCTGTGTTATGGTGTCACAATCTAGCACTTTCGCAGAAATCCCCTGGGAGTCCTCTGCGCCTCCTGCAGCAACTCCTGCTTGCGTCAAAGCATTTAATGTCTGGGGAAGAAAAGGTCACAGCTACTCAGCTGATAAGATTACATCTGACACATTTACACCTTTGATGGCTGGCATTAAGGTAAGTTAACAGCTAGTCCTTTCACTGGAAGAGTTTCAGAAAAGAAAACCTCACAGATGTTAAACATCGTGTTCTCAGTCTTGTGTCAAGAGCTGGAAGCCAGTTGGACAGCGCTGGGGAGGGGCTTCGATGTGCCATCAGCAATTTCATCCCCTTATTTCTAGACACAGCATAGCACATACACCAGATTACCGTGGTGATGGCTTCTATCAGCCTAGGGCAAAAGTGCCTGATTTAGCAGAGCTCTTGCTCATCTATGAAGTTGTGCTGCTGGGATAAACCTGGCTCCCAGAAGACAGTGGCAGGATGCTGCACTTCTGCCTCAATAATGGGAGCAGAGACATTCGGCCCTGTTGTACCAGAGAGCCCAGAGGGAACAAATGATTTGGTGCTTACCAGAGTTCGGTACTCCAGGTCCTCCCTCAAAAGGCGGTTGTCATTCAGGGTATATTTGGCTTTCCCTGTCACCCAGTCGACTGGCCCTTTGTCCACCTGGTGTTTGATTCCTCGAAACAGCATGTAAAGGGGCTCCCCAACAGAATCCTGGCACAGAGAGGAAGGAGTTTCACCTGAGAGAAATTCAACTTGCTCCTCCCAGCAGAGCCCAATGGCTTGGAAACATGGACTCCCACGCAGAGGAGAAGCAGGACTGAGGATACAGCAGCTAAGCCGCAGCAGGCAAAAACAGAGCCTCTGCCAACAGCTCCTGCTCCGTGCACAGGCCAACTACCAGGTGGATGCGCAAGACCAAGGCATTGCTCTGCTTCTGCAGCACTCATCTCAGAGACTCTCCTTGCCACCCCCTCTCCAGGAAAGGAATTAGATCAGAATCTGTCTTCCCCACGGACAGACTAGCCTATGGCCAGAGTGTCTCAAGATAAAGGAGGTACACTGAGCCCTGCATGATCTGGTGAGACATCCTGGAAACAAGGAGTGGTATTAATGCTGATTTAAGCATTGCTGTCCCCAGTGAATGGCCCAGCTCTCTCATTCCCCACCCTGAAATACGGGATGACTCTGACACTATTTCAGCTGCAAGCGAGGCACAAAGCAAAGCTGTGGCTGTCTTCCCTCTTTTGGCCCCTCTACACCACAAAGGGACTAAGAGCTCACCCTCACAAATGCGTACAGGCAGATGGACATCCAGTTGGTCAACAGCTTCTCCACCACTGTTTCTGTCCTGAAAGAGAGCATGAGGTTGGTCACAGGAATATGGTGCAGAGCAGGTAGGGATTTGGAGATAAAGATCACTCCCCTTGAGAAAAGGGCACACCGAATGACGATACAGGATCAAGGGAGAGGAATTAAAAAAAACAGGACTTTAGAGACCAGTAAGGTTAATGCTTTTGATACGCTTATTTGAGGCACTTTTCAGCCTGAAGGAGGCACCAAATTACAGTTGAGAGACAAGCAAACAGGACAGAGGAAAGCCTCTGGCAGGTCTCAAACAAGGGAAATTTGTTCAGATCAGAAGACCAGACAGGAAGCTAATGGGGATCGAAACACAGGAGATGTTTCAGTTTAGCTTCCAAACGGCATGACTGCAAGCCCAGGAACCTCTAAAAAGCAAAGTGAGATTAGCAAATTTAGCAGAGCCCTTAGCAGCCTCTGCTCTTAGCAGAGCAGAGCTTAGTACCTGAACACAAGGAGAGAGTTAATGTACAGCAGCTTCAAAAGAAGAGGAATTTGGGGTGGGCAACTCCAGCTTCCTACCCTTTTCACACCTTTCCTGCTATATTGCCTACCAATTGCTGACTGGAGAGAGGGGTATCATTGTTACTGATTCGTCCTCTTTGATGCATGTTGTCTGGACACACAATGGTCTTACAGCTGTAGCCCACACCGTGATGTTATCCTACTCGCAGGAGGTTCACAGCTTGCCAGCTGGGCAGA
Source organism: Dromas ardeola (assembly GCA_013398915.1). Taxonomy (NCBI): domain Eukaryota; kingdom Metazoa; phylum Chordata; class Aves; order Charadriiformes; family Dromadidae; genus Dromas; species Dromas ardeola. The sequence continues at coordinate 26,653 of VYZM01017044.1, forward strand.
AGGGCTCTGCCCCCTCAGGTAGCTCACAGTGGGACCATGGCTGGCTCACTCACCTCCGCAGCATCAGCTTGGGGTTCTTGGCCACATACTGCTCCACAAGGTCATTCAGGAGTGTTTTGAGGATGTCAGTGAAGTACTCCAGTTTCCCATGCAGCGACACAGTGAGCAACGATGCTACATAGGCCCGGTCTCTTGGAGAGAAAGTGCGCTGGATTTCCAGAGTGTGGATGAACTGGTGGGGAGAGAGAAGCCTGTGTGTAAATCTGCTGAAAACAAGGTAGTCACAGCTACTGGCTCTTGGAAGAAGCGGTGCTGCAAGGAGCTATTCAAGAATGAACTTTAACAGACCCTGCCTGCTTCCTGCCACCAGCTTCCAGTGGCATGGCCCTGACCCCAAAGCAGGCTGCAAGCAGAGAGGGACAGTACCTTGGTGAGGAAGAGCTTGCTGTTGAGCAGGTTGGAGAGCTGGACCAAGCCCTGCTCTACAGTTTGCCGCCGGCACTCAGGGATGTCCAGGTCCCTTTGCAGTGGTGACTCACGGTGGCCCGGGAAGAAAATGCGCTCTGCATAGGACTTGTAGTCCAAGAAGGGGATTCCTGTGCCCACAAGGTCACTTGTAAGGTCCATCATCTCAGTCATCAGGTCTGAGGGAAAGGAAAAGCCCATGAGGTTGACTACATGAACACACAACTGATGGTGCAGAGCATGAGGTGAGTGCAGGAACTAGGGCTAGCAGGATGGGACTGAGGAAGAATGTTTCCTGCAAGGAACAGGCACATTGGGGACCCATTGCTACAACTAGACTAGGCACTGGGAGAAACCGCATGAGGAAAATTCCAGCTTGGGGTGGAACCAAAAGGTGAATTTGGTAATTATTCTCATTTATGGTCAGGGCGTGGCTTCCAGTTTTATAAAGAGGAAGCCACTGTTCAGCACAGATCTGTGATTACAGGCATTACCTACATCAGAGATAGAGTATTAGAGATCCCCTGCTCCTCGCTGCTTCCCACATTATTTGGAGATTACAGCCTGAGTCACCTGCACAGTTTCAGAGCCCCACACAAGGGCTCACTGCTGGAAGCAGCTGAAGAACAAGGTTTGCAAGCCCAGAACAGGGGATGTAATTCAACTTGCCCTACACAAAGTCTGGGCTAGCTGTCCTTAAGATCTCTCCAACAGTGCTGTCTTGACCTTTAGCTCTTCAACTGAGTCTGGAGGATGAACTGGAGAATCAGAGGGGTCTGTATAGATCACTGTGTTCTGAATTAAAGAGAAGAATTAAAAAAGGAAGAATTTGGCTGTAAGTTTCAATGTACCAGCACAGGATAAAGATATTGCCTGCTCTGACCTACCCAAACAAGTAGGAATGGACGAGAGGTAGGGCTGACCGTGGTTCTTCAAGCTTCCCTAAAGCTGCAAGAACCTAGGAGCTCACTGACTGACCTGTGAATTCCTTTTTGCATCTGTCCCGAACACTTGTTTCCAGATTTTCCAGCTGGATTTGAACTTTCTTGTAGTCCCTCAGAGCCTGTTTGCTCTTCCTCCTGCAATAAGAAGCAGAATTGTTCTCAGTGGCCCTAGCCCAGGGATTGTCCTTGCCAACTGTTGTGCTGCTACCAAAGACTCCAGGGCAATTGGTGCTGAGGTGATTTCTAGTTAACATCATCTTTGCAGGATACCAGAGTTCTGTGAAGTAGATGTGTCTCTTGGAGCACCCATTAGGTGTGGGCTCTGAATGAACCACAGCACAGGCTGTGACCAGCAGGTGCAACACGCCTCACACATCCAACGACAGCGGGGCTCAGAATTTGGCAAAAAATGAAGGAAACTGGGATCTTGTCTAGACCCAAGATGTACACGCTTGGCCACATCCACCAAATAATGTTGTAGAGGAACTTAAAGACCTCATACAATGCCAGAATTTCTTACCTGTATATGAAGACGATGACCAGAACGATCAGTGCCACAAAGGATGCGCCAACACCCAAACCAATCTGTGCCTCCAGCGGGAAGGTGAGCTGGCTTTCTGTGTCGTACTGCACTCGGCCCAGGAGGAAGTTCAGGTTTCCCATCTGTACCTGTAGGAAAGCATGTGCCACGACATAAGCTCAGTGCAGCAATGAAATGCAAAGCCACAGGGCTTCTGCAGAATGGGTACATGCGGCATACAGCTCTCTAGCAAAGCAGACCCACAGCACAACCCCTGAACCCAGCTATACCATTTGCATTCAGGCAATGTTTGGCACGTAAGAGTACAATTGAGAACAAGAGCAGCTCCTCGCCACGCCTGGTACCTCCCCCTGTCCTCTATCAGGGCTTCTGCCTTTCCTCCACTTCCCATCCCACTCCCTGCCTCCACCACTACCTTCTTGCTTGTGCTTCAAACAAATAACAGGATTTCTTGTGGTACTGACGATTTCCTACCGTGAACTCTGGAAGCAAGTCTGTGCCCTCCCGCTTCGTGCGGTGCCGCGGAGCCGGCTGCTCAGAGGGAGGCTCACAGTAGAGATGATTCCTTGTTAGTGTCTTCACCACACAGATTCCTTCCCCAATCATAGCCATAACTTCATCCTTGGAAATAGCCAGATCTAGATTTTCCCCCTGGAACAGATATGGAACAGCACATCAAACTGGTGGAAAAAAACCAACTCTGCATTTCCATGGCTCCACGAAAGATAGAAGCGATCAACACCATACGATGAAAGCAGCCTTTTTTCTTCTCTAAGCTCGCAGCTGAATTGGCCACAGAACTTCATTTTGTAAGCTAAAAAATTCACTTGCATACGATTTAGATTATAGCTTTAGGACCCGTACCATGCTGCCTAAGTACAGTTATAAATAGCCTGTCTTCTTAAGGCTCTTCAGCCACAGCACAACTAAGCTCAACTCTTCACTGTGCGTGTATATGCATATACATGCACACAATGTGTATGTATTTTAAAAGGTAATCTCATGTCAGTTAACCTAAGCCCTCAGGTGAGTCAATCAATGCCTTTCAAAGGTGTAACACATTTATGCTATTGTTCTTACCTGCTACACAAATCTGCTTTAATTTTGGGGGATTAAGACTTTTTTTTTTTTATAAAACCATGCTGACTGATGTTAATTACATTTTTATGTTTTAATGATTTCTAAGCTGCATCCTGCAGCAGCACTTTCATGTTTTCGCCCAGAGGTCTGTCAGGGCATCCTGACAGGTTGGTAGATCAACCTCCTTGCTCTTTGAAAGCTTGCATCTTGTTACTTCTCTTTCACTCTTCTCAAATTCCCCAGGGTGCATTTAATACCAATGGCAGCAGTCTAGACATTTCTAGACTAGTACATCCTCACAGTTTTTACTCATCTGTGAAAAAAGAGCAAGTGGAGCATCTCCAGCTGCAGCCATTAACATTATTAACGAGTACTGCACTAGAAAGTACCTTTCCATACAAAAGAAATACCTCAGAGTGATTGTCCTACCTCCACCTAGTAACAGGTCTTCCCTACTGCCAGGATTCTTTTACTCCTAAGTCACTTCTAGAGGAATCTCAAGAAATTATGAAAAAGGCAGCAGCTGAGGATAAGATGCGGGTTTTATTTAGTACTAAAAACTCATATACAAATAGTTTATCAGGATTAAAAATAAAAAACACAGAAGTTTCCACAAGCCCTATGAAGCCCTTAACAGTGATTTATGGGCTCAAGAGGCTTTTTTGATGCACTCTTTTCCCTCTTCTTATGTACCATTTCTCATAGGCCAAAGTAGATGTGCTGTGACAGCTTGTAAGCCTGTCAAATGCTTTTAAAACTTGGCTGCTGCATGCCACCAATTTCAAACGCTCAGGTTCGAAACAACATTGTACGAGGAATATTATTTCCAGCTAGTTTTTGTGTTACCTCCACAGAGATGACGCTTCCTGGCTTGTGACGGTATGGTTTGGCAGGGTCTTCGGCATTTAATGGTTTTAGGATGGGGTTGACTTCGTAAGAGAAAGGCATGGGATGCAGTGAGTTGAAATCAAAGCTCAGATTATCCAGAATAAATTCCAGTTTGATATGGACACTCCGCAACAGCAGGTTAATGGCTGGAGTTTTGCACAGGATCAGGTAGGAGGAGTTAACAAGACATGGTTCTTCAAACTAAACGCGAAAGGCAAAAAAAGTGTCAGTAGTGAAATACTAATGCTTCTCCTGCAGCTTCGCAATACTTCCCAACCCTGACCAATATGGGGCCCGTCTGCATTCCTCTCATCTGGAGCAATGCCAGAGGAACTCTGCTTAATGGTAGAGGGAAAAAATCCAAGATCTGAGGAATTCCCCATGTTCCTCTAAAGAAAGTTTTCACAGCACTAGTTTTGTTGCAAGTACCTAGGTCTCAGCAGTGGGAATCAGCTCGGACACTCCCCCCGCAGCAAATTCTGGGGAGGCATTGGCTTTAGATCTCCCTGCTCTGACAGAACAGGACCGAAGACCTTCAATGCAAGGCTGATTTCCTAGCCTAAATGCTTCTGTGAAGTTCTCCTTCCTCTGGTTGGATATGTTTTATACATTTGGTGAAAGCATTAGTCTTCTTTTTTCTCCCCTACAGCCACAAATGCCTTCCTAAGAACACGGGTAAAACCAGCTGTTATTGATGCATGTGCATCAGGAGCGTATTCTCCCAGTTTCTGTACAGGAAGCCCTCCATCATTTGCACTAATAATGCAAATCCTTCTTGTACTTCGGCTGCCAAACATCCTCTACCTCTGCAAATTCTGCTGCACCCTCTGTGACCTTGATGATCACATCAATACCTCTGAATCCAAGCAGATAACAGCAAGTGGGGGGAAAAGCCCTAGGGACAGGAAGTCCACCTCTCCAGAGCAACACATCAACGCTTATGCACCCTCAGCTCCACTGAGCACTTTGCCACGCTACCTGCTGGACACTGCACAGAGCATCCTCAGGGCACTCGGTGTCTGGGATGATTCTGCGCCATCGTCCCAGTCCTCGGCGCCGGCGTTCAGATGGAGAAACTGTAACTCGGATCTTCGGTTTCTGCACAACATCCAAGTTGTATCCATGAACTCTGAGTACTCTCCCTCCACTGAAGGGGAAAAGTAGATAATCTCACTCACCTACTATTCATTAACTCTGTCTTGCCCATGCTCCCACCATTCTGCTTATGCTCATTCCCACTAGCCTGACTTTACTCCAAAGTGCAACTCAAGCAGATGCCATTGGTGCTGTAGTACCTGCCTCAGCACACGGCCCTGGGGAAGGTGCACTCAATCTTTCTACCTGAGGAAGCTTTTAGGTGGCTCTGCAAAAGTGATGTTGGGATCCAGAGTATATCTGAAGAGGGATCCTTCCAGTCTCCGCTCTTGGTCCCCATATTTGATAGTCACTGGGAGTTCTGCGGACACATTGCTGGGACTCGTCTGGCATGCCAGCTGATCCTCCGTCATCTCGGAGAGGCTTGGAGAGACAGAAGAGAGAACAAAGGATTAACACAGCCATTGTAGAGATAGATTTTATAGTACTATTGCTCTTTGCAGACAGGCTGCAAACCTCTTCTGGTATTTTTCTAAATTTAATGCTGAAAAGTCTTGTGCCTTATCTAAGCAAGCAATAATCACTGGGGAGTTGTCAGTGAGCAGCACATGACAAAAAGCAGGTACACCCACTGTCCAGGCTGAAAAGACTGGAAGCCTGCTACCAAGGCACGTACACCTTCCCACCAGCAGTGCTGCCAGGTGTACATGTCCCAGGATGCAAGAGAACAAGCAGCTCTTAGTGTTAGTCTGCGGGAGCCAACTGCAGTTCCCCATCAGCAGAAGCAGAGCTGTCAGGATGGGGTATAGTCCTGTCAAGAGACATGCAGAACAGAGGCCATGTAGCCCTGTTCACGTTCAAGGGAATGCGGGCAGGAATGTAAGATGGTCGTGGTTGCTGCCATGACCCTCAAGGTGAGGATTTCCTGGCACACAGAGAAGAGCAGAGCTCCAACAGCCTGTGCTAAGGGCTGAGCCAGGCAGCATCATGCCCTGCAGGGCTCTGGGAAGGACTCGGGGCAGTGCACAGCCAGCACATCGGCAGGCTCTGATCTTACATGTGGCAAGGGAGGTCTCCAAGCAGGACACTGATCTCACTAGGATGCCCAGTCAGCAGCTTTGAGCCCAGAAGGGTCAGGCAGGTTCCTCCCGCTTTAGGGCCCTGAGTTGGAACAATGGATTTCAGCTCTGGGTTCTAGAAGAAGGGGGAAAAAGAAAAAACAAACAAACAAACAATCAAAAAACCAGAAAAAAACCTAGGTGAATGACAAGGACCTTAAAAGATAAGGCAAAGAAAGAAAACAGAACATGTTCAGTGACCTCCAGTGCTCTGAAAATAGAAGCTATAGATCCCAATCACAGGCAGCTATGCTCCAGCAGCTACCTTACAGAGCAGAGGCAACAGAGGAGGGATTGATCACTCCGGCAAGAACCACAAATCAGGGACCAGTCTGTCCACAGACTGCAAAAGGCAGATGGATGCTGCAAACAGCAGAGCTGTGAGCCTCACACACAAACCCTAGGATTAGCAGTTCAAAGGGATTGCTCAGATCAGTAACTGGATTAATAACTCAGGTTAGGAAAAACAAGGTAGCAAATAAATTGTCTGTTTATCTAGTAAATGAGGAGATTACCAGCAGGGAGCCCTAAGAATTTGTGTTGAGACCTGTGCTGTTAAACATACTTGTAAGTGACCTGGAAAGGGGAAATGAAATTTGATAAATTATTCAGAGTAACAAAAACTCAGTACCATTGAGGAGCTGCAGCAAAATTTAGAGGTAGCACGCAGAGTGGCACAAGCAAGTCACTGCTAATAAACGAAGAGCAAGATAAATGAAGTGAGGAGGAGCAGGGAAACTACAGCAAAAAAACAACCCAACCATATGTACATAGTTGTGAGTTTCAAAATAGCTCCTGCCCGTTCAAAAGCGCTTTGGTACCTATAACAACTCTACCAGGTGTAAGCACAGATCTCAACAAAAACATACCAGGTGGTAGAAATTACTGGGAAGGGAATTAAGAAAAAAGATTTTTATGCCACAGTAAAACTTCCTTTTGCACTTGCATCTTGGACATAGTATGCAGTTCTCATCACCCTGCCTCAAAATGGTGGTAACAGAACCAAAACCACGAGAAACGCAACAAGCATAGTCCACTATATAAAATGGTTCTATACAGCAAAAAAACGAATAGCCTAAGACTTTTCAGGCATCTCTTTCCCCTTCCCATGGGAAAGGGAGACATGCAACTAGGTATATAACTTGTAAGTTGCACAGCAAGGATGAAAAGCGAGTAATTGTATCTAAAAATTACTTAAATATTACTTCATAGTTGCTGACTTTAAGATATCAAGAAGTTATCAGAAATGTGTTTAAAAATAATAGGAAACATTTCTCCATACAATGCACAGTAACTTTGGATGTACTGCCACTAGCTGCTGAAGGTCAGAAGCTAAAAGTGTGTTCAAGTAGCAGTTTCCAAATTAATAAAAGGAAAGTCAGAAGTCTTGGTAAGATCAATAAAAAAAAAAAAATATAACCCCAGATCAGAAAGGTACACTGTATTTTCCCCCTTTCTTTAAGCATTTAATAGTTAGCATTGTAAGAAACCAAAACACAAACAAAAAATCACTAGACTACAGAATCTTCGGTGTTACTCAGTACAGCTGTTCTTACAACCTAAAGGGGGGGAAGAAAAAAAACCACCGTCAAACCCAAAAGAAACCCCCAAAAACGCCCCACAACACAAACACCAGAAAAAGCAGATAAAAATACCAGCAGCAAGTGCCTGGTAGAGTCCTGCAAGTTCATGCAACAGACAGCCATTCAGCAGAAATACTGGAAGAACACGGAGAGGTATTAAAGAAGCAATAGTTACGTTACCTGATAGGTGAAAATATGCCCAGAAACTCCACGTCCTCCTCCAGGCACCTCCACCACGATGTGCCCAGATCTCTCTGTCCAGCTCCTGCCAGTGACGCATACGATACTGCAGGGCAATCCAAGAACAGCGTCACACCGTGGAAGAGCAGATGAGCTGTATCCATTGCATCATGTCCTAAAACCATCTAGCAACCACAGCTCCCTTCTTTCAGCCTTATCCCATGCTTGGAATACACAACTGAACATTGAGAAACACCTTTAAGAGCTGGAGTAGGTGCAGCAGGAAAAAGCAGGGAGTGGTTCTGAACAGGCCCATCCCATCCAAGATTATTCTTTCTGGGACAGACAGGATGAAGCCCACTGTATCACAGAAACACAGAGTCCAAGAACCCTGCTATTGTCCAGACCTGTTTAAATCAGTCACATCTGGAGTGACCCCAGGCTAACAGTGGTCAATCCACACGTTAGTTCTGTGTCTGATGCCGAAGAACACTGAAGACGGTAGGTTTAGCTGGCACTGGTCTTCAGCCAGTGGCTGCTGGGACCAGCCAGTTCCCCTGCTCTGCACCACCCATTCTTCCCAGCCCTTTTTCCAGCCATAATTTGGTATGGGAGATGCTGACAAGGTGAAAAGTCAGGTTGTACTTAGAACAGGGCAGCAAGGAATCCCCTGTTACAGCACTGATTTGCTATCAGAAAAACTGCTCTGCAGGAGACTTCCCAGCCATCCCACACAGAATGAGATTAATTTTGTCTGGGCCTTGCTCAGGAGTGGGTTCCAGGTTCACAGCTATATCCCCTCAACCGAAAAGGCTCAGGAGTTTGAACTCAGGCAGTACAGTCCCAAGCCAGGACCCTGTGATGCCAGGTGATTTACAGATACAGAACAAAGACAGTGCTAACCCCAGAAAGATTATGCTCTAGTTCTAGGATGAAAACAGAAAGCAGATGGATCCAGACAAACAAGGCACACAGACAGGACAACACTGCTCAACACAGCAGGCCATTTCCCAGCAGGATCTTACCTGGCTCCCAGAGGGAAGAGTGCTACAACTACTGCTACCATGGAATGAAAAAATGGGTTTGCAATAGCTCTGATGAGAGGTTACTCACAATTGCTCTCCTCTTCTCCTGATGGTTGCTTGGCTCCTCTCCCTCCCTTGTCCAAGGTTCACACCTACCTGCCCTGCCACAGGCCAACTACACAAGTATTCCTTTCTCCTTGCTTTTTAGCTGGGTCACACCTCTCAACACCCAACTACACTGCCTTGTAATATGGTCCTGCCCTGGCCAGACACACCAGACATCCAGTTCTCTATCACTTACATTAGCTGGATTCAGCAGGACAGGTCTTTCTGCTTCTCATCCTCATCCTAGGCGCTACTTTTACAAGCGCTGTGTGACCTGCCAGGCACTCCTAGCCACCAGAAGAGTGGCATAGGGCCCACCAGGACTCCCTGGTCTGTCCCTGGTTGAGAGGGTCCTTTCATTGGGTTTGCTCTGGGAGGTGGAATTCTGGCTGGCAAATGAAGAATGACAGTCTAGGGGCGTCCCCACTCAAGCAGAGGCAAGAATCTGTGCTGTACCTCCAACCACGTGTTCCCATCCTCACCCTGTGTTAACATGGTCAGGATGTTTTCCAAGCAGTGACACTCGTATAAGCCACGTCCTTCGCTTTTTTTAAAATCACCCTGTGGCTGGGAGAGACACCCATGAAACTGCATGGTTCCGAGCCTGTGACTCCTTGATCTAGCTGGCCTGCGGGCTCTGTATTGGCAGTGTGTTCAGTATATGGCAGCACTGTTTGGCCATCACCTTGTGCACAACCTTCTCTCTCTAAGGTCACCGCCTGAGTAACTAATCAGACAGGGACCTTACTCAGGGGCACTCCCTGGGGAATGGGCAAGGCTCAACACCTGCTACAGCAAAGGCAATGACATCTCAGGCCGGTGTCAGCAGCCGGGGGAAAAGCCAGCGCCTGCCTCTGGGAGGAGGTTTCACAGATACTCTACCTGCTAGAGATCTCATACTCTTGAGCATCTACGGCACAGGGAATTCCTGCAACAGTGACAGTTTCTGCAATGTCTTGATGTTTCTGCCCGAGGTTTGAGCCAGTGATGGTGATTCTAGTGCCACCTTCCACTGGTCCAGACAGGGGGTACACCTGAAAAGACATCCGCGCATGTGTAAATGTCACAGTATCTCAGACTTCTGCAGTCTGGCAACTGATCTACAGCACAGGGCCCTTCAGCTGCCCCATTACAAACTGCCTGGTCGGGTCGCTGCTGTGGATTCCTGTTACTGGCTTGGACTAGTACCAGGTTGCACCCTCATCAGAAGAAAGGCCGTAAAGAACACACCAGTCGGAGCCTTCTTTCCCATACCCTCACTGTTGCCAGCAGTTACCCCCCAGAGGTGATAATCCACTATAGACTTCTAAGGCAAGGACTGCCCTGCTTTGCCTTCTCATCAACATGCTGACCACTCCAGAAGGCATTTCTGCTGAAGAGTGGGAATGCACAAGCCAATACATGTTACTAGTATTGAAGCAGCAAGCACCATTCCCCCCTCAGCATCAGTACGACAATGAATTGCATGCTGCACAAACGTCAAAGCTCTGTCCCTGAGCAGCATCCAAGATAAACTAAGACAAGATGCAGCACGTGGATGTTGTGTGCCACTGGAGGGAGGACAAGCTGACAGCAAAAGGGACACATGGCTACAGACACTTGTCATGTGGCAGTTAGCAAGAAACATTTAAAATAAACAGACAAAAATAATTAATTCCAGCAACCTGTCATGCCTTTCCCATCCTTGCTGTGCTGTTATAATTAGGGTTTTGCTTTCCTTTGCCCCAGGCTCAATTGGGCCAACCTGTTTCAGGGTCTGGCTCGGGACAGTTGGAGGATCCAACATGTGGACCATTTCCCAACTCCTGAATGGTTCTGCTCCTTCTGGCGTGCCAGTTTCAGCTTGCATGAGATACAAATGCATCTTTCCCTACTGTTCTCTATCAGCAAACTGAAAGCCAAGCACAAAAGTCTAGCATCCTCACGACACTGAGAGATCACAGTAGAATAGGACTAACTTTCTCTTCAGATGGTCAATGTATTATTGAGCTGCATTGTTTGCACTCCAAGTTCACAGCCCTTTGATTTCAACTGGAGAATGGAGCCCTCCTTGCCCCGGGTGCAGTACACTAGCGAGCGAGTTACTCACAGAGTGAATGAGAGGTGCTGGACACAGGTCTTCTATCTCTTCCTTGCAGGAGCCCCTGAAGATACAGCTGGGGTTGTCACCTCCACACCACACACAGTTGTACTTTGAGTCAGCTGTTTGGCAGCGGCTACAATCGGTGTGTCCCACAGAGCAGTTGTAAAAAGTCACTGCAAAGGAGAAAAATTCAGAGGCATCTGCAAACATCCCTTAGGGCACAGAATAATCCAGCAACTTGGCATCTTGCACAGAACCCTCTTCCTCCTCCCTCCCCTGTGACAAACAGCACAAATAAGGCTGTATGTTTTCCTTAGTTTCCCTGTGATAGGACTACTACAGATGCAAAAGCCTCATTTGAGGATTTCTCAGTTTTCTTCCACCTCGTCTGCTGTATTTTTACTGGGAGGTGTTGCACTCCTACCGTGAAGATCTGCAGCACTGTCCACTCGAAGGTGTCGTTGCCTCTGCACAAACACCACAGCGTTGAATTCGAGCTGAGGCGCTGTGTAACTGTACTGCAAAGACAAAGACCATCAAGACAAAGGACTTAATAGAGACACAAACAAGCCAGCTGAATAGGCAAAAAGCATCAGCATCCATCCTGCATAGCGCACTGGCACATACAGCCTATACAGAGCTTCCTGAGAATGCAGACAAGGCAGTGTTAGCTGGGGCAGTGGCAGCACAGGCCTGTCCTCACTGGTTCACACAGTCACAACTCTGCTCTAAGAAGAGCAGCAGGCATTGGTTCACTAGGACGAACACTGAGAACAAATGTGTGCTCACAACAATACTTGTCTAACTTCCCAACTGCATTCTTAAGTGGCTAATTCCTATCTACAAGCCACCTGCTCAGAAAACTGCTCAAACTGGCATTTCTGCAATTTCAGTAGAGCTGAAGATGCTGGATTACAATTGGTTTGCAGGGCTCATGTGCACAAGAGCCTATGTTGTTCCTCTCCCTTAACTACACGAGTTTGTGAACTAAAAACATTGCCTCTACTTGCAAATCTTACCTCAAGTAAAATGCACACATCATGCAGAAATGCACATGGCTGTTTTAATTTTGCCTGTTAATCTTACAATTCCCAGGCCAGCTTTCACCACTAAGAACAAAATTGGCATTAACAGCGTTTTTCTTTTCACAAGAGAACCACCATCACAGAAGCCACAATGCAGAGAACCATGAACAAGAGTGCCTCAAGCTAAAGCAAAAGCGGCACCATCCTGGCATCATCTTGTACTACAGCAAATGCAGCAAGAGATAGTGTGGCTCAGACTGAACAATCTTTCTGCAAGTTGAAGATACCGGTACCACCAGGCAGTAGCATCACAGGTGAGAGCTCCATAGTGCCAAATATTCTACAAATATTTTTGGAAAATGTGGTCTTTTCCCCAGACAGCTTGCCTTCCAGCCTGCTGTTTTGCTGAGCAAAACAGCACCAGTGTGAACTCTGAAATGGCATCGCATTCCAAGCACTCACCTGATTCATCTGGCAGGTGATATAACAGAGGGACTGGTTTGTTTCTTCTCCTTCCACGTAAGCATCCATCACCACTGTCCTCCCCTCCAAATTCAGAACACACTCATAGTCCCACTGCTGGTCCTGCAGAGAAGATACACATGGCACTGTTTCTCAGCCATACGGAGCTTCCTGCTACACGACAGCACGCTCCTGCCTCTCCGATGCAGTACCTTTTACCAAGCCACTCACTGTGCAAGCAGTGTGCTCCTCTCATTCCCTTCGTTATGTCAACTCTATGCTATATTCAAGGGCTCTCTATGCTGTATCTGCCTCCACGTATGAAAAGTAAACCAACAAAACCTAAAACACCTAGAAGGGAGCACGTGTGTGTCAGTGCGGGGAGAACTCAGCACAGGAGGAGGAATTAAAGAAAAACCAGTGGGACTGTGAAGTTATGCCTGTCTGTGTCTGTGAAACACTAGCTTGGAAATGAAGAGTGGAGCACATAGATTAGGGCAGTGCACCTCAAAAAACACTAAGTGCATTTTTCTTCTCTCTCTCTCCTGTAAATCTTCCATGGAATTGCTTAGACACTTCATGTAAAATAAAGATGGATAAGCATCTGTAACCAGCTCTGCTCCTCCGAGCAGTGCAGTTTATCAGGTTTAACGTATAAAGTAACAATTAGTCTGTGGGCTGCATGTTCTGAGGTGGCTGTTTGTAAAAGGTTACTAAATCAGTCTTCTGTCTTGAGAAGCAAAGTGAATTTTTATCAGAGGCACACCCAAGAAACATAGCTTTCAAGGGTGGTTTTCCCCATTGAAGAAATTTCAGGTACGACAGGAATAGCCACATTAACATGAGCATGCCAGAAAGGAAAGGGAACAGATGCCTTATCTTTAGCTCATGGAGACACAAACAATCAGCAGAGATTCAGCAGGAAGTTATTCCAAGAACTACCATCTGCAGTGCAGCACAGGTGCAACCTAATCCGAACGTGTGCAGATCTTCTCCAGCTGGCTGGTGCACACCTGTACTCCCCTTTTCTCTGAGCAACCTTCTACCCACCAATAAATCCAGCTATGCAATTCTTTATTCACAGAAGTAGGTCATTCCTCTAGGTGCTTCTGCAAACAGGAGAAACCTAGGCAGAGCCACAATTTTCTTACACGTACTTTTAGCAGTCCAGTGGACAAGTTGCCCAAACAGTGCTCTGCATTGATACAGTTTCTCAATGTTGATGGCGTTTGGCTGACTACCTGATAGAGGTGGAAGTTTTTCCCCAGCAGGGTTATCTTCCTCGCCACGTTGACTGGAAACAGCGAAGATCCCTGGACTCCCTGCACACAGGGACATGCATCTGGACCCCAGATAAGCTCTTCATTCTGAAAACAAACACAGGTCTTTAGAGAAAGAGAACTCCATGGCTCTGGTACAGGGAATCAAAGCCTAACATGCCAACAGAGAAACAAGCCCTGCCTGAACAAAGACACGGCTGTGCTTCTTTACCACAAAGTCACAAGAAAGCCCAAAGAGGTGAAGAGCAGAAAGCTGTGAATATGCTGGACGTCACCGCAGCTGCCACCTTCAGGCCAGTAGCATTTCTACAAGACCTGAGAACCTCACTAACATTTTTCTTCCTCAGGCTGCCACTTCTCACTCTGCACATTACAGCAGGCAGCTTCTACACTCTCAGTGGGCACAGCCTCTCCCGTGTGCTGAAATACTAGACTAGCAATCTGCATGAAAATTTCAAAGTGTTACAGCCTTAGACTGTGAATTTCAAAGCCCAGCAACTTACTTCCTCCCAAAACTCAGGGGCATCATACTGGTAGTCGAGGTCAGGGTGGAGGATCCTGGGAAAGTCAGGGACATCCCTCTCTGAAGAATCGCCATCACCCGACAGAAGAGTAGAAGCAGAGAAGGGAGATGTGTCATTCTCAGCCTGCAGCAAATCCATCCAGTCCTCTGTGTCCTGGAGCTCCGTACCTTCCTCCAGCAGCCAGCCTGGGGGAGCTGACCGTGGGGGCTCTGAAGCAGGTAGTTCAGTTCCCAGCAATCTGAGAGAGTCATCAGAGGCAGCAGGACCCCCCGGCACCTGGCTGGGGGTTTGGGGAGATGGGCTGGCAGACGTCAGTGCCTCTGTTGTAGGAAAAGAACTCGGAGGCCACTTGAAACTGGTGACATGAGGGGAAGGTGTTACTGCTGCTGCAGACGTGTGCAGAGGGCTACCCACTATGGTGGTGGGTGGGTTGGTGTGCCGTGGCTCCTGGGCAGTTGCTGGCCCTTCAGTGGGCAAGGCTGCATGATCCATGTTTTTGGATGGGCTGGTGAGGACAGATGCAGCAGGAGAAGTTGTCTCTAGCACGGTGACAGCAGGTTTGTCTGCTGGTGGTGGTAAAGGGGATTCTGTGACAGCCTGGAGAGAGGCCGCTTCGGTTGAGAGAGTCAAGTATGTATAGCTGATGATTTCTGTAGGCTCAGTCGTCACATCTGAGGCTGCGGAGAGTGTGATGTGGTTGGGCTCTGTGGGGGGCACAGTGCTCGGTACCACAGTGCTCGGTACCACATGCATGGGGGGAGTGATGGGTTTTGTGGTCGTGGTCGGGGCTGTGGTAGAGGACTTGGTGAGGGGAGCTGCTGAAGAAGGAAACACATTTGAGGCTGGGATCTGGGCCTAGAGAAAAACAACATGATGGGGTGAGAAGAAAGAAAGAAACGAAACAGAATATAACCCAAGCAGAAAAACACTCCATATTACTTCCCAAAGCAGTGTTCACAAGAGGCTGCATCACCCTCTGGATTTCAATGAGAGCTACATCTCATGCCACCTTCTCTTGGGTTAAGGCTGGGGAATGCTCACAGTGCAGAAGATCAGCGACGTTCCCTCTTCCCACAGATGCCTGCACTCGCCTCCACTCAGAGGGAGTTCTGCCTGCCTTCATCCCCCACAAAACTGCAAGGTCACCTGTGGCAGCCACAAACTGGGCATCTGTTCCACGTTCCTACTCGCAGCCTCCCTGCCAGCTTGTTCTTGTCCCTCGCTTTGAAAACACAGGCTGGATAACCCCAGGAGAAGGGTGACCTGCTTCATCTGATGGCACTTCCCCAGGAACCTAGCAAGGCCTTTTAACAGCAGGGACGCAGAGCCTAGTGTCGCTCCAAGGGGAGGCTTTACTCCAGCAGCTCACGTCCTTGCTTGATGCGACTGGCAGCTGCTATTTTACGTGAGAAGAGATCTGACCCACTGCAACTCGCTGAGGCTGTTATAGCACATAGGACTAGGACCAAGTAGGAGACGCACCCTTTCATTGTAGATAATGGTTCCTTCCTCACAGGCTGCTTTGTGGGTGCAGAGGTGCTGCTGGATGCACCAGTTACATCCCCAGAGACTGCTCACACACTTCTGACACCTGGAACAATGATAGAAAAGCAGCTGCTAAGACAACCCAGGAAAGGACAGCCACCCTCCCTGTAACTACAGACAAGAAAAAGCAGGTGCTCACGGTGCCGATTTCCACAGCAGGGCCACTGCAGCACAATCATAGAAAGAGAAGTCCACAGAAGCAATGAAGATGTCATGGAAACGCACTACGAGCTTTATGGTGACATGATCTGAAAATGAAAATAAAAATTTCTTAGAAATGGAGCCACTACAAGTCTGCCATATTGTTAAGAGACACAGCATGCTTTAGGAAAGACACTGTCAAACCTGGAGATAGATTCCCTTCCATACTTCCAGCGTCTCAATCACTGGATTATCCTACGGACACTAAAAACAGGTTGGACAAGTTTGTCAGGAGTAGTTTATGATAGCTCTTGCCAACCCATGGGAAGGAAGACTAGTCTGAAGATCCCTCCATCTTTATCTGCTATAATTCCACTGCCATCTCTGTATTAGAGGAAGACGTAACATTCCAGGCTCAAAGCTGATTGTCTTCCTTTGTCATCCAAAGGAAAACCAAACCCTTAGAACTGACGTGCCCTTCACATACTGCCTTCACCTTGAGAGCTTTGTTCTATGTCCAGACTAAGAAGTGAGTCAGCGAAGAGGTTTACAAGACTTGTAATCTGACTTGCAATGACTAAAGGTTTATCTGCTTTAAATCCAGGTCTCATGTTAATTACAAGCCTCAGGATAGCCCAGTTCTCTTTGGGAAGTGACTATCACTGTTCTCTGATAGAGCAAATAGCTGCAGAGATGGTCAAAACTTACTGCAGCTGATAACATAAGCCTGAAGGAGATAGTTTGCATATGACAGTACTAAAACAGCTAATTAATCTTGTTCCAGACAAATGCCCCCAGTCCTAGAGTTGGGTATTAATTCTCCAAATAATGGGAACATATCGCATGCTCGGCTCAGCTCCAGGAGCTGCCATTTCTCCAAGACAGCTTACTATAAAAGTAAGTAACAAGAAGCTTGTCCATCGTTTCTCTCACAGAATTTGGACCTCATCTTGCAAGCA
Organism: Dromas ardeola; assembly: GCA_013398915.1. Taxonomy (NCBI): domain Eukaryota; kingdom Metazoa; phylum Chordata; class Aves; order Charadriiformes; family Dromadidae; genus Dromas; species Dromas ardeola. The sequence goes on from VYZM01017044.1 coordinate 43,696, forward strand.
AGCTCTATTCACAACAAAAGAATTGTTGTGATCCTGGTGAAGGATCAGTCAGGCCTCAGCTTGGTTCCTGATAGGATGACAAGTGAAGCAGTATGCTAGTAAAATAGCTGATGATGAGGTGTGTATGAAAACCCACAATTAGGAGAAAATAAGGGTATCATATGCAGCTGGAGGCAGGAGTCACTGCAGCACTGTCAATTCCCATCACTGTCATAGAGGTGATTGCATTTGGCAGTGGTAGAATGGCTAGCACGTCCCAGGATTTCAGGGTTATGACACCATATTTATAAATATTCCTTCCTCCAAAAAGGCCATTATTTCCTATGAGTGCCAATAATGCAGTTCGACAGTATAGAAGGTGAGGTCGAGCATTTGCAAATTGAGAGCAGGAGTTTCTGCTAGCAGCTTGGAGCTCAACAGCTTAAAGTAACAGATGAGGAGGTATGCAACCTTTAAAACAAATCTGAAAAAAAAAGGCAAATATTTTAGTGAGCTGGGAAAAGTATTATAAGTAGGACTAGGAAAGTGCTGGTATCCAAGGCCCTGATGAGACCTCATTTATAAAACAGTTCATGATTCTGGTTACCAGCTTCAAATTCATCTTAGCAGAGCACAGAAGCCAGAAACAAAGAAAAAGTTGTCACAGTTAACACAGCAAAACTCTGTGCTAAGAAAGCCTGGCCATAGTTCATTGAGTGGGAGAAGAGCTGTGGAAGTAAAAGGACAACATAAATAGATCAAATGGACACAAACCATCTATGAGCAAGTTTAGGCTAGAGAACAGAAGCAACTTGTTAAGCCCCAGAGATGCAATATGAACATAGCATCAGTAAAGCATCTATGGAGTCTTGAAATAAAAGCAAGACTGACTTACAAAGGAGTCAATAAGAATATCTCAAGCCTGGAATAATGAGAAGTAGACTGTTGCTTTATCTAGACTGATTTTTCACAACTGTTCTTAAATTCAGACCCACGACTGCAGAGCTAAACAGGGAAGCCAATCCCCCCACTCTGCCTGTGGTTGCAGTGCATGAAGCCCTTTCCCTCTGTGCCTGACCACCCTGAATGGAGACCTGGTTGGTTTGTTACAGACTAAAGCAGCGTGAAAGCGAACAGATATAATAATATTGTAAATAATGCTGAAAGTGAAGGCGGTTGAGACTGAATGGGTGTGTTAGCTGGGTACTGCTGTCATGTTATGTCCATGGAGATTGCTTCAGACTAGCTGCATCCTTGCATGGAAAATCTGTTTAGCCATTTAGGTGAATCGCATGGAATGCTTCCCAACCGGCACCTGCCTTTTACTTCAGATGAACAAGCTCTTTGAAGAGATCAGCTCATCAGAGCTCACCCTGACAGGCTGGGTAAAATCCAATGCAATGACTATAAACTGAGAAATTTCCAGGTTCTTTAGAGTGGCCAATTAGCAATACTCAGCCAGTTATTATTCACAGTAATAGAAAGCTGATTGTGTATTTTCTGAGGTTATGCTGCATTGCAGATTCAATTCTAGCTTTAAGGACTGTGGGTCTCTTCTTGCCTTTCCTCACACGTACTTCCTTCTCCCACTACTACGTGGATTTTGAGAAGGTTTGCATTTTGTTTGATTTAAATAATAAAGCAGTATTTAAGGTAGTTCTCTCTCCAGATTTATGACAGAGCTGCCAAACCAGACACCACTCTAGACTGCATTTCAGATCATATTCAGATTTGCATACAACCCTTCCAAGCAGGATCTCCTTTCCAAATACCAGAATTTGGCATTGGAATTTGGCAACATCCCAAAATAGCACAGGATGTGTGTGACACAAGTAGAAAGCAAACAGATATTATGACAGAATGAAGTGAACACCTGCTGACACCACATACATTCATGGCTGTTAATCCTGGCAATCTGACGGACCTACAACGTACTTTCTCCCAACAATGTTATCAGAGCTATCGTGCTCCATTTAAAGCATTTCACTGACCTGTTCCTGTCGGCAAAGCTGGTGCTTGGCTGGGATCTGGAGAAGGACACATGATTCCTGACTCTGTCAGAACTGCTGGGCTTTCATAATCTTCGAAGTAACATGAGTAATATTCTTCTTCACGCAGAGAAGGTAAGTCCAGGATAGCCAGGAATATCTACCAATTCAATAATATACAGTAAATAGTTTGCCCTCTAACACATTCTTCTTTATTTCATCTAATTTTCTGGTTCTATTTTTTCAAAATAAGAGCCCCATAAAGTAGTTGTCTATGTTTACACCCATTTTCCTATAATGCCTCCTAGGACTGACTGTTCCATTCATCATCTCTTGCCATTCCCAAACTCAACTTGGCATCCACTGAGCAATTGGCAACTTCCACCTTTGCCCAATTCTAGCAAAAGACAGGTTCTTGCCACCTCCTGACACGACGATAGACTTCAAAACACTGCAGCACCTTCTTAGCTTTTCAGAGCTTAGTTTAGCTCTCAGATGTCAGACGGAAGCCATAATTTTGGGTAGCTCCTTTCAGATCTTCCTGACAGCAAGTGTCAGAAGCACTGTGAAACCGCAAACATGGGCACCTTATAGATACAAAGCCAAGGAGGGACCCCACCCAAGCAGTCTTCAACTAGTCTAGAACACTCAGTAACTCTTAGCAGGCAAGGACATTTAGCTTTATGGGAAAAACCAATAAAATGAACAGCTCGGCTGTACCAGGAGGTAAGTCCATTATGTGAGGCAGACAACACGTGCTTGAAGGCTCAGTGGTTCAGTACCCCACTGAAAGCAACAGGAAGACTTGTGACTCCTCAGAGTTTGCAGCAGACTTTCTACATGCTTGAGCATCATCAGAAGGATCATCACCACTCACGTTTCTCTTTTCTTCTCTACTGATGTTGCCTGGAGTTAGTGACTGGACAGACAGACACTGCTGTGTAGAGTTAAAGCTCCAGAGCCACTGCTCACTCAGCCTGGACCGCAAGCACTCAGAGCGACGGCTGCACCTGCAGGGAAAGAGCGAGAAGCCCTCTGAGAAATCTGTGCAGCTCTAGCAGGACACGTTCGGCTTCCAAGCCAACACTGGCTGTCTGAAAGTTGGGGAGTCTTGGGGAAGCTGCTACGCAAGCCATGGAAGTCCCAGCCTCCCACCACCTTCAATAATAGGATGAACTATTGCCAAAATATAGATGGGTAGGCACTTTGCAGGCTTCAAGGGTTATGAACTAGTTTCTGTGGCATTCTATAGGGAGACAGAGCCAGCAAGCAGACACACATGCTGGAATAAACCATGCCTCATTAATCATCATCAATAGGGGAGCAAGAAGTGAAAAAGAGTCCTAAATAAGAGAGCAACTCCAGAAGATAAGATAGTTTCTCTACATTTGAAATAGGGCAGTTTGAGCTGCAGTCAGACTAAAAACAGGCTGAAATCCCCTGGACAGGAGCACGGTGAGTGGTGATGAAAGACACAAAAAGCAATGGAAAGATACCCTTGTGTGCAACTGTGACTGCTGGCAGTGTTTTAGGAAGACAGACGGAGGAATGGTAAGTTAGAAACAATATCCCATAAAGTAACTAAAACCAAACTAAATCCATACACACAGACACAAGGAGGAGACTAAGTGGAGACAATCCCTAAGCACGATCCCTCCAAAATTCTTGCAGGTGACCAGGGATCTATCTTACCTTCCTTGAAGGACACACCAGCCACAGTAGGGATCTTTCAGTGCCAGACAGGATTCACAGTCCGAGTACAGGGAACATTCCAGTATGGGAACCTTTACCACCTGTCAGAGAAAGAAATCAGTGAAAACACAGCACACACAACACAGGCCCCAGGTCTATGGCTTCTTCTGCCTAGCTAGCAAGTCCCATCATCTCCATACTCACTGAAACTTCTTAATCCCCAATATTGCATAAAACTAAAGAAAAAAAGAACAAGTTTCCAGAGCCCATCTGAATGGCCAAGGGTCATCTGTGACGCATTTTGCAATAAGGAGACTTTATTTAGGGATAAAACTATATTTTAACAAAATGGATCAAGGAATAGCAGGCTGAATACCATTTACTTTTGCTTGTCTGGACTCTGTCATGGGAGATCATCTCTCTTGACATGTAGGTGACTGAAGTTGGAGACAGCAGCTCCGGCTGAGACCTCTGAGCACCCTATTGCCCAACTCTATCTGGCAGAACTACCATTTTGACTGAAAGTAGACCAAGAAGCTTTGATCAACGTGAAACAAAAACCTTCTGCCATCTGGGGGTAAGTTTTACTTGCAAAATACTTCTGCTTTAACTTACTATCCTTGCTGATTTCAGCCTCTTGCCCTTTCTAATCCGCTGCTACACTTCAGCTACTATACTGTCAGTTACTTTAAAATATCAACTTTTAAATCCCCACCCTGTTACTTTTGCTAAGTACATGATGTAATTTGCATTTTTTTATTGACAGAACAATTACTGTTAAGGATACATATTTCAGATTTCCCTAATCTTCTTCCACTCACACATTTCAACTCCTCCTTTGAAGTGTTACAAAATTTCTGACTATCTCAAAGTGCACTGGTGGGGGGGGATGTCGGGAAGCAGCGGTTTTCCAGCACGTTCTCATTTTTGTTTGTTCTTTCCTTCAGAGTAACTCAAGGGCTGCTTTTCCTTTGCTAGGAGGATCCTTTTCTTGCTAGCTCAAGGAGCTGATATAAGTGGTGTTGTACAAATCGTCTCAAAGTATCCGTAGCTGGATTTCCTACACAGCAGACACCAATATCCCAAGAGCCTGAGGCATCACAATGACTTATCCTCCTCCAGCTGCCATTGGGCACAAACAGAATTACAGAAAGCAGGAGAAGAGGGAAAAGTGCCTCGCATAGTTCCTCATACAGCTTGATTTCATCTGCAAGACTGTTACTATATACCTGGTCAGAGTGCACCTCTGCTATCTGAAGATATTTCCCACACATTTCTGCTTTTTGTAGGTTACATGCCTCCAGAAGAACAGCTTAATCTTTTAACTGATTAAAAACAGGAGAAGTACCACAGTTTTAATGACACAAAACCTCCCTTTTCTCTTTTTAATCTTTTGCAAAACCAAGACAGGTCATATTACTTGTGCACCGAGAAGGCTCACATTCTTCTGCGCAGACGGACACCCTCAACACAGAGGAACCCAGGAATTTGCAGCCCCTTGTCTTCATGCCAATAGAGCAGCCTTTTATAGCCTGCAATTCACATTCCTCCATCACTGCTGATACAGCCTGACTTACGGAAATGCACATGCAAACAGGCCACGGTTTGGGGTAACAAGACTTCCTCCATGCTTCCTCCAGCTTTTACAAGAGGCCAGTCCCCATCCCTGTAAGCCGGACCAGCAGGCAGCTGCTGCCTAGCACAGGCTTAGCTATACACACTGTTTCTCTGCATCTTCCACTCCCGTCAGTAGTTTGTCTGGACCTCAAATGCTTTCAACTCGTGTGCGGAAGGGATTTTATCGCTCTTACCGTTGACTGGGTCATGACGAAGAGGTGCTCCTGCAACTGGTCAAAGAGCAGGTCTCCACTCACCATGCTGTTTAACTGGATAGCTGAAGAAGCGTATATATGTGCAGCTCCCATTGCTCCTAAGTACACCTGCAAGACAGTCACAGTTGTACGCAGGCAAAGTATCACAGCAGGAGTTGGGGGCACCCGTCCTACATGAGGAACAAGTTGGAACCACTGCTGTGTATGAGGATTTCAACCTCCCACCAAAAACTCAATGCAGTGACTTCAGCCACATGAAGCATGTGCCTGGCAATACCTGCAGAAACTACGTAGAATGCACCGGCCTTGATGCTGGCTCAGCACAGATGTAACCAAAGGCATCATGACCAATGTTTGGGGCATTCACATTCTCAACAGTCAGCAGAGTGTGAGAAGAGACCATCTGATAGTAATGATCTTTAGTAGGAACCTGACTGCCCAAGGGAGAAGAGAAGTTGCCTTTTTCCCCCCTTCCACCTGAGCATCCTTGATTAGTTTTATCTTCTCTGCTTCCTGTCACATCCAGATCATACCTTGTGCAGCCACCCTCTGCTGTCTCCCAGAAAAGCAATGGTGTGTCCATCTTCCACATTCACTGCCACAGCTGTCAGACGGGCCTCTGTTTTCTCCAGGAGGGGGGCTGCTTCCAAGGGCACCCGGCTGGCCATAGGGCTGGGAGTGTGGTCAGAGCCACAGGGGTACGCATACAGGGTGTCCTTTTTTTGGGGAGTGGAAAGAACAGGGAAATCAGTACAAAAATATGGATACAAATTTAATACTTCTCACCATCCCCTTACACACAAATTCCTTAAACAGGTGCCCCAGCAGTGAATTTGGCTTGAACCCCTCTAAGCTTTTTGACTGAGAATAAAAAAAAAAACCACCTAAACTAATTATTAAAAGTTGTTATGTCAGCTGTTTGAACCCTCACAGAATCCTGCAGAATTCAGTGAAGTCCATTCAGCACCAGTAATGAAATGCATTGAAACTCTTCTAAATTCTAAAGTTCTCCAAAAAACATTACTGGCTATACACTGCCATGACACAGCTTTGGGAAAGATTCATTGTATTTTTTCAGAACAAAACAGGAAGATGTGAATTTCTGCTTTCAGTGCAAAACCACCTGGTCACAAGCATCACCTCCGACAACTAGCATGATTTTGTTGTATGACCTACAAATTGTAAGCCTGAAGTAGAATCCCAAAGCGTCAGACATACATAAACACAGGGTGGAATACAACATGCTCCAAAGAACTTACTAACTACACATAGAAATTGTAGAGCACATAAAACCAGAGACCCACAAAAAGTCAAAACAAGAGTCATCTCTGCACACTGCTTCAATTCTTCTGAGTCTTGTCAGATTTCTGAAAATTAACTCCACCGCACTGTGCAAAAACAGTCATCCTTCTGTTCCAGTTAGATCCCTCCCAGTCCCACCAAACCTTCACTTACTGAATTCAAAAGGAAAGAGAATAAAAGCTACCAGTTTACTATTTGTATGCATAGAGAGGAGATATCCATTATGATTCATTTTTTTCCTAAGTAACAAACTCAGTCTTGTCTAGGATAGTTCCTCCATTGCTTTATATCTTTCTTAACGCCTCCTTCTGCATCTACTTTAATTTTACAGTATCCTTTTGGAGATTGAATGCAGGATTGTTCACCCAACAATTATTATTAAAACCACCATTTTTTAATCGATTAGTGGCTTGTCTTCAAACAATGTAGTTTGTGTAAACTAATGAATTTCATCATGGAATCCCTTACGGGTAACATTTTCACCCTCCTCCTCTCCAGCCCCTTACTAATTACTCTTACGAAGCTGCTGCGTGTGGAGCAGAGGCATTAACTGTGCAGTCCATGCTGACTCCAGCTCCCTCTCTTGCCTCGGGCAACGTGGTTGAATTTAGACTCCTTGTGAGCAGGGTTATGTATTGCTTCTGTCTGATGTCCGTGGCTTTGCATTTGGCAGCGCTGAGCTGCACGGTGCCATCCGGCACCAGGCAATGGAGCTGCCCCCGCCAGAGATCAGCGATAACGGCACAACGTGACATTCTTGAGGCATCTGCTCATCTCCCTTCACCGACCCCAGGGAAAACCTGACCCTTCCCCCCAGCCCCCCCCCCAGCCATTTCTCTGGGTTTTATTGTTGTTTGGGGTTTTGTTGGTTGGTTGTTTTGTTTGGTTCGTTTTTTTAATACTTGACTGCTTCCTGAAGAAACTAAAAATGATCAGGAGCTTTTGACAAAGTCTATGGAAATCCCACGGTAAAATATATTTAACCTGCTGACCTCCATTCACTTCTCAAATGTATTACTATTATAGCAGGCAAGCAAGGCTCAACACGGAGGTTCCAGGAAAGAAACCATGCCAGTTAGACTAGCACTACTTTCATTCTGATGCTGTATTGTTTTCTTTTCAAATACTAATCCAACTGATTTTTAGCACGCTAGGCGTTAAGGCTCCGATTTAAAGCCTCAGAGGAGGTTACAACTTTTAATGATTATTAGTTTTTATCATCCTCTAAGCTATCATTCATTTTTAGCAACAGAAATACTTTTCTTGGCATCTCTGCTGCTTGATTCTTCATAGAATCATAGAATTCCCTAGGTTGGAAGGGACCTTTCAGGTCATCTAAGTCCAACCATCAACCTAACTCTGACAAGAACCATCACTAAACTACATCTCTAAGCACTATGTCTACCCATCTTTTAAAAACCTCCAGGGATGGTGCCTCAACCCCTTCCCTGGGCAGCCTGTTCCAATGCTTAATAACCCTTTCAGTGTAAAAATTTTTCCTAATACCCAGTCTAAACCTCCCCTGGCGCAACTTGAGGCCATTACCTCTTGTTCTATCGCCTGTTACTTGGGAGAAGAGACCGATTCCACCTCTCTACAACCTCCTTTCAGGTAGTTCCAACCACCTTCTTGTAACTTAAAGATTTCTATTTCTCCAGTTCCTATAAGATTTATTAGGAAGTGCGTCACAGCCAAATTTCCATACTCAAAAGCATCAAGTGTTTATTTTCAATGGGATTCTAGCTATCTTTTGCAACTTTTGTAGCGATTCAGACGAATGCCGGAGCCTAATGACGTCACTGCTGAGGCCGGTTTTCCAAAGTTTACTTAAAAAAAATGCACACAAGTCAGAAATAGTTGTACCCCAGTTGTGCTCAGCACTACCGTTATCTATATGTGATGCCAAGGGCAAGTGACTCCACACACACAACTTTTATCTACCATAAACCAACGTGACCTGTGTACTGGCACAGCCGCCCCGCAGCCTCGCAGGGACTGTCTGCAGCACAGTTAATCGCAGTCAAGAGCTGAAACTTGTTCCATTCTACAGGATTAAGACCATGATAATTGTATAAAGCGCTTATATAAATTTACATGGAAGCTGTTTGAATTGTTTTCAGTGAATAATGTCCTGGCAACGTAGCAGAAAACACACTTCAGGGATCACGCAGTGTGATGCAGCAAGTTCAGGTGAAGCTGCTGCCATGAATTCCGCTGTGCGCTTCCTACATTACACAGGTGAGAAGCAACAATAGGACAAATCTGTATCTACACACGAAGAGGACAAAGCTCGGTGCAAAAGGACAAGTCACATACCTTGAAAACTACACCCACAGAAGATATGTAGCCCTCCCAAGCCTTGCAGAAACAGGTTTCACGCTTCCAATTATCAAGTCACTAACAGCATGTACACAGTCTCCTGCTTCTAACGACTAATGGATCTCCAGCAAACTAGAACAAATGAACTGGTTCTGAAATTCTTAGAAAAACAAGCTTTTTTCTTTTTCCAGTTGAAGAGATTGTGTTGAACTGTAATTCCCAATCTTAGCCTTTCCCGATGGGCTAAAAATAGGAGGCAGTGCTAACTAGGGAAAAGGGCATACCTTGTGCACAGGCTGGTTTGGAGGCAGAAAAATGTGAAATTAATTAGCATTATCCTTACATACAGCACAAGCTGCCAAAGTTAAAACTGTTCCTGCATAAAATGCTCGTTGACAGCCGTTTCCACTCAGCACGGAATGGAGCGGGCTGGAGCTGGCACAGACCCTTACGTGTTGTTAGACACAATCTTAACGACAACCGCTACCATGTACTGAATGGTGAAGGATAAAGTTTGTTAGGACATTTACATACCATTGGACACACTTGTTAATAAGACGCCATACTTTAGTCAGCCCACTAGCAGCAACCCGTGCAGCTGGGACCCCGGGATCATGCGCCAGGAATCACATAGCCAAGACTGGCCTTTTCCTCCCACACTGTGCACCCCACTGGATCAAATGGTACAGGGGGACTCTACATCATTTTGAAGGAAGGATTTTTCTAAAGTACTTACATCAATTTGACATTTAACTCCCCCAAAGGACACATGGGGCACGACTAAGAAATACAGTGAAAGCAGGACATCAAGCTGGGCAGTCTCTTGCTTCCCGACTGTTACATACTGCTCCTGACCTTACATTCGTCCTGCTCCAAGTCTGCTCTTTACCCTTTCCTTGTCCCACAAGCATTCTACAGTCAGCTTTAGGTACTGAAAGGAAAACCGTAATTTTAAAACTGGTTTTGGACCACACATCCAAACTCAGTGACTTCCAAAGCTCTGTGGTACCACTTTGCTCTTTGTAGCACAAGGCTGGGAAGAGGCAATTATCCGGACAGTCTGTTCTGTAGAAGGAAGACACAAGATAACATGCTGTTCTGTTAAGGACTAGCAACGCCCTCGGTGAAAACAGGCTACTCACAACCACAGAGCCTCATGCCGGGACACTGCACCCAGCATCGCCCCCAGGAGAAGGCTGCTGCCCTATGTTTGTGTCACTGTCCCTGATATCACAGCACCAGTCAGCGTGGCTGACAGACTGCAAGGATTCAGGGTCACAGCCACTTCAGTTCACATTTTTATCCTGCAACATCCCATCATGCCTTTGCCACAGAATTTAAAGGATTATCACCTCCTACAGCTCCGGAGACAAAGAATCACCACGTCAGGAGAAGGTCTTCCTTCGGCACAAAATATTGCAGGACTAATAGAAAATCAGAATTATGTTGACACTTGTTATGTTCTTTCTTGTTCCTGAGTGCCCTTGCAGGCAGTTGTGTGAGATGCACCTCACCATAAGCAACAGGGACCCAGCCCACCCCTTAAATTCCCTGCCCAACACACAGGTGCACATGCACATACTCCTCTCCTTCCCTGCAGTGCAGCCCAGGAGATTAATATACTGATAAAGAACAACCTGAACTGCAGCTTTAGTCCTCTTGCCTGGTATTGCCATGACACAGGTCTCACAGCCAGGTCACACCAGCTGCTCTCCCCATTGCCACACACAGCCCATCTTCCTCTGCAAGGAAACCTGCCCATGTGGGGCAGAGGGCTGCAGCAGCAATGAGACAGACTGCACTCAAAACAGGACGCAACAGTTCTTGCATCGCATCGCTGCAGTAGCAAAGAAACAGCCTGAGCCCAGAGGCTTTTAACCCAAACAGATTTCAACACCCATCTGCGTGAAATGGGCTGACTTCAGGAACACAAAGCAACACAAGAACACGTTGCAGGCTATTCTTTAGCCTGGCAAAGGTGCAAAGCCACTTACCGCTGGCAGCTGGACACAGTTGGAACTGACATCATATTCAATATACGCCACTTCTGTCCCTTCTTCTGACTTCCCATCTCTCATGTAGCAAACATCCCTTGTCCAGTTGGTCAGGCGATCCACCTCCTCCATTGCGTAGACACAGAGAGCAGACTCCTCGCTCAGTTTGCCAGAAGAAGCCTGCCAGGCAGAGAAGGCTGCAAACAGCACCTCTCCCTGGGTGTCCAGCTGCCCCTGGGCCAGGCCTTTTCCCGGCTGGGTGACATAGGCTGCTTGCAGGAGGCTGTATGTATTGGTTTTGCTCTGGCAGAGCAGAGGTAACTCCACATAGGAGTAATAATGAGAGTCATCCAGGCAGATCCGTGAGATGTAAGTCTTGTACTCACGCGATTGAGACTTGAGGTCCCGACGGTAGAATAGGAAATAGACGCTCGAGCGATAAGTGAAGGATTTAATGAAATGGTGGTTGTACTCGGAGAGCCGGCCCACAGCCAATTTTGCTGTTTCTTCATAGGAGAAAATAGAGTGAGAGTCTGTTGCTTGAACATCACTTCCGTGGGCCCTAAGATTCCGGGTAGTGATGGGAGGAATCCCCCCTCCAACTCCTCGGCTAGTGTACCCTCGTCCCACAAACAGCAAGGGGACCTCATCCTTGGAGTAGGCTATGAGTCCCACAGTGGTGATATTGGGATCATTGGCAGCAACATACTGAGTGTCACCAGGGCTCTCTGGTCGGAAGAGGACATGGTCGATGGACGTGAGGCTCCTCTTCTCACATATTCCCTGGTGCACGCTGCCACACACAATGAGCTCCTTCTGCACGGTGTTCACTAGCAGCAGCTTGTTGTGATTGTCGGTGTGGTGTGCCTGAGGGCACTCCAGCTTTGAGACCGGGGGGAGGCAATCTTTACTGTCCAGAACTGGTCCAGTCTGAACCACGTTCTTCAGCAGCAGGTCAGATGTCAGCTGAAAGAGAAAGTTGGTGGCCCCCAAGTAAATGGTCCCGGATTCCAAGTCCATAGACAGGTGGAGGAATTTTGTAGCGTTGCGTGTGAATGTGACATACTGCAGTCCTCGTGGAATTGCTGCTCCCAAGAAACAGAGAACAGGAAGGAGGAACGTTCCCAGAGGCATGGTAAACACTCTGCAAGAGAGGAAAAGCTGTTATAACTCCTCAAACTGGGAATGAAGATTAACACTCATCAAAATCCTTCAATAGCACTCTTACTATGAGAGGTAGGCAAAGAGAACATGGATAACCACAGAAAGCGGAGAGCTAGACACAAAGAGCCAACACGGGACATTTGCAGAAACACCAACAGAAGGAGACCTGCAAGAGTATCAGAGACTTTACTCAATCATCTCCACATCAAGATGACAGGCACAGCATCTTCAGGAGAAGCTGGAATACTGCAAGTAATGTTCTCGGGGGCTTTCCCAAAGACTGCTGGGTGGTACTGGAGAAATATTGCCTTCACATGCCTGGGACTTGTATCAAACTTGCTGAATAAAAAGTCCAAAGCACAGATTCATCAATCCAGGGCATAACCTAAGGAGGAAGGTCCTATCTATACTGTGACAGAAGGTGCTTTAAACATTGAAGCTGATCACTAGCTCTTGTAACATCCAAAAACGCCATGTTTAACCACACTCCCACACAACTCTTTCTTATGATGCTATATTGGAAGTCCAGGACAGGCCCACATTCCTACAGCAGCCAGCACATCACATACATTGTTGATGAGCAACACCACAGTAAAACAAACCACCAAGACAAACACAACCTGCAGGACCATTGTTTAAATAAACTGTATCTGGGATCCAATTCAGAGCAAACTAATAACCCCTTTGCTCTGTATTTGATCTAGATATCATAATTAATACTTCTCTTCCTTATCACTTATGGCTAGCAACAGCCTCTTTTGGGTCTAAGGCTCTTCCACTAGTGCTCCAGAAGGAACCTTCCTATGCCATTTCTGCCACTGAGCATGGCCCACCAAAACAGGACTGCTCTGGCCTCTAGAGGATGAGGCCTCTAGAGAGTCAGTCACAGCAGCTCCTAATCACCCTCCTGGGGCCACCAGTCTGTTCCTGGCCCTGCCAAGCCAGCCCCTGTGTGCCCCCATCTCCTTGGGCAGTTACGCAGCATGTCCAGGTGAGGGGGGGACCATCTTATCCTGCTTACTTGTTACTGCACTCTTCTGGGGAAGAAGGAGGAGCTGGCACTCATCTCTCCACAGCAACTCTACCAGTACTGTAAAAGGTGATTTAAACATGTCTCCTGCTCTGTGGACAATGCTCCATTCCTGCCTTGTCCCATGCCTCAAAGTGCAGGCAAGGCCAGATGGAGTGAGTGTCAGATCCAGGGTATCACCAGACCTGTTCTGCTCCTTTCCAGAGGATCTCTAGATCAACCCCTCTTGAAATCCACTGTGACTCACCCAAGCCATGCCACAGATGGGAACAACTGTGCTCAACAGCAGAGGCAAATCCCACAGCATGGTGGAAATGTGGTAAGAAGTACCTGCAACACTTAGATTAACACTTTCCCCACAGAGGAAGGGCAGCAGCTGCAAGTACTCATAATTCACTATGAGTACCACGTTATTTGAATTGAGAAGTAGGTGGTGATGCAGCTGTGAATCGACCCCCTTGCCTCCCTCCCTCTTGCAGACAAGGTATCCAAGCTGCATACAACTACACAGATGCCAAGCTGGGCCAGGGCCTCAACAGAGCTGAGGGGTACAGTATCTCCTTCAGAACTGATCTATAATCTGCTGTGCTCATTTCGGCAACTCATCTCCTCAGGGATGATGTTAATTTTCTAGTTAAAGCTAAGAAAAATATCATCACTTCCCTCCTACACCATCATCCCTCTTGGATCCTCTTGGTAAGCCCAAAGTGCTGTTCGTCCAGAAGTGCTTAGAGCACAGAGGTGGAAAAAGATCTGCAGTGTTTCAAGAGAAGACTAGCCCACTATTTACCGCAGGGCTTACCCAATTTAGGTCACAAACTACTCACCACACAAACTATGTCCGCCACTTGTTCTATACAGCACCCAGCACCCAGTGTGCAGAAAACACATTAGCAATGGTGAGAGCAATAACTAAGACTGTAGATCCATCCTTTATTCCACTGCTATTGCAAAAAAACAACCCACAAAAACCTGCTTTCCAGCTCCTTTGTCAGTAGAACAGGCATCTTTGCTCTACCAAAAGACCAGCTGAGAGGATTAGTCTACTTGTAAAATCCAGCGGATGGAAAGTATTATAAATACAACACATTATTAAATATAGGCTTTGTGAAGCTCTGGAAAAGCTCCACTTCCCATGGTCATTGTAGGTAAGTGGGTAGTACTGTCAGGATATACCCACACGCAGGAATGCCGGCTCTAGGCTGGCAGCTTTCCCCCTCCCCGAGCACACAGCCGCCGATTCACACCGTACCAGCGCTGTGTTTAGGTTAAGTGCACACTAGGGCTTTTGTTTGCCCTGATAATGGACACTTAGTGTTTTCTGCTCTCAGCGCTACGAACGCACTCTGCTTCACCCAGATTCGCAAACAGCGCTGAACTCCCCTTTCAGTCTCTTTCCAGGGAGGTGAGAGAGCGCGTCGTAGCACTTGACAGAGGTCCTCATCACGCAGGAGATGTCATCTGTGAAGTGTGATAAGGGGTATTTATAAAGCCAGCAAGTGAATACACATAGACTGAAGGACAGAGCTCTAACTTAACTATGTCACCTCAGGTTTATATCAGTAGAGGATATCTTGCCCCAACTCCAACATGCGAGTTATTTTTTTATGCATTCTCACCATTTTTATTGGAGAAAACTTTATTCAAGGAACACCTTAATCACATGACTGCCTTGGTACCTCTGCACAGCCATCAAGCAGAGGTCACGGTGGCTTGTTGTGCAACTTTGTCTGGAGTCTCCTCAGTTTCTGAGCTTAAAATGCCTGCAAACAAACAGTAGCCTGATGACCATCCAACAGCAGGAGCTCAACTACGTTGTGACAGAGCCACACTGACACAGAGGAGAGAGTCTTTGATCTGGAAGCAGCTGAGGATCACAAGACATCATTACACTACACCACTTACAGGAATCTCTAATCTTCTTTCTAGCTAACGCAACCTTCCTATGCCAGTACTCACACAGTAAAATCGGCATGTGTCTTTGGAATTTCTGAATTCTGAAATAGTGGCTTTCTGGCTGGAGGTCATGCCTGTAAGCTGCAAGATTCTGCTGTGCCCGAGACATACCATCACCGACAAATGCTGGGGCAGAACTAATGCTCATTCGTACCACCAGTGGTTGAACTCAAAACCTGTTGTACGACACCGCTCTAACAACACAGATCTTTCTACAAGCTCTTTGATCCATAGTTGAACCTATCCCTAATGTTTCACTGAAAGCATTTTACCTATTGGAGCACCTGTACTGTAAAAAGAGATAGAAAAGCAACTAGCCCTTCATTCCAGCAGACCACAATCAAAAGCAGATCCTGCTGTGGTCAAATCTCTGACCTGTTCTTCTCTCACTCGCCAATATCCCCCTAGAAGTCACTCTGTTAAGGGCTAGTCCTCAAAAGCGTTCCAGGTGAGAAGCTACTATCTAGTCCTCATGACTCTGGGAAAACAGAGGGCAGCTGAGAAGACAAAAGAAAAAAAAAAAAAGGTAGTACAGCATGTTCTGCAAGCTGGTTCTAATCGCTCTGAGCAATGGGTAAACACTGAGTATAGTGCTCTTTGTTGCTCTTTGCTGAAGAGCCATTAGCAAATGAACTTGTATTTATTGCTAGGTGAGCAAACATACATTAGAAATGAGCATGAGTCTGCATGGCTACCAGTAGTGAGCAGCATTCCCATTCTTTGTGAAAACTGAGATGAAAAGCCAGCAGGGTCTTTTGATTCCATTTTCCAAGTTGTTCCTCAAATATAGGCATCACTGCCTTTTTTATTTCTTGCTCTTCAGTTAAGCCCATCACAACCTCTCTGGGAGGACAGGAAGGAGGAGGATAACCTACATTTAAATCTGATGGCTTCATGACAGGCTACACTTCTGAGCTCTTTATGGATTTACTGAACCGTTCTGCTTCCTGTGCTCACTGCTGGAGTATAACACAGCTGTTACAAACAGATTGCAGTAAAAGTGTGTAGCCTTTAATTAATTCTGAAGGCAATTGCCAAGGCTTAAAGATTCTTTTTAAATACTGCATTTTTTGATGAATTCCCGTTAAATCGGAAAATGTTGCAGACAATACTCTGAACATTGCCTCTAACACACTGTAAAATATTAATATCCAAATGATACCGCTGAGTTTCATTTATTTAATCAGGATCACAACAGAAGGGCTAGAGGATTAGTCAGTTCTGCCACAGAATATTTATATCACATCCACAAAACAACAACCAATAACGTGGAAGCAATGGCACTATTTTGTTACTTGGAATTTGAAATAAGACCGTGTTTTCTGTAGCACTATTTTTACCTCTCTGACCTCACGTATCCCTCACAGAGACTTTACTCACTTACTAAAGAAACAAACCCAGAACTCATTTGGACACATTTTAACAGCGTATTAACACGTAAAGATTATTTCAGTCCTCACAGATTATTCCCCTAATACCACATCCTATCCCCCAAAAATGCAGAGGTCAGATAACATTCCACCTTCTAGGCTAGATTTCATACACAACACCAATACCAGCAGAACTATCCTTGGGAAAAAAAACAGGACCCCAAAATTTGCACCTGCAACTTTCACTGTATCATTTGCAGAGCCATCCCACAGGAAGCACACTAAAAGATTAAAAAATTAAAAGCATAATTCTTCCAGCTGCATGACGACCCTTGTGCTCCAGCACATTCAAATCACCCAGCAGCAGGAAGACGACCGCTGCTGTGTTTTCTGCACAAAAGCCCTGAATTTCAGCCCCCATTCTAAGTTTCATACGCTCAACAGAGACATGCCGTTTTCTGCTGTGAAAGATGACATTCCCATTAATAAATATATCTTTTTTTGAGTTGTATTTACTACTACCAGGCCAGTTCCCTGCTCTGCTGTTTAAGAACACTTGCAGCAAGCAGCTCCGCAGAGATAAACACAAACCTCCGTTTTCCAAATAAAATTGACCCCAAGGAGAATCCCAAGTCCAAGCCACCCTGTCGGAGCAGGACTGGCACACACAAGGGAGCTCTGTTATACCAGGTGTAACACCAAAGCTGAGGTCAAAATAACTTAAAAAAACCCATCTAAAGACAAAATATCAACTCTGAAACAGCGAGTGAAGGTGGCAGAAAACCTGTACTTTCAGGCTACAACATTGTTAGATAAACACTTGGGAAAATTATGTTTTCTAAACACTTGATAGTTAACTGCTGACCATTAGAACGTACTTTTCTGGATGGGGGTTGAAAAAGTTATACTAAAACAATGTTGCACAAAGTATTTTGTCAGCTTTGTGATACTATTGCCATTTTAATGACGCTTGTGCATTGTTAGGGCTCTTTGGGAAAACTGTAGAAAGTGCTTCTACCTGAACATTCATTTCAGCCGTACTGGAATTAATTGATGATAGTGGATGGGTATTTCCCCTACAGCTCTAGCACAACCAATCTTTTCTCTTGCACACATGAAAATGTGTTATAAAAAGTAGTTTAAGCTTCCAGTACAAATGGTTAATGAAGAGTTAATGATTAATACAGTGTTAAATAGTGAACTTTTTATGAATCAAGACAAACTACACAAACATTTACAAGGAATATAAAGCAAACACAAGCTGCTTGTTGTTAAAAGAAGCTTTCTTCATAGATTCTGTAACTGTAAATTGAGGGTTGACTTTCCACTTGACCATCCTCTCAAACACTAACAAAATGTGAACTCAAGTACCATGTTGTATATACATTTTTAAAAGGGGAAATCAAGTCAGCTGTTAGTTTCTCTGTATCTTAACACAACCAAAGGATAACTTTCTGCCAGTGTTATCCATTTGAAGATGAGAGTCCTTTAGGATCTGCTCCAACATTCTGCGTAATGAAACCACAGAACACCACTAAGCAATCTCTTCTTCTGGCCCATCAGCTGCTGACTAAAGTCTCCCAGTGAAAAAAGAATTTTTTCTTAGGGCTCCTAAATTACAGAAACTACCACCTTAACCCAGCAGGCTGATCCCCGAGGGTTATTTACCCCAAGTAAAATGCCTTGTTATTTTGTCTAACTTTGCTTGTCACAGGATCTCCCAAGTCAAAGGAGCTTCTAGTTGCTTTTTGCATCAACAGTTTGAAAACTAATCCTTCTTCTTAATCCTCCTCGGGCAAGAAGATAACGACAGCTATTCTAACTCAGACAGAGGTCCACCTACACAGAAACCCTGGCTCCAGCAACAGACAATAATAGATGCCTAAGAAGTACTATAAGGGCAGACAAGCATAAGGTAATCCTTTCCCTATACCTCGTGCCAGTTTTGAGCCTTCTGAATCACAGATTGCAGCTACGTGTAATCCTTCAGATGGATACATTAGGTGGTCTGAGCTTCTTCAGTCAGAAATAATTAATTTTTCTTGTAGCTCTCTGAGCTTTTTACAGTTTGCCAGCATCCTTTCTTTAAGGTACCTGACCTGGATGAGCACCTCCTTTCCACAGCACCTGACCCAGACAGACTATTCCTTTGGCTTTCTAATGCTGCACACAGAGCAAAGATTATTTCCCCCAGTTTGACCCACCAGCCCTCCATCTACCTGCCCAAGAACCTGTTATCCAGTCAAATACCATCAGTGACTCAAATATTCTTCCAGGCAACTAGTTAAAAAAAAGTACCCCTTTCTCTATCCTTTCACGTGTAGAGTGCATCCGGAGAGCCTAGATAGGTTTAATCCAGCTGTAATAGAACCCTGCTGGGAAAGCAGAGCTCGCTAAATTCACCCATCCAATTCGCCTTGCTGAGCAAATCCACCATTTCTACACAAATTTAGATAAATCTAAGCCCATCACCCCCTGTAGAAATAAATTTGCTTGCAGAAATTCAAGAACCCAATTGTTGATCAAAATACAGACTAATATTGGAGCAGAGAGAAGTTTCTGCAGCACCCAGGAAATTCCAAGACCAGATTTCTCATTTCCAGTTAATTGAGATCCAAGAGCCAGCTTTTAATCTGTTTAATATGAACTAAACTGATTTTAAAAGAACTGTCAACTAAGGCTCTTGGAAAAAAAACGTTAAGCTATTGTGGAATTAAAGTTACAGTCCCTGTCATGATTTAATAAGTAGTTAAAAGACAGGAAACCAAAAGAGTTTCCCCATCAAAAGAAGGTTATCAGTGAGATCTGCCAATAACTTGTTCTGCAACATGCGCTGTTCACACAATGATCTATGAAGAGGAATACAACAAGAAATGGCAAATTTTATTATTAAAATAAAAAATTATTCATCACAATCAAGTTCAGAAAAGCCTGGAAAAAGTAACAGAACTCATGCACTCCTAAGTAACTACACAATATCTTAGATGTCAATAAATACCACAACCAACAAAAAATATTCTAATTACATAAACACAACAGGATCCAAGTTAGCTGTTACCACTCAGGAAAACTTCGGAAACTTGGCAGGTCAGTTCAGTATTTAGTATCAAACGAAAAGGCAAATACAACCTTCGGAGCGATTAGGAAAAAAACCACGTATCACCATAATGTTGTTGAATGCTGCAGGCAGTTCTGATTCCCACATCTGAAAAAGGAGTCAGAATGACAAAAAGGACAACAAAGATGATCAAAAGCATGGAGCAGCTTCCATATAAGGAGAGATTGAGCAGAGCAGGACTTCGGATGGACAAAGAAAAATCCAGGGGGAAGATACGGAAAATTTAAGAGATCTGAAACATTACACTGTGTCAAGATGAAAAACATGGAATAATCAGCTACTATGTCTTACAATGCAGAAACAAGAGAGCAGAAACCCATGAAGTTACAGACAACTTCTGTAAGACATTTCAAGGGTATTGTCACTGGATGTAGAATATTTTAAATAACATTTAAAATGCATAATTAAATTGTAGAGCTCACTGCTGTAGGATGTCATGGAGACTAGAAACATAAACAAGTTAGAAGAGGGATTATATAAATTAATGGAGAATAGATGTACTCAAGATCAGATGATTAGATACAACTCCTGGCCAAGGAAAGCCCTAAAGTGATGATGGTCATAAACTGGGAGTCAAATGAGGAGGAGCGAAAGAAAAAAAAAACCAACACAAAAAACAAACCCCCACATTATACATGCCCTGTTTCTTGCAGTCCTCATTAAGCGTCTGCTTCTGGCTCTTGTCAAAGACAGGATACTGAGCTACACAGAGCTTTGCAATTCGCCCTAGGATGACAGTTCTATCTAAACTTCTTATTTCATGGTACATTTATAGATTTTATTTATTTTTAAATATTAAGAACTTAACTTTAGCCCTGCCTAATAACATATTTAGGAAGCCGGAAACCTAGCCTCATAGACTATTTCTAAAGGCATTATCTATCATATTAACATTTAGATAGCATCTAACCAAATCCTGACAGCGCAGCACAAAGTTGATGCACAACCCAGGAAGGAAGCAAGTGAGCATCACCCTCAGCAGACTGGGAAACCGAAGAAAAGGCCAGAGCCACGGTGAACAGAAGCAGCAGAATTGGGTTTAACACACCAACAGCGTCTCTTCCAGGAACAGCTCTTCCCTGTCTCCCAAATGTTTGATGGAAACTTCTCAGTGAGATGCCGACTGAACAAAACAGATAACGCATGTTTGCCATACGTACAGCTAAGCTTTGGGTAGCGTTCAAGAGAACTGCTATTGCTAAAAGTAGGTCAGGACCAACCATTCTCACCAGGGAGGATGGAAAGCTAAAGCACACCAGACTATTTGGCCAGGTATTACAGAAATCCTTCATCTGGAATTTCATCACTACTTCAAACAGACATGATTCATATTTTACCGGCCTCCACCTCAAACAAGGCACGCCTTCCCAACCGCACTGCCCTCCCTGCCATCAGGGGCACTTCTCCCCAGCCTCAGCCAGCATCCTCCTGTTCTCAGCTCTGGCTCCCCAGGCTGTGAAAGCCGGAGTCCTGCTCTGCACTAGCTGCCTCAGCTAGTCTGTGTGGATTTCTATAAAGCAGAAATGGCAACCGTTTCCTCCAGAAACAGCCAGGACAGCACACAGTCTCACTGTAATCACTTCTGCCTTAAGAGTCTATTTTCCTTGGCAGGGTGCCCTCCAGAAGGGAGGGAGGAGACCTCCAGCAACCAGCACATGCTTCCAAGAGGACGGCACCATGACCCCTAACCAAGCTCTCATGCCCCAGAGGCAAAGACCACACTCCCAAGGCAAGTCCTTTTGCATCTAGCCTAGCCTTGGAGTAACCCACCAAGAGAGGAAAGGAGATTCAAATGTCCTGTGAAAGGAAGCCAGTCCTACACTTGCACCCCAAGAGGAAACCATGGGCTCCACACCAGCATCAGCCCTGCAGGATTGCAGAGTGGAAGGGAGACCAGAGAAACCTACCACAAAAGGAGTTCATGCAGTGTTACAGACCACAAGCAGACACACAAGGACCACATCCCAAGCTCCACCATCTAGTTGTCAAGATGCAAATCAGAACCATTAAACACTGGAGCCTGCCTTGAGTAAATCATTTCGCTCTGCAGACACTGAGCAGTGCAGGCTGCTCTGGCCTGTTAAAGAACAACATTTCCTCAACATCCCAGAAGTCTTCAATTTTAGTACCACAACAGCTCTATAAAGAATTAATATGCCCTGGTTGGACAGGAAAGAATTCTTCTCCTTGGAGTTTTCCTTCATTTCAAATAGAATTCACTTTTCTGCCCTCCCCAGTAATCTTCTGAAGAACCATACAGCCTGACAGCAGTTTGACAGTCTTCCCCTATCACTCCAACAGCATCAGCAGTTCTGGCTACAGTCATGAATACACGCAGTAACATGCAAATCAATTTAATGCAATGCAACCACATGAGTAGCAGCTATCCCCTCCCACCCAGAAGAGACAGCAAAATCAAGAGAATTCCACATCACTACCACAATCTGCTTGTGGTTTGCCTTCAAACCAAGTTGGGGTATATTCTATCTTGTATTACTCAACTCATTTTAAAGCATTATCAGAAATGAAGCTTTGATCAATTAATCTTCCATAAATTAGTGCCTAACCCTGGAAGGCTGTTAGTAGTCAGCTACAAACTATTAGGCTCAATATTCTGGTAATTAGGTTACATAGGTCTGCTAGATAATGATCGACGTTGAGGTGGCCAAACACTTTCTTCTACCTCTGCCAGCCAATACCAAGGCTTTCATAAGGCCAAGAACAGATAGCAAAACAACATGTTGTTCAAAAAGCCTGGAGACCTTCCCGAGTTGCTCATCACACGTATAAATCACAATAGCTCCCACTGCACTACTGCAGAAGACTAAACAGGCTGGGTGCAGACTTGAGAGTCAGGATCAACTTTGCACCAGCCTCAACAGCCCCAAGCAATGACCCTCCCACACAGGCTGGGATCTGACATCCAGTGCTTCCAAACGTAGTACAGCATAGCATGGTGGCACAGGAACCATCCATGGAGGGCTCTCAAGTTGCCTGTGGTTGAGGAGCCATAGCTGGCAGCAGCGATGCAGCATACTCTTCCACTCTACAGTCACAGCCCTCCATCCCAGGCACTGTTCACACTTGGAAGTTCTTGTTTCAAGGATAAAATTCAGAGATCCAGGCTGCACACAGACAAGAGTGGGAGGACTACTGCATGGGCCATCAGGCAATGCTCTTCATTCATACCACTGTGGGTCCACAATCTGGAGGAGTGAAAATGAGCAACGTGAAAATTAAGCGGCAAAGGAAGTAGAAGCTAGGACACTGCAAGATTTGGTACTTGGAGAAATAAACCATCTGGAGCAAGAGTTCTCCAGTCACTTTGAGTGGATGACTAGATGTCTAGGCAGACATCTAGTCACACCTTATCCAGAACAAGGAATTTTATTACAAGACAAAATTCACCATAAGAAATTTTAACACCATCAAGTGGCTTTGCAACATGAGCTTCTGTTCTTATCTGTACATTCTAACTGGGGAGATCCTAACTTTTTTTCGGCAAAATGTTTGAGCTCCTGGTCCCGTTCAGGGTTGAGAAAGCTTCTTTGGTGCTGTCCTAAAGGCACCAAGGTTCAGAACTGGCTACCTTTTCATGGCAGCCATGAATTTTAAAGGCTTTTTGGTTGAGACTGTTCTCCATCTGGTTTGCTACCGTCCCATCTTCTCAGTCTGACAGCCACTGGCTGGGCAGGACTGACTGGCTCTTCCCTTTGCCTTTCAGGGAAGCCCAGACCTTCACCCTGGGGCCACAGAGATGCACTAACAGGTCTGCTCCACAAGCTGCAGCGCTAGTCTGAAATGCAAACTGCTATGAGCAGGAATTGCAGCCAGTGTAACTGGCTGACTGTCGGCATTTCAAGAGAATGCTACCTTGCCAGGGTCACCCCTGGGCAGAAGTGCCCAGGAGACAGGAAAATCAGATTTACAGTAGTTTGTTAGGAATAGCACTGAGAGTTTTACATCTGAGCAGCTGCTCTTCTGCTGGAAGAAACAGCTAGACAGAGCAGAGAGGCTGGTAAGGGGAACAAGGAAAAAGTATGTGCATCTGCGCTGAAAGGATAAACCGTAGCCTGTGGTCAGCACAGTTCTGTTCGCAGACTCCAGGCACCCTTGCTCTGTCATTTTAAGGTATATATTCCACACAGCAGGGACTGTGCCTTCCTCTGGGAAAGGAAACAGTTCAAATCTGTCACAACACAGGTAACTAATCAAAACCCCACAAAAATGTGACGCAGACAGCACTCTTCAGACACACACCATAGACCAAACTGAACAATCAGCCACCTAGTGTCAACCCAGGAGGCCACAGCAGGGCTGACACAAGTTTAGCATCATAAAAATATTTTACATTCAATCTTCTCAGGGCTTAGTGGGAAATATGCTAGTTGAAATCATGGACCAGTTAGGAATAGAAAAGATGATACAGGCTAAAGATGGGCTCAAACTAAATCTAATCTGGACAGACTATCTGGAGAATGGCAGACAGGCCCAGCACTCACAGGAACAGGCTGAATGAGAATCATTGCTGGAACAAAACTACTGATGAAAACAGTAATTGAGAAACTGAGAGTGAAACAGGAAGGATGCTCTCTAAATGGTGTAACAACTGAGCCCATTGCTAATCTGCAATGATGAGACTTCTGGTTTGGGATAGAGACACGTTTCTGCATCAAACAGCTGACTAAATAGGTGCAACACGTCAAGATAACAGGGGACAATCAACAGGAAGGGAACTTAAGTCCACTCCACCTAGTCCCGGTCTTCCCCAACATGACCCTTGTCCTAACCCTGTATGTACTCCACCTGGCTTCTTCTCTCAGCCCCAGGCTTGTTTTACTCCTCATGGCTCCAATCTGAGCGTGCAACTGCTCAGCCAGTCCACAGAGTGACTTTCTCTAGAGAATATGAGACGCAGACAATTCACTTTCTGTATCCTTGCAAAGGGGCTATAGTTTCCCAAAACACATCAATTCAGTCATAAGAGCATGCCTCCAAGAATATATGTCATAGTTTTACTACTGGTCAGCTTTCCATAGCTGTTCCCCAATGACAACAGCAGCAAAGTTAGTCAACAAAAGGTTAAAAAAAAAAAAAAAAAAGGACACTACCTAACAGCAGAGACCATGCCCCTAGGGACAAAAAGACAGATAGCCCAACATTATTCTCTTCCTTCTGAAAGAGGAAGGAAAAGCTCAAAGGAACAACTAGGGCTGTTCTGTACCATGCCCTCTGTAGATTTGGGTAAGCATCTAAAAACAAGTGCCAGACCAGACTTTCAAGGGTGAAGCATCTAGAAGTGAACCCTATTTTCAAGTTATTTTTAAATGTTTAGACGGGACCTAAAATAAGACTAGTGTTTTGAGTACTTCTGAAGAGTATGAACCTCACGTAGGCCATGACATTTTTAGTTTGAAACCGCTTTGGAACAGGGATTGTATTGTTTATACATCTGCTTATCACCCATTTTAGCTCAAATTAAGTTACAGTCCATTACCAGGCAAGAAACACTCTTTTAAATGGGTGAAATTCACACAAATAAAATTTAGGCTATCAGCAGTAAGACAGTCTCTGTAACTCAGTAAAACACCTACCATTTCAGAGCAGCAGGAACAGCATATGCCACAGAGAAAGGGAGAGATTCAGCTTCTCTGCTTAGAATATTTGTCTTCACACCACCCTTCCTAGCTGCGTAGTTTCCAGAAATACACCCTCCACCTCTCTTCAAACTCCAGTCAACAGTCACAGACTCCAACAGCCCACAGGCGATGCTTTTAGCAACTTAGAGGTGCATGCAGTACATCACAAGCAGCACAGAACCAACTTAGACCACAAGCTGTGCCAGTCTCTGTTTTCACAAGTTTTATTTGCATCCCCGGCCTCCCGCTCCATGCTGACAAACCAGGTTGCAGTTTTGTGGCTCTGGCCTGAAAGATAAGTATGAAGTAAGCACAGAGTGGCACTTTACATGCCTGAATATTCTCCCAACTTCAACAAAGTGCAGCTTGGGGATTTCTTGGGATAGAGGTGGTTTCTATGCATTTAGTAACCTTCAATAGCTCCTTCAATAGCTGCCCTGTGTCCTCAAATACACACAGATGTTTGGCTTTCACAACATCCTGTGGCAAGAAGCTTCCCAGGTTAACTGCACACATCAAGGACTAAGTCGCTATTTGTTTTTAAGCTTACTACATGCTGGCTCCATTCAATACCTATTCATACTTGTAATGGAAGAGGCAAAAAAAGGTTGCTCCCCCGCTAACCTTTCCATGCCATTCGGGTTTTTAAGATAACTATCATTTACCACTTTTCAGGTGGAAGAGTCACAGTTTATTCAGTTGCTCTTTGTGTGGAAGGTATTCCTCACCTCTGGTCACTGTTGCTGCTGTTCCATTTCTAATAACTGAAGATATCTTTCCTAAGATGCAATGGTTTTCCTAAAGCTGCAGAAATCTCAACTTCCATATGAGCTAGAGAAACTAGTGCGATGATTTTAAATACAGCAGGGATTCCCAATTGCTACAGTGAATTGCTAGGCAGGGAGAGTTCCCTGTTAAAACATGCAGCCTAACTTCTTAAACTGAGTTTACTCAAAAGCAAGTTTACTTTCAAGCCACAGCATCCAGCTACACCTTCTTCCTCCAGAATAGGGTGTATTTTTCAAAAAATTTATCTCCCCATTAGTGCTTTGAAAATGCAAATAAGATCCTTATATTTGATTTAGCCTGCTCTGATGAAGCATATAACCCTTGTGAGAAAGCTTGCGTGCCAGACCTTTGTTCTGTCATATGGTCTTTATGAATATTTCAATCTATCAATTTTTTTTCCTCAAGTATGGGCACAATATTTAGTGATTTCCTGATGCTACATAAAACAACAATATCCTTAACAGACCTGGTTCTTCTACAGAGCCATATAAGAATACTTGATTTTAGACACTGTTTTTATCATGACTCCCTCAAAATTCTGAGTGATTTCTTCCACAAGTGCAGTGATCCTAATTGCTTCCTAGATTCTTGATTATCAGATATAAGGCTTTGTTGTTTATACATGCTTAGCTCACTGAGCAACCTAAGGTTTCCTGTCAGGTTGAAATATCTGGCTTTTTTCTGTCCTTTGCCAGTTTCACTATTTAAAGTTAAACAAACATTTTAAGATGCAGAGATATAGACACGTAACTGGAATTAAAAAAAAAAAAAAATAGAAATGAGGCCATTAAAACCCAACAGAATTCAAGAGAGAGCAGACATATTACCTAGAGTTACAATACCCAGTGATAAAAGCATTTTTAAAAATATAAACCTACTTCACAATTTAGGGCTTTGAACCATTCTTTAAGGGTTAGATTGAACACTTCACCCCACAAACAGCCCATAACTGGTTCTGATCAAAGGGGAGAACCCTCCTCTCAAGGTGGTGGATATCGAACTGCACACAGGACTCAAAAGTTCATCTAATCCAGCCTCTAAATCAAGCGCAGCTATTCCCATCTCTTCCACTAGATCAGATGGGCAAAGCACTTAGCTCTTCCTCGATGTTGAGCTTCTAGAATGCAGTGCAGGAGAGCTGACCACATCTTTGGTGACACCAAATGATGCCAACCCCGAGAGTTACATAAAAGCAGCACCTGGAACATAACACAAGGGCTTATTTTCACATAAGGCATTCACCTGGCTCCAGGTATTACACTTGTGGTGCTTTTAGAGACAAAACGTAGGAATAGATTTGGAATTTTATTCTTTACCCCACTGTGGATATGTGTAGGTCTGTGTTATTTTTCCACTGAAAGAAGCTCAGATATTACCAAAACAAGAATCCAGTTGTTACAAGGTTAAATACTTAAACAAATGGAGCATACACGCCTAGTGAAGAAGAGCTGAGCACGCAGCGGGAGACATCTCAGAAGCAGAATTGCAAGACAACAAGATGCAAGACCAGAGAGCCATTTGGACTAGTCTTTCATTGAAATACCACATCTGGAACTGGAGCTGGAGTTTGAGGTAGCTATGCAGAGGCTTTACATCACATATGAAGGAAGTACGTGGTCCCATGTCTAGAAATACCCAACCTCCCCACTATTCTGACCACGCTGCAGAGAGCACACTGTACAGAACTGCTTGCCAGGGCTAGGACGCAATGAGAAAAAAGTCTACAGCCAAAACACATCAACACAGTTTGGAAAAAACACGCGCTGTACCTCCCAAAAGTGAGGGTTTCTCCTAAAGAATTCTTGCCTTGCACCTAGCACAGTAGTTGCATGTTTATCTTTACTGTAAAAAAGAAAAAGTCGTAGTCCACAGAAAATAGGGCAGAAAATCAGCCCCTACACTGCTTAAAAAGGAGGGGAGAGATGAGGAGGGAACAAGTACTCTCCTAGGTAACGCCGAATTGCTGCTGTGGCTGCACAAGAATGAAGTACAGCGCGACTCGGTTAATAACCATAACTCACATTTCAGAAGTTAGTTTGTTCAGCCATGATCTTTTGCACTTAGAGGTACTAAAAAGCATGTCCTCTAGTGCACTTCTGCTGGAGCACTTTTTCAATAGGATCTGGACAGAATCAGCTTGATATCTCAAAGAATATAACATACAAACCTTCGTCCTCCCTATGGTCTTTTATCTTTTATGTACCCTGAAAGCATGGACCCAGAAGAGACTGGCCTGAATTCAAGTAATCTCAAGTACTTACTTATTCCGTATTTCAAACAGCTTTGATTTAGTGGTTTTACTTGAACCACCCAGAGAAACGCAAAGCTGAGGAAACCAGACTTGCCAAACTCTGTACATGTGTTCTGTGTACTCAGGATTTATTCTTGGAGGCTCCAGATTGAAACAGGTTTTCCAAAAACTTGCTTTTTACCATCTAAGAGTTCAGTCCAGGTCTACCACCAAACTGAAACCACACGGGCTGCACACACACAGAAGTCTGGGCTAGGGGTTGCTGTCTGGCTTTGTTCATCGCTTTTATTTCTGCTGAGCCCTCCTGCCGCTATAGCTGCAAGTCCAACAAGCAGAAGGGCTCCTGTACTCCCAGTGCTCTAACGCGATACTCATCTCTCCAGTGCAAGAGTCAGTGACTCATCTAAATTGGCACCTAGTGTCCAGGTGCCAGGGTTTCACTCCCCAGCCAGAAGCTCATACAGATCTGCAGATCTCCAGCAGCTCATTCAGCCTGGGATCTCTGCTGTACCACCCCATATTTGATATTCAAATTCCCATATTCAAATTCCACACATTCAGTCACAGAGTGCTTCGCCAGGCAAACTGAAATAGGAGTTCCAGCTATCCTGTTTAACAGGAAGCAGCCTGAAAGGATAACTTAGTTTCAGGGAGACATTTCTTCAAGGGTCTATAGCTGTCAACACCACAGAGCTTAGCAGCTCATCACACTGCATGGTGATTGACAGCCAGATATGAACATAACCCCCGCTCCAGGAAACTGTCTTCAGATTTGGCAACACTGACTGGCCCATTTCTAGCCATAGAACACCATCAGAAAGTAGCTTTTTTTTGTTGTTTGTTTTTGTCTGTAGGTTTAACTCATTCCCTTGTACAGAAAATTCAAAGTTTAAAACTTATTTTTTACATTGCAACAGAGATGGAAGTGCAGCACCAGAGGCGCTGAGAAGACTCTTGCAAAAGGTGTATGGTGGCCTGACTTAGGCACCACTGACTGCAACCCACAGATCCCAACCAGACCCTCAAGAAAGCTAGGGAGGGGACCAAGAAAAAGACAAAAATGACAAGCAAATGGACAGGGAACCTTTGGAGTAAATAGATCTGGTTAGAGCAGAACTCTACAGATCAAAGCTGCTGTTGAAGAGATGTCCTCTGTCCTTCATAGGATTTCCCTATACAAAGAGAATGTTCCCTTTGCAAGGGGAATAAGTGCATATTCCCACATACAGCCACTCACTCTTTCCAGTAGACCACGTGCCTGGTGAACCCACTGGTCCAACTAATCACAGGTGGTACAGCTCGTCAGGTGGGTTCGTTATGCAGCAGCATCAAGAGGCTGCCCAGCATTACACTGGCCGCACAAACCGAGATGATCAGAACATGGAGGAGCCCAGCGGGCTGCAGCCGTCCATGCGTGTCCCAAGGCTGACTCCCGGCGCATTTTGCTTACCATCTGGACTCTTGGGAACGTAGAGACACCTTCATTTCTCTTATTGAGGAGTGTGCCTCAAGCTGGAAAAAACAACATAACATGAAATGCAAAGACTATTTTTCCAATAAATTAAATCTCTGTTGCACTTGACTCCCGCTGTTGTTCCCTTCCCCCTGAGAAGGCAAGGTCTGGCCAGCTGCACAAAGTCCAGGCAGCCCTGGGAAAACAATGGGATCTTTTTCTTGCCAGAACGAGCCTTCCCGTTCACCCTTCCAACCATGGCAGGGAGGACACCCCCAGTGTGTCTGCAGGGGAGAGGAGTCTGTTGGCATAGCAACAGTACACCCTAACTCTCTGCTAATGAACAGGGATAAAATGTTTTGTTCTCATTAGGAAAAATACAGACACATTCCTGATTGGTGAGTAATGTCTCTGCCTCTGGGAGATTAGCTCAGAGCTGTGCAGCCTGAAACAGCCTCAATTCAGCCCACTGCAGCGCTTCCCTTGAACAGCCACTCTCCAAGGACCGCACGCCTCTCAAGGGCAAGCCTACAGAGCCTTCTGCAGCACTTTGCCTTCGGGCCCGAGACAGCTCAAGGCAAGAATAATGAGAAGAGGCTTGACAGGAGCAAACCAGCACAGGCACAATGGGAACACACCCCCAGTCCCTGCAGAAGCAGGGCAGAAAAGCCAGCTCTTGCTGGTGCATTTGCTGCACCTGGGTCCCAGGCTACAGCCACAGCAGGAGAGAGTTTCTCTTTGTGTATCTACCACAGGTCTGCCTCGCACAGGGCTCAGATCACACCAGGGCTCCGGCTCCCAATCCAGCCACATTTCCCATTGCCAGGCAAGTAAATGGACAGAGCAAAGAGCCACGGTATACTGGAAAGCGGAGCCCAGCACTAAGTGCCCAGGTGCCAACAGCCAAACAAGGGCTGCTGCCTACTAGTCTAATAAAGACTAGTATTTTGGCATCTAACAATCATCAATCCATCAGGAGGAATCTCTGTATACTTTGGTGCTTGCAGAATATTTGCACAGACACTGTTGTTTCATCACTCGTGTCTGCATCCAGGTGCTGACCCAGGCTACTCCCTTGTCTTGCAAGGAATAAAGCCTCTGCCCCACAGGCAATACTGCTTCCCAGACCCACAGGGGCCAGCACAGAAACTGGGAGCATCACAGCCTTTGCAAAGGGGATCTGGGACGGGAGCAACGCCAGATATCCCATGCACAAACAAAAATCCACTCTCCAATCACACATCTGCCATGCCTTTTGGCATAACTTGGTCTGCACAGCGCAAGTGCAGCCCAGCAGAACTAAACCATGGAACTGCACTCTGAGCCCGGGGTACATCTCTCCTTTATGCTACTACCGGGTCCCATTCACTCACACCAGTTCACCTTGCCTTGAATTCAGAAGTAGTTGAGAATAGGGACTGCACACCCTCGTCCTCAGAGAGAACTTCAAAGAGTATTTCTAAGGGCTGCACAGGTACTCTAACGCCCTTCTCCCTCTGCTGGGAAATTGGTGCTGGCCAGGGTTAGTACCCTGTGCAGAGGCAGAAAGCAAACGGGGATGTGGCAGAGCCCTCTCGCTCTCCCAGCCCCCTGGCACTGCTGGTGGAGAAATAGTGGATTCGGGCCCCGAGGCAGCCGCAGGCTGTGCTCCGAGCACCCGCTAACTCCCTTCCCGGCCCCTCAGACTTCCATCTGCTCTTCCTCCTCTTCCCACTCCTCAGGGCTTCAAACAGCTCAACTCAGCAGCTCAAAATGGGGCAGGAGGAGAAGGTGGAGTCAGCATCAGAAAAGATGGGCCCTGCTATCTTATGCCTTTGAGAAACTTGCATGTCCTGTAGGGAGCAACACTCCTTCAAACGCTGCTGCTCTCACTCAGCCACAAAACTCGTATGCTAAGCTGTGCTGTGATCTGCTCATGGAACTGCTGCGACTTGATTTCTACTTTACATCCTTCCAGTTGAGAAATAATTTATTTCAGTCCCCTAGGCAGGAACTCGACTGCCTGTAAAGCCATCTTGGTCTGTCTAAAGGAGGGAAATAAACCTGCAATCTTACCCAGCGGCCGGCCAAGCGGCGACAGACCCCAGCCTTGGCCAGAAGCCCCTGTCCAGTGTGAAGCTCAAATCCCTCCCAGCCCAACACAAGGCCAGAGGGGCCCTGGGTGCTGTTTTCCAGCCTCCAGGCATTTTACTTGTTCCAGGCTGGATCCCTCCCCCAGCCCTGGTCAGAAAGGAAAAGCCGTGGGAATGGAGCTCAACACCCCGAGGTAGGCTCACCCCAGCC
Organism: Dromas ardeola; assembly: GCA_013398915.1. Taxonomy (NCBI): domain Eukaryota; kingdom Metazoa; phylum Chordata; class Aves; order Charadriiformes; family Dromadidae; genus Dromas; species Dromas ardeola. Next base: position 75,855 of record VYZM01017044.1, read on the forward strand.
ACCGAGGAGCGCTTAACTCCCTGCGCGCCGGTGGGCAGCCCTCCGCAGAGACCGCCGCCGCAGGGACGCCTTGCTGGCAAGCCCTCCAGCAAAGCGTTACGGCCCCAGGACTGGCCCCATCCTGCTCCCCCAGGCCACCAATTCCCTGCATTGAAGGGCACTGCCCAGGGGTTGGCTGGCCAGCACCAGAGCCACAAGCGGGAGGACAGCTGAGGGCAGACCTGCCACTCGCCCGCCACAGTCTTCCACACTTTCTCAAGACACCCATCGCTCCTGCTGCCCTACCTTTCAGTGTTTCCATCCTCCACCAGCACACAGACAGCGAGCCACAAGCAGAGAACACTTTTTCCACGCTCCCAGCAAGTCCCAGAGGCTGCCCACTTAACAGAAAGATATCTTCATCATCGCATCAAAGCACGTTTTCTTCCTTCTGCTCCGCATGCTGCCGTACAAAGCAGACCCGGCTCCGCGCAGAGCGTGCGGTCAACAATCAGCCGGCATGTCAGGAGTTAAGTTCGCATTTCCATTCTCCTGACCTGCACCAACGCTGGCTGAATATCGAGCTATTCTTTGCAGCTTGATAAAGCATGAGAAAGCTGAAGGCCTCACACACTCCTCTTTTCAGAGCTTGGCCCGCTGCCCACGAGCTGTCACTCCCTGGCACCCAGGGCAAAGAGAGAGAAGGAGGCCAAACTGCAGCCAGCTGCAATGAATCACTCGCTCCCCCCGGTCCCCTCCTCCCCAGGGAGCCTGGATCCCTCCTTCCGGCAAGGGGATAATGTCTGCCTGGCTACGCTGGCTTCTTTCACAGAAAAAGCCATCCTTTTGGGGACGGGAGGGGAGGGGTGGCTCCTATTGCAAAAGCTGCTGCCACAGAAAAGCGCAAAGCAGCTCCCAGCAAGACCGAAGGAGGAGGATTTCTGCTCAGCAGCTGAATGGGAACACACTCCTGCAAGTGTTCAGCACAAACACCACTTAAAAAAATCTGGTGTTGGCCATTTGTCTAAATTGCAGGAACCTCTGGAGGAAGGCTGAGGCACAGAATCTGATTTGAAGGAGACTGCTTATCCCTTCATGCCCCACTCGTACAATATTTATTTTGGGGACTGACTCCTATTCCAGTCCCTTCCTAGCTCCCCTTCTCCCCCCCCAGTACAACATTCAGCCCAATTACTGTGTCTCATCCAAGCCTTTCCAACCACCACCACCCCTCCTCACGTTCATTTTGATGGATTCCATCATACAAACTACTTCCTCATGTTAGAGTTCATTCTTCTTTTTTAGCACAAAGCAGCAGAGGGAAACGCATCCAAATCTCAGGGTCAGTGTTGTCTGAGACAAAAAAATGCAGCTGAGAAGGCACAGGAACATCGTGTGCCTTCCTTGCACTGTAGGCCCAATTTGGAGAGCAAAGCCTTTGCAAGGTAAACATGCCAGTTGTTTGCTTTCTGAGGAAGGGGATATTCATCAATAAAACACATACAAGCTCAGCCCAAGCATGAACTAACCAGTGGCACATGTGCCCACATGGCACATGGGATACTTCCACCCACTCATCTCCATCTCCTGCAGAGAAGCTGTTCACTGCACCGTAGGCAGTCCCTGCCTGAACAGCCGCATCTCTCTCCCAGTACAGAGAAAGGAGCTGCAAACTGCAGTTTTACTGGGAGAAGGGTTTAACCTCAAGCCCGGCAAAGGCAAAGTCTCCCTGCCTCCAAGGAGAGATGAGAGGTTGCTTTCCCAATAGCACATGATGCCACCTCTGGCACCCCTCTACTCCCACTAACAAACCTGCAACCTGCCCTATCCCAGTGCCTCATACCCCAACAGCCAGACAATCCTGCCCACCCCCGTTTCCTCTGTAAGGCAGCCACTGAGGCTCCAAGTTCAGCGTACCCGTCTGCTGGTAGTGTGCTTCACATTCAGGCAGTGCCAGGGCAGGATTATATACATTTCTCTCATCTCTTCCTGCACTTGTGGGGTGATGAAGGCAGAGTTGCAGAGTTCCCACCCGGCAGCCAACGCTTATTCAAGCGGTGAGAAACTCATCAACTTTGGATCACCCAAACGATCTACAGAGAGTTTCTTTTATTATTGTTGTTGTTTGGGTTTTCAGGGGGTTTGTTTTTACAAAATCTGGAACAGCACAAACCAAAATGTAAATCATGAAAAGAAACTCTTTTTTTTTTTTTTAAGAAAAAAACCCAGAAGTCGGAAGGACTTTCACTTTTCCTAAAGCTACTTTCATCACACACTTAACCAAGTCTTAAAAACGCTCTCTCAGGGACACAGGCTGAATCACAAGTAACCACGCTCAATGCCATTTTATCATATACTCTGTCAAATGACACACTACATATGGATTTATCCTTGTGATACATTTATAGCACTTTGCAAGGTTTCTCTTGCACTCCTATACATCTACATCAATAAGTGCCTCCTCCACAACACCTGCAGCTACAAAACTAGGACACTGAAAAGATGATTACACTGAGCATCCATAAGTTAGCAAGCTCTGGAACTCGGGTTACCCCTTGTGCAAATCAAATACAAAATACTCCTTAACTGTCCAGACACACAGAGAGTTTCGCTGTGGGAATGCTAGCTCATTCAGCATCACTCTCCTCTGCCAGAAGGATCTCTAAATGCAAAGCTTAACAGAAACAGTTAATATCCCGAGTGTGGCTCCGAGCCATCTGAGCTCTATGTGTAATATAATCAGGTTCGTAATGCTCAGAATAGCACTCTGGAGCCCTAGTACAGACTAAGACCTCACTGTATTAAGTGTTGTGTAGATAGTTGTAGTGCTGCCGTTTTCTCTTCCGTCAAATTACCGAGCACCATATACAGGAACCAACCGTAACCCATATTTTACAGAAGTTAGGACACTGGAGGGCAATGTATACTTTTTAAATGTCTTTTTTTGGCAGCTAAATCAAGTTAGTATTTTCACAGACACACTGGGGGGAGGGAGGGAGGGGAACACTGAGGCTACTCTCTCTGCGGAGCAGACAGGCAAAAGCCCAGTTCAGCCAAAGCTCACTGAGGCTCTTTATGCCCCCATTCAGTGACAGAGGTCACTTGTCGGAGACTGAACCAGATCTGGTACTGGGCTGCCTGCTAAGCACACTGGCAAAAGGATTTGAGCTATACCCTTCTCTGCCGTTGTTTGAGCTTCTTTGGGAACGCCAAAAGCCTGGAGTCTGTCCCAACGCTGCTTGCACTGCCTTTGCTAAAAACATGCCATTTAGCTCCAAAATAAAATTTCCCGTAAACTCCTCATGCTCTGAAGAAAGGAAGCCTGTACACAGGATCTGTGAAGCAGGTAATTGCTTGTGTTTGCCAAAACACTTCATTTACGCAAATTCTAATTCTTTTGGCATAGTTTTCAGGATATTTTCCTGCCATAAATACAAGTTAGATCCATGTTTGAGCTGATCATGCTGTCATCCTTTTCAGGTTCACGTTGCGCAGCGGGTGCTGCAGCTTGCTCGCATTTCCCAAGCATCCAGAAGTCACAGCTCTTCAATTCATTGATTTTTAAGAGGCACCAGGTCACGCTGTCTGGCCTTCAGTTGATCACAGTTCATGAGCTTTCTGCACATTTCTGGCTTAGGAACTGTATGTGTTTGAAGTGAATAGAGACTAGATGCCTTTTGGCAAGACGCCCAAGGCAAAGGCCTCAGGAGAGAAATCCACCATTTCCCAGGCTGATACAAACGGACAGGCATCCCCTCGCTTCAACTTTTATTCCCTATTTGTGAAAAGGCTGAGGGAGCTGGCTATTACAAGGGGGAAAGGAAGAGCTGTAGCATCCAACACAGTTGCAAGCAGTGTACTCAAAGAAATATCTTACAAGAGGAAACAGAAGTAGGCAGCTGAGTACTTAAAGAGGGGAGCCCTCTGCAGAAACAAGGCAAATACCACTGCAGAATCATCTCTCAAGTAAAGGTTGGTCCTTCAGATCTGCACTAGGACGAATGCCCTGATGCAGTGAGAGAAAACGCTATACAATGGGGAGCAAGAAGGGGCTATGCATGGGCATGAGCAGGAGGAGGCTATGTATGAAGGACATTCTCCTCCCAGCTAAAAAAAGCCACAGTTTTCAGCACTGTTTTGCCTTTCCTCTCCACTTTGTTTCCCAGTGGAGAGGAATCTCATCAGCCCATTGCACAGTGTCTGATCAGAGCCAGTCCTGCCTGCCGCCCCTGGCACAGGGCTCACCAGGGACTGCTCGAAGGGTAAGGGACAGAAGCAAAAGGGGTCACTAAAAACGTGTCTGCCAAGGCTTGGGTGCCAGCATGTTCTGAGCTCAACAGAACGAGTGAGGAGGCCGGAAGAGAAACTGTCACAAAGCTGTTTCTTAAACCAGATTTACAGGGATAGAGTGAAACCTGGCAGGGTCATGGGTGAGGGAAGATTGAACAAGTTAATGGATAACCAGAAAGACTGCTGTGAGGTACCACAATCTACAAGAGATTTTCACAGGGAAACACGAATCCAAAGCTGTCACCTGCAGACCAACTGGGAGCTGCCGCTGTCTCTGCTCTTTCTGTACCATTGCAATGCAATCACAACTATAGCACTATCCTTCCCCTGTTCCTCTAAGAGGAGGTCATTCTCAAAACGATCTTTTCCCTTTTTTGTGTGTCACGAGTGATGAGGATTTGACTCTGGGTTTCAGACACCAAAGTAACTGCTGTGAAAACGTTACTGGAGATTTTTGCAAGAACAAGAGAGAAGGCCCTTCCAGCTTCTTGAAAAGGTAGCGTGTACAAAGGCAATGCAGTGCAGAGCTGCAGGGACAGCAAAAATGGAAATCCCGCTGCTGGGGTGGACATTCCCAAAGTTGTCAATGTAGGAAAGAGGTTGAAACTCGCTGCTGCTTTACCTGTTGTCACTCAGGAGACAAGCCGTCAAGACCTACAAAAATTCCAGTGGTCTCATGAAGAGCAGTTTCTAGGAGGAAGATTTTTCATGAGGATATTCTTGTCTATTGCTTGAATAACTTCTTTGTTCCAGTCTACAGCTTAAAAAAAAAAAGCCTTCCTGCTATTGCTTTGCCATTCAAGACATTGTCATTGTCACCTTTCAGATGTGTAAGCATAAGAGACAGCAGCAGCTGAGCTGTGGTAATTAGGAGGGAGAGATGTGCAGGTCTTGTCTCACATCTTTCTGTTAAGATGCAGTTTACACTTTGGCAGGTTTAACAGTCCCCAGTGAAAATAAGCCATCTGCATCTACTCCAGCAGGCCATCCTCGTTTCTGAACCCTTCAAATAGTTCTGGAAAAATCAGCATTGCCTCCCTTACCCTGCTTTCTATCAGGCCAAATGCAGTCACAAAACCATCACTTCTCTTATTTACAGTAATACAGGAACACTGGCTCTAGAACTGTTTGCAAGACATCTACTTCAAAAAAAAAGAAAAGTTTCCCATTTTATTCAAGCGTCTACAGAGTTCAAAGTTACATGGCTCTCTGTACTTGCAGCAGGGAGGCTAAGGAGGACGGGACCAACCTCATTCAATTCTATTCACAAGCACCCTTCCTGAGGAAAGCCAATAACTTTGGGAGAGTCTCTGCGGACTTTGCTCCGCTGCTTTGCACGCTGAAGAATGGCTGGTTGGGAATCCTCTTTTCATTCTGTGAGCACAGACCCAAAGGTTTTCATCCCTGTGAGCTCAGAAATTTCCATTTCCATTTGAGAGAGACGTTTTCCTGGCAGTTCTCAAAAGATGCATTTGTAAAATAGGAAACAACCTCAAGGAATGCTAAAGCAAAGGAAGAAAGCTGTACGTGGACAGTCTTTCTCCCTCAGCCAGGAAAGGAAATTCCTTCTCAGCACCGATGCCCCATAAACACAACCCACTCTGCAATACCTGATCAACACTGAGTGACCGGCTGCCCACCCTACCCTGTACAAACACCCAACATTTTCCATCCTGGTTTCAGATCAGCTGGGCCAACAGCCACCAAAAACCTCAGAAGAGAGAAATCAAGTCCAGAAACATGTATTTGTGTGTGCGTGCCAGACAAGAAAGGAAAATAAGGGGTGCACGTCAGATGGGTAGGACAAATTACGGAGATGTGAAGGTATTCTAGTGAACTCACTACAGAGAAGACACACTTGTGCCAGTGATTTTTAAGCTTGTAGTCCATAGGCTTTTGTTGTCTGCAAAGGTAATTAAAAAAGCAAATCTATTGCCATATCTCTAAAGGAAAATGTTTATAAGTCTGCAAATCCAAAGAGGTTGAAACTTGCTTCTTTCAAGTGCAAAGCATTCAAATGGCCCAAAGCCAAGTCCCAGAAAAAAGCCCTAGTCAGTAGCTCAGGAATGCCAGCTCTTAACACAAACCAAAAGCATACAAACCTTCTGGTCGGGCAATTCACAGTACCATCTCCCACCAAAAACTCACTTAAAATTGCAGCTATTGTCCACCTCCTTGATTCTACGCCAGGGAAACCCAACCCAAGTCTCACTTTGACACTCTCCGAAGTAGTCAGCTGAGTGAGCTATTTTTCTTACCTCGCTTTGGGGAATTCCTGCTTAGCGTCTCCAAAGAGAAACAAGAAGGCTTCATGCTGCATCAGGCAGGATCCCTTCCATCACTCCGGGCTCCTTAGCAAAGGCATTCCTGAGGTGCACTGTGCCCTAATAAATCAATGCAACTGCTCCAGGTTTCCCCGGCAGCTGGAAGCTGGAATTCTGCAGTGAAGGCAAACACCTCCCCAGCTAAAGCAAACACAGCCAGGGAGCCCCTGCGGAGTGCCCACAGCTACTGTCAAAAGAGGGACGAGAGGGAAGGTGGGGATCCTAAGGCATCTGGCTGACAAAAGGCAATCCAACTTAAAGATGGAAGATGGCCATGAGTCTGGCCCTGACCTAGGCATTCCTCTGTGCAGGCATGTGCTTGCCTAAATGTTTTATCAGAGCAAAACCACAAAACTTCATTTTTAGAGCAATGACATCTTGCCCCCTGGTAGTTTTGCCTTTAAGAGCATTTATTTTAGCATTTAGGAGACTCGCATAAAAGACTCTGCAAAACTACAAAACAAAAATAGCCCGGTCTTAAACAGCTTATAGCTTAACTCTAAAATAAACGAAGACAAAGGAAACAGTACTGATCAGTATGAGCAGCAGTCAGCTCAGCAGAACAAGACGACTGCTGTTTCCAGGGCTAAGGGAGGTGTTTGGGGTTTGTTGTTTTTTTTTTTTTTTTTCTTCTTTCTAAACGACATAACAGAAAAGACCTGATGAAGGATTTTTGAAAAGAATTATTAGGTGGGTTGACATACATTTATGGGCCAAGCACCTCTCACACAGAAACCAAACCAGTGTTTTTCAAAAGCAGCACAAGGAAACAACAGAGGCTAATGTTACCAGACAAACAGCAGCAAGAATCCAATTTCCAGCACTAACATTTGCTAGATTGCATACAAAGAACTAGATGGGCTGCTTCAATACCTCGTTTTCAGTTGCACTTGGTGAGTAAAGGGAGGGAGTAGCCAAGGCAGGGCTGAAACAGTGACAGTAGAAGAAAAATGAAAGAGCTGACTGCCTCAAATGCTCTTATAACACGCACAAACCCATCAATACCTTAAAAATAAATCTCATATATTAAAGCAAAGGCATCTTCCTCAAATACACATTGAAAGCTGGAGTAAATACCTAGTTTTCAACATCTCCCGCTCCCGATGGTTATGCTCTCCCACAGGGGTGTTCCAGGGAGAGACTTCTGTGCACGGATGGAAGGTAGCACAGGATAAGCGTGAACAAATCCCACTTACGTCAGACCCGATCTGTACAGCAAACCCAAGTCTTTGGCTTCCACAGCATCATTTGGAGCCCTCACTCTGAGATCACTTTAAGGCGTATCTTCCTCCCCACCCCCTTGAAGAACCACCAGATCCCAGCCTATAAGCAAAAACTGCCTTTAAGGGAAATCCCGGTCTACCTGCACATGGTTAATTGAGACACACACACACACCAGGCAGCTAACAGTGCACAGCAATGGTGGGAAACCAGCAGACCCATCAGTAGGTGAGTGCCAGGAGCTCCCCGACCATGGATCATGCCCCCCCAGCTCCCAGTAAACAAACCTGCATATCACCGTGTGAGATTCAGCCTGCAGAGCTCTATGCTGTTTGGGAAGACCCTGAGTGGCAGCAGGGCACTTCGAAGCCCTGGATCTCAAGAAAGGAATGAGATGAACGTGTTTGGTGAAGGACTCGTACATATGTATAAGTGGAGAGAGAAAGACACAAAGGAGAGTCTGG
>VYZM01017044.1:96130-108614 GCA_013398915.1 Dromas ardeola
CGGGTCCGGGGCGGTGCCTGCGGCCCCCTCAGCGCCGCCGCCACCTCCCCTCAGCAGCGCCCCGGTACCGGCCGGCGCCGCCGAGCCGTGCTTGCGCTCTGCCGGCTCGGAGGAAGCGCCTGACGGGCCAGGGGCCTCCGCCGCCTCCAGACAACGGGCCTCCGCGTTCAACGAGCCTCCCCGCGGCCGCTGCCGAGCGAGGCCTGGCGAAGGACCCGGCCGCGGCAGAGATTCTGGGACAGGGCCGCGGGGCAAACCGCTCCTCCAGAGGTGTTTGCAGCCCGTGTTGAGAGCTGGACTTAAAACTACATATTCTGGAAGAAATCACAGCATTTCTCTTCTCTGTGTGTTTCGTAGCTATGTAACTTTGGCGTTCGGTACAACAAGCCTTTGTGCTCGGCTGTCTTCAAGGCAAGAGGTGTGGGTGAGTGGGAATCTGCAGCATGCGTGGTGCACAGGGAGCAAAATCTGATAGCAAAACCAGTTTCTACTTATTTAAGAATCCTCCTGTGCAAACGCAGCATCGGGCCACTGAGATAGAGCAGTTCCCATTTGCAGAGTATGTGGGAACCAGGACATTAACAAGCTTCAAGATTGTGACAAAAGCATAGTTATCTCTAGTTACAAAACAGTGAAGAACATACCATTCCGGCTGAAAGTCGGTGGAGACAAAAGCGTTGTAGGGCAGAAGTGCCTGAAGTGATATGTGTAATATAAACTGACTGCTGCTTTTGTGATTTTTATTCCTGTGAAGCTGGAAGCTCCAGTCATGAGAAGAGCAGAGGCTGGCGCTCTGTATAAGAGACAGAGGCACTCCTTGCCCCCAAGAACTGACTGCATAAAATCCTTTCTCTGAATTAGGGGTAAGTTCTGTCAGAAACAGCTCTACAGAGGGACAGAATTAATGCTCCCATTTTTCTCGCTCACACTGTAACTTTTGTGTTCCCCAGATGTGCTGGACTCTGTTGTGTCATTGATCAGCAAACGTACAGTTAGTCTAACAACTGACTTGCTATACATGCAGTGAGCGACTATATGTATATGTGTACTGAATACAGTTACACAATTTGCCTGCTGAGCTGACTGCCAGATGTTTGGAAATCCCAGACAAAAGATGAAGTTATGCTTTTACCACCCAGCCACAAATTCTGTGTGGAAAAAGAGGATGTATCTGAGGACATGAAGATGTGATACAGGAGCTGTAGGTTAAAGCAAACTCTGAGGAAGAGGAAACAGGCACTGACCTGTATGCCAGGGGTGCCCATCACTTTTACTTTTTGGATAGATGCAGCTAGGGGTCTCCACTCAAGACACAAAGCTGCTCTGAAAGTCTGAATCAGGCTTCCCTCCCACATGCATTTCTGACATTTCAGAGGAACGTAGTTGGTACAAGTCCCATGTCCCGAAGTGTCATTAAACATCTACTCTCTTTGTTACAATCCATCAACCTCTCACATTCCCACCCCCAGACCAAAAAGCGACTATTTTATGAAGGAAAAAAGTATGTCTGAAAGTTTAGAGATACTGAACAGTCCCCAGGATATGGCAGCACAATCACAGTACCCCAAAGGAAAGATTATTTCGGAAGCAGATGACAGCTGCCTCTCTGGACCTTTGCTCCTTGGCGCTTCGTTATTCCAGGGAGTCCTTGGGGGCCACGGTAGGCAGAGCCCGTGAGGACTCTCATGAGGAGATGATCCCCTACATGCTCCTCTCCCCACACAGACAAAACCATCCTATTACTACACCCTACCCACTGAATTGCTGTTCAGCTTAGAGCTCACTGAACAGGGTATTATCATCTCCCTAATCAGAGACATTTGAACTGCACTCAAACTGCTTCCGCCAAAATCCAGCTTTGGTGACTAAGAGTGTTAAAAAAAACCACCAATTTTTCTTTGCTCCAACCCATTCCTGACTCAAAACACTAATCCCCTTTGTGTGTTTCCTCCAGAACCAGTCCCAACCTGCAGCCCCTTCCGTCTGGTAAAAACCATACGCAAGCTTCACTTAAAAAGCAGCAAAAAGACCCATGAACGCGCATTGGAAAAGAGCACCTTTTCCTTCTGTCCCATGGCAGGGCTGGCACAGGGAGCTGGCTGCAGGGTCTGCCTTAGGAGCAGGGCAGAAAGAGCTTCTGTGCCCTTGAAGGATGTTATAGTGCCCCCCCTCCTACCCCCATTACTGTACTTATGGCCCTCTGGAGTGACAAGGATAAAAAAACCACCACGGGATTACACATTCCCTCTTCAAGGAGGAGTTTTGATTGGTCTGCACAAAAATCTTTTGCAGTTCTTAAAAATAAACTAGACAAAAAGCTAATTCTCAAACATTACACAGCAGAAAACAGTGTCACACAAAGAACAAGCATTATTTTGAGGGACACATTTAAACAGGTTTTGATTTCAGTTTGTTCAGAAGCTTTTTTCATATATTTAATTCCAGAAAGGATCCTCTGTAAAAGCCCTTGTTCATGTCTGGTTCTAAGCAAGTTAGCTAAGTTTCTTATGTAACTATTATGATAATCACAAGGCTGGCAGCTCCTTATACTCCTTTTGATTTTCTTCTTGCTCTTCCTCCCCGCCAAGCAGGGGATGAAACGGGTTAAGAAAGTCACGAGGGATACCTGAATACTGTCTATAGCTTCTGGGAATAAACTGCATTTAGAGCAGTAATTGAGAGACCAACAGGAGGTTGACTACATCTACCCTACTTTAAATCTGACTCTGTTCCTTACAAGTTTTCAGTTTGTCAGAACATTTAGAAACAGCATTAAGGGCTTCATTACACTCATTTGGGCACCTACAGTTTTGCTAGCAGCAGTTCTGTTGGGGTTTAAGGATCTGCTTTTGAACACGCCTTGCAGACCGCGTGGCCTGAACAGTGCCCAGCATTCCAGAACCTGCAGGAGCAGGACTCTGGACTCTCTTAGCACGCACCGATCTGCACAGGTTTACTTTTCTCTCTGCAGTACGCAGCAAAACAAGCTTGGGATGCTTGGGACAATCCCTTTATCTTGGAGCTCTGTGGCTTAAGCATTTATGCATGGCATGTGCAGTGTCACCATGAACAAGTTTTCCAACATCAGCCACACAGATTGTCACCTCCATGAAGAGCAAGAATTAGATTATTTGATGAAGTAGATTACATGCAACAACTAACACAGAGGGCTGGGTGATCAGCTCGCTGAATCACCAGACAATGTGGTTTTTTTTTTTGTTTTGTTTTGTTGTTTTGGTTTTTTTTTTAAACAAGTTGTGAAGCACAGGGAAGTTCCTGAGAGCATATGATATGCCAGTATTTAAATCTAATAATCTTTAATAGGCCAGCTTGCTTCAGGCAAACTCACTGAAAGGTCAGTGTAGGCTGCAGCCGTTTAAAGGCTTACAACAGAAGTGTGCAAAGTTCTATTTAAAACAGCCTTTACAAAAAATCCTTGCATAGCATTTCAAAATTGGTTGAGAAGTCACCTTACAAATTTCATTCTGAAAAATAATTACTAAGGTGATACTTTTAGGGTCATGCTTTATTGCAGCTGTGCATACACATGTTCTCCCTCTCTGCTGGTGCCTAACACCACATGGCTTGTAGTAAACTGAGCCATTATTTTCTCAGCACAACACTTTCTCATTCTGCTATAACTTGCACTACAGCATAACCTGCACTAGAATGACTAGACTATCAAATTGTCCCTAGAGTCTCCTGCTTAAAAAAAGCAAGTGGTTCTTTGAACAGAAAAGTTTGAAAACCCTTGACTGAATCCATCCTGTCCCAGGGAGGATCTGTCTATATCTGTATCAAACCTAGTGATATTTATCTAAACTGTTCCCAAAAACTTCACACAATGGAAACTCCAAAACTTTGCCACAACCATAATCACCTGAAAGCTTAATTCTCCTTCAAAATAAAAATTGTGGCCCAGCTGATTTTTGCTGTATTTAAGCAAGGAAGGTCACTTCCTCATAACTTGCAAGCAAAAATCTGGCAATAAAATACAGTTTTAAATGTGTTATGGACAAACCCAGCACTGACTCCCTTTTCCTAGCTCACAAACCTCACTTCTACTGCAAATCTCAATCCTGTTTCTGAAGTAAATGGACATCTCTACCTCTCCTAAGCTCCATAATGAGGGAAGTATTTGTTTTTAGAAGGCATTCTGTGAAAGAAACTGTCTTTTCCAAACAAATAGTTACAACGAAATCAACAGGAACACCTGCAACTTCCAACCAGGTTCTTAGAACATTGGAACATTCAAAACCCGAGTGTTAATAAATATATATATCCTAATTGTGACACTACATGTACTTGCTTTTGTCCTGTATTCATAAGCAACATTTGCTATTCCTTTCATGAGTGGAAGGAATGGCAAATTTTCTCTTCAGAATGCACCTACTGTTAGAAGTCTGCAGTGACCTCATTAGAAGTTATTTCCGTAGCCACTAGGCTGTTTGCTTTTGAGTTACTAGTGGTTTCTTATGGAGCAGTAAGAACTCAAAATAGCTTAGCATGGGCCAAGCTCAGGCCACTGCCACCCATTTTTCTGTAGTTAATGTCTATCAAAGGGCTTCCTGTTGCTCTTACTAGGTTCCCTCTAACTTCAGTCTCTTGACTGACAGTGGAATTAGCTTGAATCAGCACTGGCTTTCTCTGACCTATACACAATGCCTAGGTCAGTCCCCGGCCTCACTAGGCCTGTACAAACTATTGCAACCACCACCCCTCCTGGCTAACGAGCGTTCGGGACACAGGGCTGGCTGAGCCATCCTGCCCAGAGAAGACTTTGTTCACAGAAAGAGCAAGAATTTAAGTCTCAAAAGGCCTTACTTAGCAAGCAGAATTGATTTGTTGAGGAAAGCGTCAGCTGAGAGACCTCATTCCAAAAGTGAAACTCAACTATCTATTATAAGCTTTGTTAATAATTCATAGGTATGCAACAGTTTTTCTTTTTTTTCTAAACTAAAATAGGCCAGAATAGCACAGGCAATGAACTATTCACTTAGCCGTGGCTGAATCATCAGGAAACATGCACTGCGATGTCACTGTGTGTTGTGTAAATCACTGTTGGAACTGCAAATGTACCTGAACTAATGTGAGCCTGCAGATAAACACCTCTGTACAGCTGTGCCGGTGTTGTTCAAACTTATGTATTTGTTCCCTGCGTTACAATGACAAAGATTTAGCATAAAGTACCGAACAGATTATGCGTATAGTCTATGTTTTAGCATCTTCCTGGATATGGCCTTCAGCGAGCTGAAGGTACAGCTGGTACTGTCACAGCCACACCTTCTGGCTTTGGGGTACACATACAGTGCAGCACCAAATGACACATTTAGATCATTGCCACAAGCAGCGATGATTAATCCGGGATTGAGGAAATATACAAATCTGCCCTCCTAATTATTATATAGACACAGTTAATTACAACGTTTTTTCCCTAATTGAAATTATTCTGCTGTCACTTCACATACGATGAGTTAGCAAGGAAAAGCAGAAATAAGAGAACCATGGTAATCACTTGTAACAACGAATTCTGCCAGCTGTACAATGCTCACACAGAATCTATTCCTGAATATTCAAAACTCCCTGCAAAGGATGAGATCCAGTCATTTTCATCTTGGCATGTATCACACCATCCAGCTTTTCTCATGTTTCAGGATGTGTATTTCAAACTCTGATTTATGACAAGATTCATTTGCTACTGTTCTCATTGACTGACTTTTTCTTCCCGTAACTCTACGTAATGTTAAAGCTAGTCACTACCATACCTTCCTTAAACAGATAAAAAGCAAATCTCTTTAGAGCAATAAACAAGTCTTGTTTTTGTATTCTCTTATTTATTGTACACAAGATTAGCCTTGGACCTCTACTCATTTTTGATGCCACCAAGTACAAGTCAGTGAGCGTTGCCTCACTTTCAAATTTAGCTGCCTAACATTCAGCATTTAATACCATGCTCATATATATAATCCACATTTTGAGATGCTGAGTATCTAAAATTCAGCCACTTACATAATAAGGAGGCCTAACTTTATGTAGTTAAACTGAAACAAACAAACAAAAAGACCAAAATTCGCAGTGACTCATGCCAGTAAATTACAAATAGAACAATTGTACTATCCCTTCCACTTTAATTATACACTTGTCTCTGATTTTCATCAAGCTCCTGCAAGAAGTATAACCTGTAAAAATATTTGTGAATTGAGAAAGTGAAATACTATAGATTTGAAAAATTGTACTGTTCTGTATATGTACTTCTTGATGCAGTTAAGTGTATGGGAATCTTTATCCCAGTTCTCAAGCCATCAGATCAAACAGCTTTCCTGACAAATGTTTGTTATTTACTTTACGTTCCAAACTATAAATATATAAATCAGCAGTGGTCCTTCTCAAAACCACTTTTTCAATACCTCTTCTCCCTTACAAGCAGTGAATCATCACAGATCTTTCCTAATATTGTTTGTTTATTCAGTCATGTTATAATAGCACTTAATGATATCAAATGAAGTTGTTGCTTCTCAGAGCAAATGTCCCTGTCCCAAAGATCTTACAGTCTTAGCAGCTTATAATCAAAACCTCAAACTCTTTTAATATGGTTGCTGGGCAGAAGAAAGAGCTGATAGAAAAAAACCGCACGGCAGACGGTATAGTAAACACAACTTAGTCATCCTGAAAAGCTTACACAAAGGCATTACAGCACGAAGTGAGCTTGTCACTCCTTTGTCTGCAAAGGTTCCACAGAAGTGCTCATAGAGATGGAGTTCCACATCTGATTTGCTTATCTGCAACCATCACAGGGAGAAAACTATTTCTTATCACAGCGATACCAACAACTTTGTGTGAGGCCACACACAGATACTGATGTTTAGCTGTTTAGACGAGCGTTTTTCCTCAATCAGCCATTCTTCATCCTTCCAAGAAAAACAGCTGGACCTTTCACTTTTTTCCAAAAATTATTTTGGAGTAGTTTGCATAATGCTATTACCATTAATGTACCAGTTCAAGAGCATCTGCTGTAGGGTACCAGACAGGACAAAATTGACAAAAGAATAAAAAACTGAGAAAGTTCCAATGAGATACTAGTAGGGATAAGGAAAATGGTTGCTCTGTATATGACTACTAAAACCACAAAATACACAGGGAATGATGGGGTCTGTAGAGAAAGGATAATTGGCTTCCATTGGCAGAATAAACATTATCGTACTAAATACATCTCTGTATCTACACCCTTTTTCTCTTTCCCTGCCTGCCAGCCTTTAAGGACATGGAACAACCAGTAACAAATAGCTGGAGCTCCAGAAATGCTTTTGGATACTTCATGATAAACCGCCCTAGGAAAGTTACCACATGTAACTTAAATGCACCATATGGCTGTACAGCCACATTGTACCATGGTAACTTCAATCCTCCTTATTCACATGGCCCTGCTGTTGGTCACTTTGCAAGTCACTGCTTTGTATATAGAATTAAAAAAAAAAAAACCAAAAAAAAAACACAAAAAACTTCATGGCAAATATTTCTACCTGTTCAGTAAAATGACTCCTAATGTTTTGTGTATGGACAAACTGAAAAACCATGAAGAAATCAGAAGCAAAATTACAAAGGATTACACATGAAGCACTTAGATCAATGAGAGATTAAAAGAACTGTTTGAACAGAAAATCACAAATACAGCTCCAGAGTGAAAGTCACTGATTGGCGTGATATACAAGACTAGACAGTAAAAGAGTGAAACAGTGAACGAAATCAACAGATGAAACTGTGGAATTTCCTTTTCTTGCAGAGATAAAAACCACAATGTATGATAAAGACTGTTAACGTGGAGCCTGCAGCGGTAGATGGTCTAAGTCTTTACAAGTTTTCCAAATATACAGGAGAAAGCATAACACGAAATGCTAATGCAACTTTATTTAGACTTGTACTCTAAGTACATAGAGTGCAAGTTTACTTTTATTAATCTAGTAAATTGTGGCAATTAATTAGCGATCAGTTCCCTTTAAGTATAATATAGAGTACTGGCAGAGTAATAGCAAACATAGCACATGTCAATGCAGTGCTGTAAATAGAATTTCGCTTGATTTGTGCTTCCAGTCTCCGCTCAGTATCACACAATTCTAAAATCACATCTCTCATGGCAGAAGCCTGGCCCTTACCCTCTGCTGAAGACCTCGGCGTCACTCTTTCCATAGGTCTAGAATGGACCGCAAGCTTAACGCTCTGCATCTCAGAAATCATTTGCGCTATACTTTCCTGCAGACTGTTCAACTGCTCTTGTAAATTCCCTAGACATGAACTGACTTGTTTAGTGTAGTTTAGCTGTTCGTTTAAAGGAATTAAAAGAGAATCTATTTTTATGGAGTCATTCCTGCCTTCTCTAGTTAACAGAGCACCTTCTTTTATTTCCTGTGATGTCCTGGTTTGCAGCACATTTTTCAGGTCTGCTATGACGTCACTGAGATCCTTCTGCTGTAAGTAATGACTGGAGGCCTGTTCTTTGATGGCTTCTTGCAGATTTATTGGGCCCTTCTGTGCTTCAAGCACCAAGACTTTTAGTTCTTGCAGCCGTACTCGATTAACATAGGTGGAACCAAGAACACCTATAATTGCTCCCAGAACAGAACCAATAATAGACCAGTTCTTTGTTTTTTCAGCTCTTGTTCGCTCTTTCTCATGGCTTTCCCTTACAGCTGCAGAGAAGAGAGAGAATTTTTCTCTCTCAGATTCTTCTGCATTTAAATATGCAGCTCGGTACCTCTTCTCTTCCTGCAAGAAACACAGTGATTTGGAGGAGAAGGTGTAATATGAAGCTAAAAAGTATATGCTAAAAAAAACCCCATCCCAGAACCCCAGTGCAGATGAAGCAATGGAAATGAAGAACATCCATTAGTTCTGCTTCAGAAATTTTCCTTTTAATGTGGGATTTTCTTTATTAATCCTACTTAAGTCAGTGAGACCTCATTTTAAGTCAAAACTGAGAAATGGAAAAGGTCATCAAGGATTATAGCTGAAGATCCTCTGCACAAGAATCTGTCACATGCTGATGATAGAAAAGGCATATGAGTGGGGAAAGTCTTTCTCTCCCCGTAATGTTCACTTTTTTGGCCCTGCTTACTTCCCCAAACACTACCTGTACCACATTTCTTCCTTTCAGGTCTAAAGCCCTTAAATGGCAACTGAAAAGGATATCTCGGATAGGTTCATCTCATGAACATACACACTTCTTATTCCTCTGCCTTGTCTGTCTTAGCCTGCCCACAGACAAATGTCTTCCCTTTCTCCCTTCTCACTGGCTTCAGCACAGCAGGTCCTTTTGTAAGCCGTTTTATCTCTGCAAAATAGTGGAAGGTTTTCTGGTTGTTTTCCTGCAGTAAAATTCCACTGTTTTAGCAAAGTAATGGCTGCATTTGGTAGTGGTGAGCCTGTCAGCTAACTGCAACTCCCAGAATTATTCTCATTCTTCTGAGTGTGTGTTTCCTTGAATCCCAGCTTTTTGTTGGCTACTCATCTACAGGTCACCGCTCAGCTTTCTAGGCTCACTATCTTCAGCTTTTTTTCCCCAAATTTACTGCCCTATTTTAGCATTAACAGACAATTTGCTCAGCAGATCAAATAATCTATAATAATTAACCAAAACAATTATATCAGAAATTGACTTCAGAACTGAACTGCATCTGCAAAAACAGTCACTAGCGATGGAAGCAAAGCACACAAATTTTCATTGTATTTGCCAGTGCTCAAGTACCAACAAATTACCTGCAGCATCCTGTGTTCCAGAGTAGCCAGTTCTAAATACTGGGTGTCATCCCGAGAGACTCTGTCTAAGCGGTCACGAATTTCCTTCAGTTTAATCTGTTGGGCTTCTACGTTTTCACGAGCCTCTCGTACTATCCCTCGAGCTACCATAAAGACACTTTCAGCCTGAGAAGAAAGAGTATTTATTTTAGACAGTTATTACCAGACAGCTCTAAATCACTAATTATATTAATTCTGGGGGGGAAAACGCCAAAAAAACCAAACCACACTCCATTTCAGTCTAAGGGATAAACTATATTTACTAACGTGCACAGATTAGAATGCTCACAGCATCCACATAAACAGTTAAAGCAGTAAAAAGACATGATTCTCCTTGGAGGCTCTTTCCCCCCCCCAGACAACGTTTATACTTCATATAGCTTAACTCAAGATTTTTAAATTTCCACATTATCTCCATGTTTACCTCTGTCACTTTCCCCTGAGCCTCTCGAACTTCATTAATTCCAACAAACTCTTCATATCTGTCCCACCAACTCTTGCATGTTGCAGACATTTTTTGAATAGAGTTTTTTCCCATAACGGTCCCAGCTTCTGTCAGCCGATTAAAAAGACCAATGGCCATTTCTACTGCAGACTTGGCTTCAGGCCTCTTAGGTGATGATGAGGAGTAAGTCCGCACTATGTGTAAATTCATTTTTGGACTCCACTTTACCAAAGAATGGTGATATTGCAGACTACACGACACCGAGGACACACTTGACTTGTACTTCATTGGCCCCATGTCTTGAATTTAATCACTAAATAAAAGTGCTACAAGGATGATGACAAAAAAGAAAAGTTATTGAAGTACGGCTGATTAATACCTCTTAAAACTACACGTGTACCAAAACAATAAAATTCAATAATGGCTAAACCATCACTAGTTTTACACCACTACTTACCTAGAGAATGTTCCACAATTTTCAATAAAGTGCAGTTCTGCCACAGATTCCTGCTTTTCTCTTGTTAGTAAGTACTCCCACCATGCTTCTTGATTACTAGGTCAATCACTGCGTGAATAGTGATCATGTGCAGATCCAGTACCAACAGGAGTAGCTTCAAAGTAATTTAATGCTTCAGCACAGAAGTGATCGCCATATGAAATTTTGCCTTCTGTGTTCACACTTGAGTTTGGTGTACCATGTCACAGGTACTAACAATTCTGCAAAAGAACAGAAAGAGAAAAAAAGACAGAGAGGGGAAAAAAATCTTGATACGAAAAGAAGTGAGGCTTGATCATTCCCTCTATCTTACACTTCACAGATACACAAAGTGTAGAAGAATGCAAAGACAAAAATATAAAGGCCAGAGAGAAAACACAGAAGTGCTGAACTGAACACAAGTATTCTCATGAGACTGCCTACAAAAGCAAAACATAAGGAAGAGCCATAAGATCACCAGCTAGTGAATGCCCAGCTAGGGCTGCATTTTAAAATGAGCTTAAAATTCTTCCTTGCACTGCAAAAACAGATTGGTAGCTATGGTTTATTGTCTACTGATTTGTAAATAAGATCTTAATTTTCTACTGAGTGCGTTCCTCTAAAAGCTATAAACAGGAAAACTTTCAAATAAGGTTTTATAAGAAGTTTTAGTACGACTATATTAGAATTTGACTCATATAATATAAAAACATGGATTATTGAGAAAGCTTGATAGTTGCTGCTTTTTAAAAATGATTTTAAAACCGTTTTCCTTGTTAATTTTAGGTGGCTAATGACATCACATAGGTGCAAATACATACGTGCACAGATCCACGAGAGGATTCTTCCTACTGGAAGACATTTTTTATCAGCTTTTAGCTGACTACTGATTCTGAATGCCACTAGTTCATTGCCTGTTATGTATATTCTAACAAATAGTAATAACACCAAAGGGCACTGTGAAAATCTTACCAGTTGGTTTATATGCATAATAATACAGTAGACCAAAATCACAACAGCATGGAAATGAAGCAAGTTCTCTCTCCTTCCAACATCACTCGTATGTTTTACCTTTACAATGCCTACTCTATGTTGCAGGCCATGTACTAAAACCTCAGCTCAACTTTGTCTGTTCTACACTGCAAGACTGCCCTCTTTTAGTTGCGCTACATGAAGAGTTTTACCAAATATTCAAGCTATTAGGGAATATAGCAAAAAGAGAAAGTTGAGATTTTTAGAAGAATTTTTATGTGGTCAGTTGCAAACAGACTGCAGAGAGTCATCTCAGTCTGAGCTAATAGGACCTGAGACAATTATGAAAGCTTCATCTGAGGTAACATGCCTCGTCCCCCTCTTGCTTCCCTTGTGAGACGAGTTTCTTCTGCCTGCAGTCATTGATAAATACTCTATTTCTAAAGGTTTACACTCTAGCTGCTGCACACACTGGGCGCCAGTGGCGAGTAAGACTAGCTTTTATGGGTCCTCTCTTATTTTGTAGCAGCCTCTTTTATCACTGCCAAAATGTAAAAACAGAGTTTCCTACACGCTGCCACACACTCACAGCTCCCCTTCTCACGCCTGAGGGGAGAAAAGTCTTTTTTTTCCACATGACCGACCCCTTCCCAGCCGAAGGGGCCCTTCCACCGGCCCCAGGGCCACCGGCCCGCGCCCCCGGCTCCCTACAGACCAGGCCGCCACCACCTCTAATAGCCACGCACAGGCCCGGGCAGCAGCACCGGCCTCGCCTCACCTCAGCCACAGCCGGCGACCGACGG
>VYZM01017044.1:115232-125883 GCA_013398915.1 Dromas ardeola
ATTCTGTCGAGGCAGCCCAGGCCGCCGTTGGCTTCCAGTGCTGGGGGCGCGCACGGCCGGCCCCTGTCGCGGTGCGGGGTACGGACCGCCCCCTCCCCGGGGGGAGCCCTCAGCCGCGGCCGGCGCAGGCGCAGCGCGCAGGCCGAGGCCGCGGAGGGGGCTGACGCGTGCGCACTGAGGGCGGCCGCAGAGCCGCGCGCATGCGCCCTGTGCGGGAGGAGGCCGCCTCAGGGCGCGGGCGGGCGGCCTCCCCTCAGGCCTTGACCGCCCGGGGACACCCGCGGCTGGGCGCCATCTCGCCAATTGTCCGAGCTTTGCTAGCGTGGTAAGAGAGGTGCTTGTCTGTAGGCCCTCAGCTTGTCATCCCGGGCTGCCTGTTCCATAACTTGGAGGAGCCAGGTCTCCCCAAGGAGAAAAACCTCCCCCCTGCAGGCCGTGTTGGCTCCGGGCACTGCGTGTGAGGGAGGCGTTTGCCAACAAAAAGATCTTGGAGATCAGTATTAGAGCAGAATTTAGACACATTTTGTCATGGAATTCTATAAGGACCACAGTCCTCAGCATCCCATCAACTCTCATGGTGCAAAGGCTTACGTTAATAGTTTCCTGAATGCCCTTTGTGCACAAGTTAGGTATCTATTTTGAGGGGAGCTGGATCTTCTAGAAGACAGCACAGCACAATCACCCTTTTTTTGGTTTAAAACCACACCTATATATCATTTGTATGCTAACCAGCTCCTGGTACATTTTTACATTTGTTCTTGCCTCTGATTACCCTCTTTAGCTACTTTAAAGATGCAAAATCAGCACCTTGGGTCTTACGGGTCAAGGCTGGACATAAATTTTAGATGAAATTTCAACAGGCCAAAAAAAAGGGAGAGGAAAGAAAATCTTGGTCCAAGTTTACTACAAGATGGGTGACATCAGGGTCTAGCAGGACTAGATTTTAACAACTCTAGAGCTACTGGTAGAACTGGTATCAGGACCAGGCCTTCTGGACATGCAAGGACTTGGAGAGCCATTTGTATTAAAAACAGTTAATAAGGACAGTGTAATTGATACAGTATCTGCCTCTTACATTGCAGAATTGCAGCCTTAGCTCACATGCCAATAGCTCACAGTCAGATCCAGATCCCTGCTGCCCTCCAAGGGGGTGAAAATCACCCTTTGGTGACACAGAGAAAATTGTCTTCTCTAAAGGTTCTTCTCTGAAGATCTGACTGAGTCCTACCAGCCAGATGCAGCAGGTGAAGGTTGAAATTCAAGCATGCTTGAATGCTTTTTGCATTTTGGACAAAAATAACTTGTGTATCAGAAAAATATTCACACGAAGATGTTGGACAAAGCTGCCTTAGATATGTTGCCCAAGCGCTAGGGACTGCCCCTGGCTCTGTGCAGAACACTGAAGGCAACATGAGCCACCACTGGTACCTCTTGGGGCAGAGCTCACTTCCAACACATGAAACGCAACCATAGGTACAGCGTGCCCACAATTTTGCATGCTCACAGAAGAGTGAAAACACAAACCTTCTTTACTTCCATCAGTCATACACTGTTGGTGGCAGACCCTTACCAACATAGCCCAAGTGCACACCTACTTTCTGCTGGTGTCGAAGTAGGTAACTTGGGGGTGGTGGTTTAAAATGAGGAGGAAGAGGGAATGGGAGACAACATCCTCTAGATCTGGCCAGAATGAGAGAAATATAACCTTGGCAGTGTATCAATAAGCAATTTTCTGCCCCAGGAATTACTAAATGAGGTTGCCAATCACAGTGAAGCCAACTTGAGGTGGCCTGAGTGAAATAAGAGTGAAATAGATTGAACAGAAATCTCTCCACAGCATGAGAGAATACGCTTTCCATCCAAAAATCAAGACAAGAGGGAAAGAGACCAAATGGCAAAGTGACAGATCGCTGCTGTGGGAGAGCTGTTCTCAATGGGCTTTAGTTTAATGTAGACATTGAACTGCCTTCCTGGCCAAGAATCCTCCTGTGTTTAGTATTAGGCTATGGAAATGAAGCTGAACAAAGCAACACTTTGTACGTTTTTACATAATGCTATGTAATAAATGGTATTTCATTCCTTAGTGCAGCTCCAGCTTAAACTAATGCAAAGACAATATAGCTTCTAAATCACATATATACATAAAATTACCTGCAGTATGAAGGGCACAGAAAAACAAAGCCCAGAAGGCAGTAGGAAATGAATGTCAATGATTAAAGTAGTAGCGGGATAGATGCAAATATTGTTTATATGGAAATCCATTGAAGGATACGATTGCCACAATGAATTCAAGTCAAGCTTTAATGTTTTAAATTACTTTGCCCGCTCTTTAGAATTATTTCAGCTCCAAGGAAATCATACTCTGCTCTGAATGACTTTCACATACTGATTCGTGTGAGGTCTTAAAGATGAAACTTCTCTAGCGTAAGTCAGCCAGCCTGGAGAACTGGGTTTGAACTTCTGCTCTGCCACAGACTTGCTTTGTGACCTTGCATAAGTTATTTTGCTTTTTTTTTTCTTTTTTTCCTCTTTCCACAAAACGGGGATAGTGGTATTCTCTTAGTTCAGAATAATATTCTGAGGCTTAATTAATAAATAATTGTAATGTACTGCAGTTCTAGACTGTGAGTAGCTAAGGAAGCATGAAGTACACAACCCCAAACACCCTACAATGCTTCACTGCACTGCCCAGTGAGCTTCAAAACACTATGGGGAGTTTCTTATGCTTTTATGTTTCAGTTGATCCTTCCTCCCACAGCTGCATTAAACAAACAAAAAATTAGAAACCAGGACACAATATAACACAGAGTTACAAGAGCAGTTTGAGCACAGCACTCCTGGGTCTTACTTTGCAAGGCCTAGCAATTCCTTTGCAGCCTTTAGCAGCTCTGCCAATCTCCATCTTCCATTTCCCTTTTCTCCAAACTGTAATGGTGTCATTTGGACCCCCCACCTTGCCAGGGCATTATAGAGGTTTCTAAGTTATGACCTTTTAATGATATAAAAATACACGTCATTTTTTTAAATCTTTTTCAAACAGCAGACTCATTCATTCAGTCTTATTTGTAGGAAGCAAGAAACTATAGTACTAAATTATTTCTTGCTATGAAACTTAAATATGGATTAGTTAAAGCATCTCTGGTCAAAAGGGATTGTTTTTCCAATACATTTCATAAAATACTTCTAAAAGAAACACTGCTTTTTTAAAGCAGGTAATGCAAAGCTGGAAACCAATTCTACCCTGCCTCACACATTGAAATTGCCTGTTGCCAAGTGAAGTCTTAGATGTTTATTTTAGTGTTTATTCCAACATAAACTGTTTTGAGTCCAAACTTATCATTCACTCACACAAAAGTTACATCGTTTGAACAAAGCCTTTCCAGACTGGCGGTAGAAATCTGGATGAGGTCCTTTATTTCCTGTGCTAGTGCTGTAACAACCAGGCTCCCCTAATTAGTTTAAACACCACTATTAAGTCACTTCTGTCAACATGATGTCAGACATGTTCCCGTACCAGTTGAGCATGAGGACAAAGGTGGTGATCCCCCTGGCGAGGCACAGCAGTGAAATCTGCTAGTGGGTAACCTAGGAAATTTACTCAAAGTAGTTTGGTACCCTTAAGAAGTAGTAAGGTATTTGCAAATAACTCTACCTTAGCAATTAGCTTTTGCTTTGCTCACTCTGTGGGCAACCAAACACTTTCTCATGAAACATTACAATCTTTAACATCAGTTTCTCTGTACAAGTTCAACAACTGGGGGCACTGCAAGGTGACTGTTTTCCTAACTAGTCAAATTTGAAATGTGTATTTTGACCACTTCTTATCTTTGTGGAAGAAAGCTGCTAAAACACAACGCAACTGTTTTAAAGTCAAAATTAAATGTGAGGTGACACAGCATTTGAAAAAATTCTACTCAGATCAAGGGTCATCAGAGACTACTTCAATGTTACTATGAAACAAATAGCAGAAAACAGGTGTATACTGGCAGAATTTCATATAGAAAACCAGCAAGACTAGACTGCCATCTCATGGATATGACTAACCTGAGATTGTACCAAATTTATGAGGAAAAAAAATTGCATTGATGCTGTACCGTTTGGTAAAACCAGAGGGGTTTTTAACATCTTCCTCTTCCTTTTAGTCATTAGTATATGATCATTATTTATTTTCAGGTTCCTTATTCATACTGAAGAGATTCAAGGAAAGGAAGAAATACGTGCCCTAACACTATGCACAACAGCTGAGCTCAGGTCAGTGTCAGCAGCAGCAACACCAATGAGCTGCTGCTAAGTTTTCCCTGCATTTCAGGTGGATGTGGCCATTAATGTGCCATACTATTCTCAAGTTCTAGGTCTGTTCAGAGAAACAGAAACCTAAAGTTATCATAAAGCTCCTGTCTCTTAACCATTTGGTAAGGATAAAAGACTGGGGTATTTTGTGGCTTTAAAATGGTACCACTGGTGCTCTTGTGGGGTGTTATTCCTCCTGTAAGGTGTTATTCCTGGCTCTGCAAATTCCTGTGCAAAAGCCAGCGATATAGGAAAGAGAGCTAGAAGTGTGTTTATTAGCTGAGGTTAAAACAGAGTTTGGGGACAGTGAATGTGTTCTGCAAGCCGCTAAGTTTGCTCAGTCACCTTGAACACATTGCTGTTCACCAGGGTTTGCAAAGCAGCCTGAGATCCGACTGAAGCACACCAGAGCAGCACGTTATCTCTGTCTCTTGAGCTAGTTCACCATTTTATTCAAATGTTCACCATTTTGACATTATTATTGTCATTTAACTTTAGACAATCTATGAAATTGCCCATTCTAACACGCTTCTCTAGGTCTTATCCTTGTATGAACTTTAAAAATACAAATGGGGTTATTTAAATTACCTTCAGAAATACAAATATCCCACATGGTAAATAAGCATTATTCTCATTTACTAAGATTATTCTGAAATAAAACCTTCCTTGGTAGAGGTTGTCCTGCTTTTATATACAATGACTCCAATATCACAGTTTTTGGAAAAAAAAGTATTAAATATAATAAAGCCATAAATATAACAGATGATGCAAAAAAAAATGCACTTGGAGAATTATGAGAGCATTTTCTAAGCCAGTAAGACAGTAATTTCAGGTGTCAAGATTTTTCCTTTAGTGAAGTGTTCTTAGTCTAACCATCATTATTTATTGATTTCTGCAATGCCTCTCTCTACTGTAATGTCTCCACTGTAATTTGCTTCACAGTATTATGAGTTATATACAGACCTCAGGAATGCAGAAGCCATTATGACCATGTGAACCACTACTGTTCACTAGATAATATTCTGCACTTCCTAAAGGCAGGAGATTAAGTAGGTAACAAATTTCCTACAACCCTTCTGTATTTAGCAGCAGAGGGCCAGCCATTTCAATATTGTTTCTACAGGTATCACTGATCTTACAGTACCTCCAAACTAGAACCTAGCTGGGGAGTGAACGAGTAAAGGACGAGTTCATCTTTTCAAAGAAAGCCATTAATATGGCCCAAAGTTCAGGTGTAACTGGCAAAGAGTTAAAATGAAATATGTACTAAACTAAGTAAGTACCACCATGTCCTGGTTTTAATGAAGAGGGGGAAAAAAAAAAGAACCAACAGGGCAAAAGTACAGCTGTGATGTAAAATAGCTTAGGTCTCCAGGAGATTTATTTTGATCTGCTTACAGAAACTCTTTTTTCCCCAGATGTGGGAAAATAATATTCTTGCCGAGATGATAATTCCATTTCAGTTCTTTAAATCATAATTCTGGCTTATCCTTTTGCTCAGTTCAAGTCACTTGTCTGTAATAAGACAGCATATCATCTAAACTTTGGTAAAGCGGTTCCTGGTTTTGAGCATCACTGCTGTTGGTCTGTGCTGAAGGTGCCACACCTTGGGCGCTGCAGCCACAGGCCTGCACCACTCCTGGTGGCCCATCTTGGGCGCTGCAGCCACAGGCCTGCACCACTCCTGGTGGCCCATCTTGGGCGCTGCAGCCACAGGCCTGCACCACTCCTGGTGGCCTATCTTGGGCGCTGCAGCCACAGGCCTGCACCACTCCTGGTGGCCCATCTTGGGCGCCATAACCGTAAGCCTGCATGGGAAATGGCATATCATAAGTGCTGTAGCCATAAGCATGCATTGGTGGTGGCATCCCTTGAGCGCCATAGCCATAAGCCTGCATGGGAAATGGCACATCGTGAGTGTTATAGCCATAAGGCGCCATTGATGACAGCACATCTTGAGCACCATAGCCATAAGCCCGCATCGACGGTGGCACAATTTGAGCACCATAGCCATAAGCCTGTGCTGATGGCAGCATATCCTCATCGTCGCTGCTGTCATCCTCCGCTGATGATGGCACATCTTGAGTGTCACTGCCATGGGCCTTTGTTGATGCTGACTCATCTTGAACATTGCTGTTGTAAGCCTGCCCTGACGGTGGCACACCTTCAGTGCTGCTGCTATTGTCCTGTGCTGATGGCATTTGTTGCTTTTGTGCTGTCTCTGTTTCCAGTTTTTCAGAGGATGTTTCAGGACTGTTCAAATTCTGGCTTCTGTAATTATCATCTTTCTTTTGTCCCATAAAGTAATCAGAAGGCGGTGCAAATTCTGGATCTCGCTCATCTCTGAGTTCTTCCTGTTTCTTTGACCATTGCCCAAACATCAATTCTGTTAGAAACAGGGAAAATGGGAGATTGAATAAAAATTTCAGGGTCTGAAGATCAGTCAGAAAGGAGGGAAAACAAATTAAGAAACAGAGAAGACGCAATTGTGAAAAGCCATTTGAAATTACTTTTCTATCTAGTACTAGATTGCTGGCTAAGGTGACAGTCCACTTTCTTTACAGAGCAGGAACAAAAGCATTGAGCATTATAGATAACCACCATCCTCTATACAACTCTTCCTAGTCACTTCAAGATCCTTTAACAATGTGGTCATTGGTTATGAAAAAAGACTAATTAGTTAGGGGTGAACCAAAATACAAACCAATCCCCGCATTAAGAGCTTAGTTATTAGAAGATGGAGATGATGAGATTATCTCTAGTGGGCACAGGCGAAAACCAGTAACTTCTTTATTTCAACAGAAGTGGTAGATATTCTTGTTACTATGGCAGCTGCTAATTTCCAATTAAAAATAGTTCTGAAGTACTGCGATGGAATGACAGCTCAAGATCACCACACTTGAAAAGCTATCCTCAAAATCTACTCCGAAGATGTCCCTCAAACATACTCTCTAAAACGAGTGAAGTTCTTTTCAGTATTCATTTCTACCAAGACTTCTGTAAGAAATTAAGTAGAAAATTTTGATACGCAAGGGCTACACAGTTGTCTGAACTAGCAAAATAGAGTCCCAATCACAGCAGGACTTCTTCCTTTGCTTTGGTAAAAATATAAAAAAAAATTGAAATAGTAAGGAGGAAAGCATCTAGGAGTGAGGAGTTTTGATTATCCCTCCTTATACTAATTTAGATGCTTGTGTTACATTTATGTTCGGTGAACCACAGTTATTTTACTTCACATTTTAAAGTAAGCTGTCCTCTACTTTTTGAGTGTAATATTTGTTGTGTAGTAACAGAGCTGCTTGAGCGTCAGTCAGATACCAGGTTTCCTCAGAGGCAGGAAAAAACCCAGTGTCTGGCAGGATAAAGATTTAACAGATGGGAACTGAAAATTTTGGTTTTTAATGGAAGCACAAAGTTTCCCCTCACAACAGTGTTCATTAACTGAACACAAAGTGCGTCTATGAAAAGTAAAAAGCAGCTGGAAATATCAGTATTGCATAGACTAGGAATGCTGCTCTTTCAGGAGTAACAAAGAAGGTGGATATTTATGTGCTTTGCCTATTCCTTATTTGCTTTTACTTAGAAGTCAGGCATCAGACTACAAGAACATGCATGAGCACAGGTAACTGGTGCAAAATGAGTTAATGAGTTTGGGAAGGATCTGGAAGACAGCCATCACTTGATGTTGTGACAAGGAAGATGGTTCAAGATGGGACATTGGCACTGAAGTGGTGTCTATTGCATCACTTTTTAGTATCGTCCTGTACCTGCTTCAGTGTAATACATCCTGCCATCATGTAGCACTAACTACAGGAAGACATCAAGAAAAGATCACATTGAAAGACCGTAAGTTTTACGAACTATGAAATTTGTCATTCTGTCAACCTCTCTGGATCATCCAGAAATGGAATAACTCATATAGAAGAAAAAATTATGGGGACATTATAGCAGCTACTGTCACTAAGGGCATACCTTGTCAACCACTGCACTGGACACTAGATAGTCATCGATACAAAGGGAGAAAGTATTTAATTGCTTCTCAGTCTTACCATACTTTGTCACAAAATAGAAATGAAATTAGCAGTGTGCACACTGCTTCCAAACAGTGTTTCTGAATCTGCATTTCCTTACCTTTGCCTTTATCCCACTCTCGGACATAAGGCACGCCAGGCTTTGTATCTCTTCTCTCCTGGATGACAACCTCTACCTTTCTACTTGCTGCGGTAACTCTCGGAGCTTCCGGTTCTTCAGTAACACCTTTCAACTCTATGTTACAGAAGGAGATAGTAGTTTTTGTTAGTAATGGGACAAAATCTATATGAAATTCATAGGAGGAACAGGAAGCAAGAGTTATTTGCATTTATAGAGCTCATACTAATGATCTAATTTCATTCTAATAATGAAATGCATCTAAGTGGGGAGGTGATGATTTTTTTTTTTTTAATTACTGCATATGAGTTCAGAAAAGATAATGGGTAAGCCAGATAATCAGGAAGCGTATCTACCAAGAAACACTTCATTAGCTTTGTAGTTGTATCAAAAAGACTGCTGAAAATCTATTGCCTAATAACCCAAAAAGGAACGTCCTACTGTTATACTGAAGCTAGAAAATTGGGTAAAAAGAAAGAATATTAGCATGTTATCTCCATTTAGTTTGCGGGAGAAAACAATTTGCATTCTTACTCTTCTGAACAACAGTAACAGCAGTGGCACATTACTGTTCTTCGTTTCTATGCAAGTGATTAACTGTGAAGTGTTCTAGAATTCTGACACGATGGAATATTAGCTACATTTTACAGTAGGAGACAGTACAAGTTTACTAGCAATGTCATAAGGGAGACAGTGCAGAGATGGGATTAGAACTGAAATTCATCATCCTAAATCCTAAAGTCAGTTGCACATCCCATTTACAGACTGCACTTAAACTGCAGGAGCGTATATTATATGATATCAAAATTAACTTGTTACTAGTTTTTATTCTACCTCATCTTCAAAAAAGAAAAAGCCACTAAAATTTCATCAGCTCTAACCTCAACCTGCATAATTAACCTGCATAATTCCTGCTGTCAGGTGTGAATCAAAAAAAGCCTACAATCTACACATCACATTTCTACCTGCATTATTAAGCTATTTCTGGCATGATTTTCTATCTACGCACAATTACATGAACTCTCGCTCTCTTAACAGTTATACTGATTGCATATATAGAATATATAATACCAACATATTGAATGTCCAAACCTAAATTAGAGCACGCCTATCCATCAATCAAGTACAAGATGAAATAGCAAGTATTTGACTTCAAAATGCAGATCATACCTCCATTCTCCAATTTTTCTGCCTCTTCCTCTAATCCAGCTTCCCTTAACTTTTTAATCTTCCGTGCTCGAAGTTTAGACAGTCTTGCATCTAGAGCTGCCTTCCTTTTTTCTTTTAACTGTTCACGTTTAGTTCTCTGATCAAGTGTCTTAACAGCAAAGAAAAACATGAATTAATCTTCCTTTGTTATTATAATAACTACGTATCTTCCTTCACTAAACAACTAAAAGCAATCCTCATCAAGAACCATGTTTCAACAGGGAAATAGAGGCCCAGTTTTTTTTGGAGTCAGCTGCAGGCATCACCTAGTATAAGACTTACACAACAAATCAAAGACAGTGACCACTGAAACTAGGATGCCCTCATACCCCAATTTGCTCTTCAAACTCATACCTGTTCTCTTAGCATATCCAGTGTTGCCCGTTGTTTATTCCTAAGTTCTTTGTCACGAGAAAAGGCAAAGTAACCAACACCAAGCTGCCTGGCCTCTGAAAAGAAGAAAATCAATAAATTTAAGTTACACTCAAGTTTACAATTGACAGTAAATACAAGCACCATGCACCCTGCTTTCAGGCACTGAATTACTCCCAACAACATACAACGCATTAGTTTTACATGGCTAAGAAGGGCTTGTTTTAGACAAGACATGAAGTGAAACTTCCTGACAGAGAAAACAGGAGGATGTAATGAAATTTGAAAAAAAAAAAAAAAAAAAAATTGGAGAAAATACAATTTAAGGAAAAATACATCTAGATTTATGTACTGGTAATTTGAATGGTTATTACATATGTGGCTTAACACCTACCTATACTTTGCCATATAGGCACAAGAAGTAACTTTCCCTTGCTTCCTCTAAAACTAATCTCTTTGGTGATATAAAGTGATATAAAGTATGGAAGTATACCATTTTCTCGAATGTCCTCATAATGTATGGGTCCCATGGGTTTTCTGAGGGCTTCTTCTTCTTCTTTTTCCCACTGCTGCCTCTGAAGTTCTCTTCTCATGTCTTCAGATAACAGAGTATTCCCATCAGGGACTTGTC
>VYZM01017044.1:134082-151510 GCA_013398915.1 Dromas ardeola
TTTTGCTTCTTCCCGGCCGCCGCCAGGCTCTCTCACTCACTCACCGAGGAGGCGGCCACGTCCAAGGGCTTCTTCCTCCGGTCCATGGCGGCAACGGCCTCCACCGGCCGCCTTCTTCCCCGCTTTGCGGCCTTACCGTAAAGCGCAGCGGACGCGAGGCGTTATTGCGACAGCGCCCTTCCCCGCCGCCATGTTGAGGAGGTCAGGGGAGGGTGAACGTGTAGGAGCGAGGCGTGGTGGCTTCCCTGGCTGTGCGTGAAAATAAGGCTTCTTAGCAGTTAGAGGGCAAATTCTTCAGGTCCCCTATTGGAAATGGCCGCGTCTGGCCTGGGGGCTGGAGCTGCTGCTAGCGAGAGTGGTGTGGGGTGCTCTGGGGCTGCTGTGCTGGGAGGCGGCCACTGTGTCCAGAAATGAAACAGGGCTTGGCCAGCCCAGAGCTGGGTTTGGAGCTGAATGAAGAAGTATCTGGTTGAAATTTGGTATTAACAGCAAAAAAAAAAAACCAACAAAAAACCATCTTTGTCCTGGCTGTGTTGATACATGTGTGCTAGGGAGGTGAGACCTGAAATGCTGCCTGGAGCAGGAGACAGCTGCGTCCTGCAAGAGCAGGCTGGGTTTAGCCCTGTGACCGTTGCCCCCTGGGCTGTCTTGTTGAAGCCATGCGCTTGGGATGAAGTGCTATGGCTGTCCTGCTGTCCTTGGCCCTCTGCCTGCAGGGATGTGTGCTGAGGGAGGTGGGAGCTGATGAGCCACAACTTTGCAGGACTGGCAAGCGTGGTCCATAGTACCCAAATATAAACCTACCCACATGCACAGGAGCCAGCTATGTAGTCTCATGTTGCATTATGAGTATAGTTTTGACGTTTGCCTGTCAGAGACGCTCCAAGGACTTTCACTGAGACAGTTTCACAAAGTTGAAAAATAGATGATTTATTGAAATGTCAGATATCACAGATTCAGAATTGCCGTTGATAAACGCACTAGCTGCAATAGCGCTAACATATGATGATAGTGCTAGCAAAATTAATGCTATCCCGGATATTCTTCACCAAGAGGTGAAGGTACAATGCTTACCAAGAAAGCGTCCCTGTCTTGGTGGAGGAAGAGGAGCACAGCCCATTGACTGCCTCTTCTAGGTCTCTAGTCTTCTCTCCCTGAAAGATCTTTGAGAGATACTTTTCTCAATGTCCTTTATATGCTAACCTTACCTGATCCCCCTCTTGGGGTGACACTTAACATGATTTGGGTGGAGAGTCGGGTACTACAGTCGTATATGTTTAGCATGTCCTTCTTTAAACTCATATTCAGGAGTATCAACTTTAATATTCATTTCACAGATAATCAAGCAAAAGGTCTCACTCTGGACACCACAACCTTCAAGATTCTGTGCTGAAACCTTTTATCTGCTTAGTTCTGCAATCTTTAGCCAAAGCAGGACCATCCTGCCACTGCAAGACTCCCTCCTTCAGCTGCTTCTCTCTTCGACTTCATGGATCACCACTGACAAGGTTTGTGGATCACCACCCGCAAGGTTCGCACAAGAGATAAGTGGACACCAGCAATTTTAACCTCTTATGTAGCATTCCCACACCTCACAGATGAGCACAGGTGGCTCTTGGGAAGCGAGGCTCAGTGTTTTACCTATACGGGGTAGCTCATTGCATGCTTTATCATAATTCAAATTCACAGTGATTCTGAAGATCATAATTATCTGGAGTTGCAAGAGGAAGCTGCCTTTCACTTGCCTTTATTAAAGTGGAAAAATATAAGGTGCTCCGATGTTGTTGCTTGGCAATGTGACAGCTGATAGAAGCGTCAGAGTTCTTTTGATTTTTGAAATGTGTTGCTTTTGTGTTTGAGAAGCTGGGTCAGGCCTGTATTTAAATAGTTTATGGACACAGAATTGCGAATCTGACAGAGATACTCAGCTGCTAAGTAAGCTACACCTGTATTCCAGGAAGAATGAAGTGTGCAATTCTGAAAGAACAGTTTGTGGCCCTAGTGAAGCTGACTTGCTTTTGGCTTATTAAAAGGAGAAGGGAAAATGGTGGGAGACAACACAGACAGAAAAGCACAGGTCATACTAGAGCCATAAGGTTTACTACTTTAATCTGCAGTGAAAGAAGAGAAATGAGCATTACTGAAAAATAGGACAAAGAAGTGAAAACATCTGTGCTGTTCTAATTAAGTCTCACGTCAACAGATCATGTGTTGTTGCCTGTTCAAACCTCACCTAGCGACAACACTGAGAAACCAGCTCAAATGCAGCCTAGGGTTGATTCTGACTTAGTAATTCCCATCTTTTTTTTGGGAGGCAGTGTCTGTGTGAGGGCATGTTTCCCCTCTGAAGTGCATTAATTCTTCTCCACATTGCTCACATTCTACACTACAGCGATAGGACTCGCTCACCCATCAGGGTTTCTAGTGCTGTAAGTGTTGAGCACTTGCAGCAGCTCAGGAGTATTTTTATCTCGGGATTCTCATAACATGAAATGTTCCTGAAGAGTTGATAGCCAGACTTGGTCCTGTATACCTCCTTGTAACTGCAGGTGCAAAAACACATCAAGAAATCTTGGCCTGTAAAATATAATGGCCCCTGGATAAGCTTCACGTCTGAGGCCCTGGGACAGGAACACTACATGACCAGTTTTGGAAATGTAACACTAGACAGCTGTAGAGGTTCTTCAATGCTGCTTTCTATTTTCTGACTGAAAGGAAAAATGATGCAAATGCTGAATCTATTCAGGCTACTACTCTGGAAGCCACTTTTTCACCTGTCTGTCATCTCTCCCCTTCAGGTGCCTGAAGCCAGACCTTTGCTTGCAGGATTCCGTATTCCTTGGCACTGCCTAGGCCCCTGTAAGGCTGCTTGCAGCTCCTCACTGCATTCTGTCCTTGCTGTGTTTTTCCCCTATGACCTGCCAATATCTCTTATCAAACTGCTTGCCACACCATCTTGATTTCAATTCCTAGCAGCATTTTTCTTCTTTACAAGCAAATTGACCCTCTTTTGTAATGTTAGAAGCATGTTCTCCTTTTCCACCTTTACAAACCTGTTTGTTTTTTTTTTTTTTTAATTTTATTTTTATTTGCTCTCTCCTTTCTGCACTTTCTGGTTTTGTATTTACCTGTTTGAACCATGCTAGAACAGCACTCTTTCTGTTTTGGGTGTTGCATAAAATGGCTCAGTATCATCTCAGCAGCCCTCCATGTATCAGGTGTTGCTTGAGTAATCTTAGAGGATATATGAAGATGGAACAAGGCCCTGGAGGTGTCAGCACCTCTCTTAAAATGTTCCTTTCTGCTTGAGAGTGAGTGCATGACCAGGGTTGTAAGGAAAAGCTGTGCTACTGAGTGGTTACATGACACGATGCGGAAAAAAGAATTAATCTTAGAAATTGCAAGCTAACTCATGTTGCTGTGAGCGAGGATCGCAGAGCTGGCACTTCTGCGCTTGTGAGAAACAGTAGATTATTTTGTGGGTAGCAAAGATCTGGCTACACATGCCTGAATTGGGAATGAGTCAATCAGTGTCATTGATGCTGTATATAACTGGACTAGTGGTATGAGAGAACCTTTAGCTCACATTATCTCTCAGTTAACATCATCAGGATGAGCAGGCAGTGACAAAAGCGGACCCGGACAGAGGGGAGCACCATGCTTGCTGGAGCTGTGGGGTTGCTCTGTGTGCTGTCGTGCTCCCATAGGTGTGGGATTCGGCACTCGACTGCGCATCCAGACAGATGGATTTTGGAGCACTTTGTAAACATCGGATCAGTAGTCTTGCATTTACAGGCTAAGAACTGACAAGCTTTCACACATGCAGTCCCCTCAAAAAGGCTTGATGTCGACTCTAACCCGTGGAAGGCTGTTCTGGGCATTTTTTTTTAATTCAGCCCACAGGCATTCATAAAATGCCAATGAGGGAGGGGGAGCTGAAATAAGAACATTTCCAAGTTGTGAAGCAAAATCAGCTTAACTTAAAGAAAAGAGGTGAGGAAGTGGGGGGGGAAATCTGTCTTTGTGTGTATAGTACAGACTCAGTGTGGCTGTGCTATGCTTATTTCTTATCAGGAATCCGTGAAAGCTGTATAAACTACCATGTCTGATCCCAGACTGCTGATAGCTCTGAATTCCTGGGGAGTAATTGATTCAGCACTTCTCATTAGTATGCTGCTCATTTTAGCATGAGGCCTAATTGTGTTTACTTCCACAAAGCTGCATCAATACAAAAAGCTTGTTTATTATTTTTGAGGAAGATGGGGGATCACAGTAGATTGTTCTAAGGGGATTTTTTATGAAATGGTGGCATTTATCATCTTGTAAGATTGGCGAGAGATGCTGCACAAACTTGAATTTAATCAGTTGCAAAGCTTTGGTGTGGACTTCTCCTACCCCTCGCTACCAAAACTAGACTTATAGGAGCCCAAAACCAAATTATATTGATGTTTGGGGGATTTGCTGTTCTGAGACTGATTCTCTTATCACAGACAGTAAGGTTTCATCCTTCCCTAAGGCTTTGATGTTCTATCTTACTTTCTACATCTTGGCTTTAAGATGAAATAAAACTGTGGGCAAACAACAGCTGGACATTTTGTGAGATAAGCCTTAGTGCTAGTGCACTGTGTCTTCGCATGCTTTCATAGCCACTCAACATAAAGCAACTTATCCGTGTTTCTCTGAGGGATGGAGAAATTCCTTCTGGCTTTTTTTTTTTCCTTTTTTTTCAGGCTCTTCATCTCAGAAGTTATCATATGAGGGAATTTGTGCTGTGTCAACAAATAAATTTTTAAAACAGGGCAAGATTTATTTTGCCTTCCATAGTTTGCATATTCTTGGTTGGCTAGAATATTAGTTTGTTGAATTTGTTAAGGTCTTAGTGTGTATGAGGCCACAAGCAAAATGGTTTGCAAACTAATTATTGTAACATGAGAGATCCAAAAGTGGTTTTTTCCTTCATAGCAAAGATTACATCTCTTCTCAAGATAAAGCATCTCTTCCCAGCATATCTTCTTTTTACTTACCTCTGTATATTTTCCTAAAGGCACCTGAAGCATGCCCTAGGTTTTTGTATTTTAGCATTGCATTTTACAGAAGCATTGAATTGCTGCAGCAAAACAAAAAAACCAAAACCCTTTTGGTCAAAAGTCCAGATGGACACTATGGATAATTTTTTTGCAGGAAGACTAAAAGTTAAAATCATTTGGGTAAGTAATTAGCAGGTGTGCAAGTTAGGAGAAAAAATTGTAATTCTTTGATAAATGCTTGAGGTTGGTTTTTTTTTTTTTGGATGATCCTAGGCAGAAAGTCAAAACCAGGACTGGTGCATAATAATAGTGTTTGTAACCTCTTCCTGGCACAGGTGCGGCTATCCTTTTTTCTTTTCCATCTTGGGTCACAAGCTGCAATGCCAGGCTGCTTTTGTGCTAGCTTATTTTTGCTTGCAAACTACAAAACGGGCACAGAGACAAATCAGATGGTGATTTAATGCTAAATTGAAATGAGATCTAAAGTAGCCGTGTCCTGTTCTATGGGAACCTGTATTTTATGTACAGTTCTATAATGCACTTGAAATCATGTCTTGTGTCAACAATATTGTCCTCACTTCTCTCTTTGTGTGTGTTATGAGAGAGGGAGTGCTGTTATGTGTTATTTGTGTAGAAACTGTAATTCCTCTCAAATACAGCTAGAAAGTAGGGATTCCCTAAGATCATCTAACAACTTAAATCAGAAATAGGCTTAATGCCATCTTACAACGGAATCTGTAGGGGGGGACATAGCTACTGCAACTGGAATTAGCTTAGAAAACTGTTAATGATAGGCATGATTTTTTTAGTATGCATTTCAGCAAGCCTTAATGAAAATGGGCATAATGGTCCTTCCTCTTTGGGGAGCATGTGTGCATGTTCTTAAGTCTGAGAGGCATAAGAAAAAATTGAGTACCAGTTCAGAAGATGAATAAGTTTCTCACTATATTCCTGTACTAGGGGATGTAAATAGATACATTTTCTAAACTGGAGATGTAAGAAGTAAGCAAGTTCCAAAGAAAACTGGCTTATCAATTACATTGGGGGGCAGCTGTGGATATTTTCATCCTCTGAACAGGAACCCTAAGCTACTGGGGGACTACGTTGTGTTGTGCATATATTGTTGTCTGTGGTTTCTGTGCAGCTGGCATAAAAGACAAACATGCCCTTTAAGGAATTGCTCAGCTTCTTGAGATTTACCCATTCATCTGTCCACCCTTCTCTCACCATCTGTGTCTTTTGCTGTGGACATGTGAAGTTGCTCCATCCCTGCAGCAAAATGCAGCCTGGATGGTTCACGATCAGGCTTTCACATGAAGCAGAGTTTCAAGCACGGGTGGACTTGCTTCTCCATCAAGGTTTAGACCTATAAAGAAGCTGAGTTTTTTATTCGAGCCACACATCTGCAAACTCCTTCAAGACACTACAGGCTTGTATTTCTTTGTCTCTAAGTCTGGGATGCTGGGCTGGAGGAAGAGACTTTTTTTTTGTCTGCAGAGAATGCAAGACAGAGGTAAGGCAAGAGGGGAATATGACAGCGAAGGGGGAGACTGTAATCTAGGGGATCTATTGAGAAGGGGTTGGGGTCCTTTTTCTACTCATTTAAATTGCTGAAGCTGCAGGATCTATCCCAAAACTTGTGACTTTTTATTTAAAGAAACAAACCCACAATGTAGCTTTCCCATGAGAAAGCATATTTTTAACTTGAAATCTGTTCCTTTTGCAAAGTACTGTTCCAAATCTCCATGAGGATGTTGTTAGTGAATGCATGCCTGCTTTGCTTACAGCCCTGTCTTTGATCTGAACCTGGCCTAGCAAATACAGCTTTTACAGTGGTAAAGTTGTGTCTATTAAAAGGCATCTACCAGAGCATAACTGCTGTCAACTTTAAAGCTTACATACCTACTTCATGCTCTGTTTTTCTTCTTTTAAAGAAAACACTGGGGTAATGGTTGTGTCAGGTAGATAGACACATGCTCATTGCAGCTGTAACTTTCCAAAGAGGCTACTTTCTAGCTTTGAGTTTAAACCCTGTTATTTATGTTCATTTAGTGTCAGGGTGATGATGTGAACTGTATTTATATCACCTTCACTGCTTGTGAAATGCTTCTGTTTATGTCCAGTGTTTGAGATGAATTACTTTAAACCAGCAGGCTCATCGCAGCAAATTCAGGTTTTATGACATGGTGGCAGGAATCTGGGTCCTGTGGCACATTGCTAGACTACTTTGGAGGAGGGGGCATAATTTATATTTACTAGTCCTAGAACAATATCGTTGAATTACTGTTGGTGCTTTTTAAACATATATTGAATGGTGTCATTAAAGTGTGAACTGAGTGGGATTTCAGTTCAATACAAAGCAGCATGTTTTCTTTTCCTTAGAACCACAGAAAACTAGCCTGAGGTTTCTCTTTTGTCTTCTCAGGCTAGAAATGCCAAATAATATGTCTGTTTTAAAATATATATATATATAAACACACACATATATATAAACAATATCTTTGTTCTATTGGTTATCAATGATCCTTAAATTGCACTTTGAGATGCAGACATGAAGATGGGCTGGCATAATTGAGCAAATTATATCTCCATGTGTGATTTCCCAATGCATAGGAATGATTAAATCTGCATATTGGGCAGGATATATCTCTGGCATATGATCATTTTTACCTTGATGCACCAGAGAGATTTAAATCGGCATAATTGTGTATGGAGTTTCTCTACCATATGGGCATTGGTTACCTAGCAGTCATCTACCATATGCCTCTGTAGATGGCTAAATGACAGTTATGATTAATTTATTAAGAGAAAAAAAAACTATATATATTCTTTCTCTGATATTCTGGTAGTGAAAAGCTGCTGTTAGATGTTGTAGAACCGAGGGACTTCCCCTCCCACCCCCACCCTTCTGTAGCTCAAAGCCTTGGTCCGTTCTAGTTTGGATCCTCTTTATTTTCAACAGTTAGATTTATCTACAATAAAGTGTTCTTTCACTATCCATCATCCTATCAATTGACCCCAAAATATGAAGCGGAGGAGGTAAGTTGTCTTTCTGGACAAAGTAGTTGAGCATCGGGCATGTTTGAGGAGATGCTCGAAAGGCTGCATAGAAAAATCTTGCCCAGGAAAAGGGATAGCAGCGTCTAAGGAAGAAAGGGATAGCTGTTGATGGCTCACTCCCAGCTTCCCTCTGCAGCAATGTCATGGAGGTGAGTCACTCATGCTAGTAACGGGATCTCAACGCGGTAGATGGCAGTACGAGACTGTTATTACAGCCATGTAGTTCATATCTCAGCAGCACTGTGAGCGCTTAAGCAGAGGTTACCTTACATAAATGAGCGTCTCCCCCTGCAGTTCCCTGTCATCTCTCCAGCATTTGAGGAGTAAATTGGTTTCTTCTCCCCATTCCCCCAGTCTTGTACATGTGGAGTTAGGTGAGAAATAAGACAAGTGAAGAACCCAGAACTGCAAGAAGAGCTGATCCTGGATTTCAGGCTGGCAGTTCAAATTCTGCATGGGTTTGTGGGACTCAAATTTTGGCTTCTGCTTTGGCCAGTTCTCTAAAATAAGAATTGGACAAGTGCTTGTATGAGCAAGTGAGTAGCACAAGCATAGCAGCTGCCACCCTTTCAAACTCACAGCTGACAACGGCTTTGCTAGAGATAAGGCTGAAGATTAAATAGGCAAGGAATTCTCCAAAAGGGCTGTTAGCTTTGCAGGGGCACCAAGACATAAACCTAAGGAAATCCACATTTCTTTTGTTCAACTGATCCCTGTCCTGTTGTTGAACAGGCCTCCAGCCCCTAGGGACAGGCCTCCTGTTACAGAGGTTACTTAAAATAGAAGCCCGGAAGGCAACAAAGTGTTGCTATATGTTTCACAAAAGAAAGCTTAGAGTAATTATAGATGTTATTTTAGAAATAATTGAGAAAAGAAATATTGAGTCTTTGTACATAGAGAGAGCTTGGAAGTGTGTATGGCACTGCTGCCATTAGTCAAATATAGACAAGTGGAATGAGAACTAGAATAATATTTCAAAATGAATAACTACATCAGGCAAAAGTCCAATGATTGCTTTATTAAAGCCTTGATGAGTGCCAAGCAACTCCTCAGCTATACCAAGGAGCTGTACAAAATGTAAATTCCAGTATTTTATGAAACACTGGAGGAGGGAGCCTACATTACATGGAAGTGAAGGGGGCTTATATTTTTTAACTCTTACTCACAGTACTTGTTTCCTTACCAGCTAGTTTGGGAGAGATCAGAACACTGAAATGGCAATTATTGTCTTTTTCCATCCCCTTTGAGTGTACATGCAAAAATACAGAGCGTTTCCATTAAGACCAATAGTCAATATCATAGATTTGCAACTGCCTTGCCTTCTTCTCTGATCTAAAATAGACTGTAGTCATTAATGTGTTACTGACAGCTGGAGCTGGGTCACAATGAGAAGGACAAGGAAGTAAGACAGTCATGGTAATGACTTTTAACATATGTTGACAGAGCTGTAGTGTTGCTTTCTGCACCCTGCTTATTCCTGAAACTGCTTCTGTTCACCAACCAGAAAAAAGAAAAACATTGAATTTTATCTAGTGGCAATATTGAAAGTAGTCTTCATGAGA
This sequence comes from Dromas ardeola, assembly GCA_013398915.1. Taxonomy (NCBI): domain Eukaryota; kingdom Metazoa; phylum Chordata; class Aves; order Charadriiformes; family Dromadidae; genus Dromas; species Dromas ardeola. The sequence continues at coordinate 143,732 of VYZM01017044.1, forward strand.
TGCAAATGGTGATGTTCCTTACTGAGAGGTGGAATGATAGCGTTTCTCTGCTTACTATCAAGTGCAGGAGTTCCGAGTGGTTTTAAGTGCAATAGATGAGTGCTTAATGCCAGCTCTGGTTTAAGGGAGGCTCAGGAGGGAGCCTGAGACTGTGGCATGAATGAAGGGTGGGTACAAGCCTGTCTTCATGTCCTGAGCCATATGCCACTGATGCACAACTGAAACTCACCTCACAAACTCATTTAGCACAGCTCCTACTTCATGGGGTCTGCATGGAGTAGGATCAGCAGGACCAAACAAGTCAGAGTAAAACCTGCCAGCTGCTGCCTGAGTCTGTCCGTCCAGAGCACCTGGGATGGTTGGTCTTGTCCACGCTTCCCTTCCAGTGTAATTGTAAGTGGAGTTCTGGGCATGGCAGATGCTGCTGTCATATTAATAGATGGCACAGAAGTACTTCTGCTAAGTATTTCTTCCATGCTTGTTAAAAGACACTAAGCTATTCCTTGGTGTCCTGGCTTCAGCTGGGATAAAGTTAATTTTCTTTCTAGTAGCTGCTGTGTTTTGGATTTAATATGAGAATAATTTTGATAATACATATTGTTTTAGTTGTTGCTAAGTAATGTAAGTCAAAGACTTTTTTCATCTTCCCAATGAGCTGAGAGGGAGCATAGGCAGGACAAGCTGACCAGGAGGATATTCCATACCATAGACGTCATACTCAGTATATAAATGGGGGTTTGCTGGGGGGCAGGAATCCGTGGTCGCTGCTTGGGACGGGCTGGGCAACTGATCATCGGGTGATGAGAGCAACTTGTGTTGTATCACTTTATTTTGTATATTCTTTCACCATTATTTTTATTGTTATTATTATTTTCCTTTTCCGTTACTGTTCTATTAAACTGTCTTTATCTCAACCCATGAGTTTTTTCCCCCATCCTTTTCTCTATCTTAACCCTATCCTGGGCGGGGTGGGAAGGAGGAGGGGAGCAAGCGAGTGGCTGCATGGTCCTAATTGCTGGCTGGCGTTAAACCACAACACTGGGAGAAATGACAAGTCCCACGTGAGCAACTTTTTTTACTTGAACAGCCGGTAATGAAAAAAGATGCAGTGTGCGAATGTGGGGACAGCTTAGAGATCCTTCCCCATGTAGAAAAGTTTATCATTTGGGAAATCAAAGCAAAATGTAGAGCATGTCCTAACCGGAAACTTTCCCAGGCTGAGATCTGTCTGATACCTGGGGTTTTGGTGGCGCAGAGCTGACTATCCTGTACCTGATAATTCTTTCACTTAAGTGATTTCTTGAACTTCCCTGAGGCACCTCTGCAATGAGAAGCAGAGACAAAACGTTATGTAGCCAGAGGCAAATCTGCTTGGAATGAAAACCTTTATATAGCAGTGGGATGGTACAGGGATCTTTACTGAGGGTAAGTGGTGACACGCAGTGTTCTTCCTTGGGAGGATTATGTGACTCCATGGAGGTGAACGCTTGGACATGGTGCAAGGGGGTGACATTTTATTAGTGATGCTGTGTGTGTGTTTAAGGGGAAAGAAAGATGGTGTGTGTGAGGGAGAAATTAAGCAAAAAAGGGAAGGAGGGAGTCCTGAAAGCAGTTTTGAAAAGGAAAGAACATGTTTCCAGCAACAGTATCTTCAATCACAAGTTAGAAAAGTGGTTCTTGCATTGCTGTGACTTGAGTAAATTCAGGCTTATTTTTAAATTCTCTCTTCCTAAATAACAGTCCAGATCACACGGCATCTTCACAGTAACCCAGACAAAGCTGTCCGCTGGCCATCCTGACTAGGCTTTCACACAGGATAGGACCAAACGGCGTTGTCTCTTACGTTGTACAGTTGTAAGCAAATATTAACCGTATTAAGCAATTGTATCAGCTGCTAGTGCTTCAGGCTCTGTGCCTAATGCTTGGATTTGGAGAGTACACAGAATAACATGTAACATACACAGTCACCTCGGTGTATTGAATTTCTGAAGCCTGTCGTGGTAGCCTGGAAATCAATAGGCAGCAGCTGCAGTGGAGCTGTGGGCCCTGCATGGCCCTAAACTCCTGTGTTAGCAGGGGAAGAGGCATAGACCTCTGAGTCTTGCTTAAACACTGATGGTTTTAGGCGAGCAGTGAGTCAGATGCAAAGCTCCTCTGGCTTTGCCTTGCTATGCTGTGTAGTCCTCCCAGCACCGTCTTGCATGTTACTGGGTCACTGGGAGGTAAATGCGGAGAGTCTCTGTGGTGGGGCATTGGCAGTAAGTGATGAGATTATGTTTGTTTGGGAACACAAAGTGGATAGCCAGTCTAGTAATCTTGGCAGAAAAGATGTCTGGTGTTTGCAACTTGCTCTAAACAACATCTAAAAGTTAAGAACACTCAAAGGAAGTGAAGCCAAAGCTTTGTCCCTAGCATCAGCCCAATAGTTAGGTCAGCGAAGACAGGCCTTGTGCCCAGGAGAAGAGATGTGCTGACAGTGGTGTTGCAGGAGGAGGAGGGCCAAGCAGAGATACCTCATACCATTGGGTTTGCTGGCTGGCTGGCAGCCTCACTGCTCCAGCGCGCAGAGCTCATTGCACACTTACTTTGCAGGGCTCTTTCAGAATGAAGATGCTTTGGAAGGAGGTGGGGGACTGGTCTGAGCCCCTCTGTGCTTATGCTGTAATTTCCAAGGAAGGAGGTGAGCAACCAGCTTCGGAGCTGAATCCAAGTGTGCCTTTGGGACAGAAACAAGGGGCACTTGATCTCCCTTCCAGCAGGAACAGAGCACAGCGGTGACCGTATCCTCATGGTGCCTGTAAATGGGGTGTATGCTTGTGAAATCCAAAGACATTCTCTGTGTCTGTCTAAAAGGTATTTAGCCTTTCAGAGGGATGAGTATCACACAGAAGAAGCAGAATGACAGATTGCTTCCAGCCTTCAAAACCTAGTTGGACTTGAGCACTTCTGCAGAAGTCCATAGTTTGAATGTATGCCCCGAAGTTCCTAACAAGAAGCAGGCAACAAAAACAAGTAAACTGTTTTCACTGCCCGTGTTTAAGGCAAAACAAAACCATGTTGGATTAGTAAGTAAACCTGCAATTAATCAACCTCAGGTGGTGGTAGCAAAATGAAGATAATCCATTTTTAAAGTGCCTTTAACCTTCTACCACAACAGGATTATTTTTAAATTCCATGATCTCAATGCTGTTCACTGCTGTCTGTGGGTTATGGGACACACTGCTGCACACAGGAAAGAGTGTAGCAGTCATCAGTGAAACAAACTCATCCTGACGCTGTCTTGTGACAGATTTATGCCTTGTATCCCCAGCCCCATTCCACGTGCCTGGGAGGTGAAAGTAGAGACTGGTTCTTCATTAAAGCAGACCTGTGCTATTTACATAGAAATACATACATGACATGGTAGGATGGAAATAGGTTGCCCATAGTCCCCTGCCTGCCCCACGTACAGTTGTAAGGATACAGGGTGCACTGCTTCAACACTCAGCAGAGTAGCCCAGCCTTGGTAGAGAAATAAAATTTATCTTTTACTTAATTAAGTCCAGGATGGGGAGAGAGAAAGGAAAAGATTATTCTAGATACCTAAATAGATTTCCTTTGTGTGGGATTACATAGGTCAAAGTAATTTCAAAAACTATTGAATGCTGCCAGGCAGTAGGTCAATATGGGAGGGGAAAGCCCACAGCCCTCTCTGTTTCCCCAAAGGGCTTTCTGATGCCTCCACATCACTGTTGAAACAATGTGGCCTTGGGGGCACCCCCACACTAGCAGTACATCTTCACTCAAGCTGCTCGGAATGGTGGGAGGACAGAACACCGCTCCTAAGGGTCTCCCAAGTGCCAGATCCTCACTGACTCAGAAATTGCAAAGGGGGAACTCTTAAATCACTTTGTTCGGGGCTGAAAATAAAGTTTGTCTCATTTCATTAACTTTCGTGGTTTCAGGGAGTCAGCTTATTCTCATTGTGGGCTGAAGTGATTGACCTTCAAGGCGAAGGGAGCACATGACAGGAGAATTTGCTAGAGATGTCTGGAGGCATACAGATCAAGGAAAAAAAGGAAGCTAAAAATCCTGGACCTCCCTTAACCCTTGCAGGAAAATGGTATTTGTACTTGGGAGCCTTCTATCACCACACATGCGATATCACTGTCTGCTGACTGGCCTGTGCATACAGTGTGCAGGAGAGCGTAAGATCCATCTGACTTGAAAAGCCCGGTTTGCATGCTTGGTGACAGACCTGAACCTTTGCTCAGTAGCCAGCTCCTGAGATCAGAAAACTTGGTACTTTCATCTTTTCTTATAGCTGTAGTGGTATTTAAAGCACAGCGGACCCAACTCCCGCCTGCCTGCTGGGAGGGAGGTGCAGAGCTTGAAGCTCCCTAGGGTTATAGAGACTATGTTCCCTACGAATCTGTTAAGGACAAACCTGTAACTCAAACCTGCTGTCATCCCTCCAGCCCTAGAGAGGCACCCCCAGTACATATGCAAGGAAAGCTTGCTTTTTGTTCGGAGCCATGCTGCCCGTTTAGGCTGCAGGCACTGCAGGGCAGAGACCTTACCTTTTGCACGACTTAGAAGGAGCTGGGACTTCAGTCATGCTGTACTCTGTGTGTATTCCTCAGTGGGGCAAGGACCACCAGCTAGTGAAACAGTCAATGCACAGGCCACAGTTAAGTCAGCAGTTGATTGAAAATTGTTGCCCTGTCCCAGGGCATGTGGCCAAAGAGGAATCTCTGCCTCACAAATTTTGTTTGACAACCATTTCTGCAGGGGGGTGCAGCTGGCTGGGAGGACCGCAGCACTTTCTGACGTTATGGCAGTATCCATGTCACTGTGGTACCTAAAATCCTACAGCTGGACATTTCAGTCATACAGACCAGTAAGACTTTGCTCAGGGACATGGATATTCACTTCTGAAGTTTCCTATGGACTTTCTGCTGCTTGAAATATCCCTCCGTGACTCCACTCCAAAGATACACCATAGCATCTGTCTTACTCATTCTCTTTATGAATTCACTACCAGTATTTTTAGCTATGTTTTGTTTTCTCTAACACAGTTTCGCATTTGAGTACTGAAGTTAGGCTAACGTGCAGTGCTTGAGAAAATCTCACCACACTAGCTTTGGCTCTTTCTACAATAATGTATGTGTCAAATTCAATTGTTAAAAGCCCTGAGCTACATTTTCACCTAGTAATGTGCTTGCTATTTTCATGTCTCATTATTTCTGTGGCACCAGTGTCCTTTAAAAGTGGTACTGTTGTAACCATGATGGTCTGAAGAGATTTAAGGGAGAGAGTCCTTTATGAGATCAGCCAGTGTAAATGGCAAAAACAGATGAGCTTTTAGGTACAAAAAGTGTAGATTTGACCTTACTTTTAAAAGACCCTTCCTATGTCATGTTTTCCTCAGAATCTCATTACTTTTCCTGAGAGCAATTTTAGATCAATAATGATCACTTTTCTGGGAATCCTTTTCTAATACCCAGAATCTGAATATCATCAAGCAATTATAAATTACATCTCAGGAAACTAAGGCACAGAAAGGGCAGGTGATTTGCCTGTGTGGGTGATTGAGTCAGTCATAACTCAATAGCACTTGTCTCTGTGCGCTGGGTTTTAACTATGAACAAGCATCATCTTCCACCAGGATGTATGCTGGCTTCAGATTAGTCCTTCTCTAAAAAGCTTCTGAGTTTTGCTGTCAGCTAGAATATTTGGTGCATATCACAAACTTCCTATAAGTTAGTGTGATGTGTCCTGATCCAGTGCAGCTACGAAGTTGTGATTTGTTGTGAGTCCCAAAGGTACCAGGTACATTTGCAATGAGATTGCAGAGGGCTCTATTTTCCCCCTGAGGAGCAAGCTGCGGAAATGTGCTGTATTTAGTGTAAAGAAAGGAGCTCTTTAAGAAGTTGTAGTTGTGTGGGGAGTCAGTCCCTACTTATGTTTCTACTCTGATGGCAAAAGTGGGAAAAAATACTTTTTTGTTTCTGGGAATTTCTCTGTGCAAGTGACTTTGTGTTTCTGTGCTGCTAGTGGGGGATCGCAGGGTGTGAGCCACAGCACTGACAGTCCTCAGGAAATCTTTCTTAGAAACAATTGCTCCAGCTGGCTGGAATAAGTCTTTGGGTGCCATCAGCCCAATCACTGTCCCTTAAACTGATAATTAACAGCCTGGGTAGAAATATGGAAGGGAGTCAGCTGTATGGTGCTGTTCTGCTTTGATGGGAACCCCTCATGCAGTTCTCACTGCAGGCACTGTCTGTCCTGTGCAGTTGTTGCAAATGCTTACTCTTAAATGAAGAGGGCTGTTCTCATGGGTTTGTGACTATCCCAGCCTCACTCACTGGGAAAACACACTGCTGATTGATAGTAAACAGATCCTCTCCAGCCCAGCACCCACATTGCTCTTCAAGAACTTGCGAGTGGGGAATAAAAAAAAAATTAGCTAATTCAACCATAGGTATAAATACCTCATTTAGGATCCTCATCCCTTTAGACTTCCCCAGAGCAAAGGACTTTGGCAGGTTTCTCCTTTCAGCCCCTTTCTGCAGCAGATGGTTTTCTTCTCCCTGGACATGCACAGAGATGCCGGAGGTTGTTTCAAGCAGACGCTCTCCAAAGTGCCTTTGGGTTGAGCCACTTCAGTTTTCACCAGGCAGTGGAGAGGTTTCCAGACTCCCGCTGCACAGCTTGGCACACGCCATGTCACATTTGGCTGCCCTGTAAATCTGGCTGCCAGCACCCAAAATGGCAAATGCCTCTCAGATGCGACCTGCGGGCAGAGCACAGAGGGTGAGGCTGCTGTCCCTTAGCAACTGCTTTTTAACTGCTTTTCATTCACGTGGGGACAGAAAAGTTGGTCTGAAAATTAAGCTGAAGTCCATATAGATGTATCTAGAGAGATGCGTTCCTTTGGTATTGCAGCTGCCCTGTCCAATCCAGGTGGTGTCAGACTCCAGCCTTCTGAAACTGGAATTAGCTCATGCCATCCCAAGGAGAGCTCGGTCCATAATATTTTAGATTATAGCAGACATTGCACATAATATTATCACTCACAAAGGGAGGCAGAGAGGCGGAGTGAGACCTACCAGCCAGCTAATAAAAGGCCTAATAAAGAACAAAAAAGGCTGCTCATCATTGCAGAGATATGTTGCCCCCAGGAAATTAAAAACATGAATACCTTGGCATATGCAATAAACATCTCCTTTGTGTCTATGTAAAAGCACTGAAACCTCTAGAATATTAAGAAAGGACAAAGATGTTTTTTAGTTCCCCCTGCACTTCAACTGCTTGCAAGTGGTCAAGAAAAAACTGAAATAGACCCACCTGATTCTTGTGCAACTTTATTTACTGAGAACCCAACTTCAGAATAAATACACGCCTCAATGAGCACACCTGTGTTAAGACTGCAAGGCAGCTGCTGCTCATTAAAGGGAAGAGACACCAGGTTAAAGCTATAAAGGGAACGTGGAATAGGGATGGCGTGTTTTCCATACCTTTCCTGTGTATGCATTTGTTCAGTATCAGCTGGCGCTTCGGGACCCGCAGAAACGCCAGGGTCAGCCCCCGCTGCTTAAGAGCAGGCGGGGGTCCATACTATCTAAGCAGACCCCTCCGGGGGAAAACGTACGAGGTGCGTGTGAACGTATGTAATCTTTTTCCGAACGCTCCCCCGCCCCCGGTTTGGGCTGCCTCCCTCCACCGGCGGCTGGGCGGGCGGGCGCCCCGCGGGGCTGTGCGCAGGCGGGGGCGGGCAGCGCCGCTCCCCCCGCCCGG